>OU744453.1:9951170-10230254 GCA_916610825.1 Haliclystus octoradiatus
TGTGCTATATTGGTGCCGTAGCATATTATCTTTTGGAGATTTCATGGGTATATCTAGTAATTTCAAAGTTGATTTTTTGGCAGCTTTGCAATCTTTGTCAAACCAGGGTTGATGTTTAGTTGTATTTGGGTGGTGCACAGGGCACGAGGAAATCAAGGCTAGCTCCATACTCTGTAATGCATCATCTAACTAATTATTTTGAATTTCTATTTCGGCAATTGGAATAGAAGGATGTCTGATGAGGTGATCTAGGTTGACTTTTCTTTTTAACCTAAGAACGTTGTTAGATTGCTTTTTGTTAATATCTCTCCATACAGTGATAACTTGATGGTGTTTACGTAAAGAATGCGGATTGACGACTGTGTCGATTAAATCAAAAGATGTAGCATTGTGATATATTAAGTCAATTGTGCTGCTTCCATTTGGCCCGGTGTATGTGTAGCTGTTTGGGCTATTTACAAGGGTAAAACCAACATCATTTAAATGGATTGTCAGTACATTTCCACGGTCACCAGTGTCGATTCGATAGTTGTAATCGCCCATCAATATTGTTGGGATTCCTTTATCAGCATAAATCAATGCCTCTGTTATTACACCAACTACGTAATCAATGGGTGTTTTGGGTCGAAAGTAAAAACAAAATATGTTGAACGATTTTGTTTTGATGCCAAGATAGTTTGTAGCTTTGCATATAAAGGTTGGTTTAAGAAATGCTTTACAAAATATGATAATACCTTCTTGTGTTTTAAAATTGCATTGTGCTTCAGAGAAAAAAAAGAATAATAATCAATTAGATGTGGACCGTCTTTCATAAATGTTTCAGTAAGTAGAATAACATCGGCATTTTGGAAAGGTTCTATTTCTCCACATTTCGTTGTCAATGCTTTATATCCTTCAATGTTCCATAGTAGCATTTTGACCGATTCAGTAGTGTCTGCTATTTGTCTATTTTCGTTAGAGATTAGTTCTGCTTCAATAATTTCATTGCGATAGATTTTGAATATTTTATCTGGACATTCTGAACGCTTTTGTCTTAAAAGGCAACGAAGTTTATATGCTGATTCTCGTTCAGCACGGGTCATGTCTGGAGAAAGGTATATACCATCGTACTCAGGGCCCATACGACGCAAGCTTTTGGCAGCTCTGAGAAAAAGTCCACGCTTTCCAGGTGGTAATTGCACAGTAATTGGTTGACATTTTTCAGAATTTACACTTCCAACCATTTTAATTTTCATTTCTGAGATACCAAGACTTATGTCGAGCTCATTAGCAAGTTTATGTACAATTTCAAGGTCAGTTTTAATTTGAGAACTTTGAATTCCAGTTATAATAATGTTATCCTTCTTCAATGCCTGCTGTCGTTGTTCATTATTAATTTCTTTCACCAATTCAGCAATTGGGAATGGGGAAGTTTTGATTTTAGTTTGTCTGCATATGTAGGTACGTCATTTGTAGAATTAGAGACATTACATGATGTTTGTTGCTCTCTCAATTTATTTAATTCTTCTTCTAAATTTTCATTTTCATTTGCAACAGTTGCAACTTTTCTAATAAGTAAATTAAGTTGCGCCTGTTGCGAAAGAAACATTTCTTCTATCTTAGTCAATCGGATTAATGTTGAAGATTCACACTCACCTAAATCTTTGTTACCTGTTGCCATGGTGGTTTCTGTTGTTGCTAATACTGACGAGGCTTGGTGGGCACTTATGACATCATCGGATGATACAGAGGCCATACTTTCAGAGGCAAGTAGTAGTATAGACAGTCAGATTATAGGAATGTGTTGTCCCTCTTACGCGTAACATAAACTTTTTACACAAATAACGCCGAAAATCACGGTCAGACATAGCTGACAAAGAAACTTGTAAATAAGACAATTCACGATACAAAACATTATGTCATGCAGCGGTTGAGCGGCATACGGCTTTGATCTTTCGATGTGACCTAAAAAAGACATCTGACGTTTGTGAATAATAGCAGAGGCAGAAGGGAAAGCTTCTTAGGTTTAGCAGTAGACCCCCTCCCGAGTAGACCGCCTAAATGTTGATCCAATATATTCCTAAAGCATGCCGAAGCATGGCGTCATAAGGTGCGTCAAGTCGAGTCAATAGTATGGTTGACAGAACCCGCGTTTCAGATGCATATGATAGAACAGGTTCTATATTGTGAGCCTGAACAATCGTAACTTCAGTGTTGACATCGGATGCCCATAGATTATTTGGACTTTTAATGGCAGCCCAAGCCTGGCCTTTATGTAAAAATACGAAATAAGAATAAGCTACAAATTTAAAAAGAAAATTGAAAAGGGTACTGTAAATTCTGTTGGCTAGGGTTATAGTTATGTACATGGAAAGCCTTATACAAGTACAATTGCTTACTAGTACATAATTATGGTATCCAATTACAAGAGAAAACAGGAGAAGACATGAAGGAAACATGAATGTGTTTTCTGAGCTTTTTGATTAGAAAATGAAGCAAACTGTAACACTGATTTCCGAAAACTAAATTATCCACGTTTATTGTGTGTGTGTATGTTGCAAGATATAATAATAGAAACAAGATAGTCTAACTCAGATTTGGGTTTTAAAGAGTTTCAAACAGGCCATAATATTATCTTACTTTGTGAAATCAACCAAATAAATTGGATGTAAGGCTAGGGTTATATGGACGCACCGAACTCAATTCGAATTAGGTGCGACACCGAATAGCATTAAATTCGCATTTGGAGTTATACAGACGAACCAAATGTCGACGATCTTTAAAAACTGGCCAAAATGTCACGTGATAGGAAGTAGTTTTCTTGGAATTATGCCGCATGGTTTGAAACCAGAGTGTTTTGTTTGCATTATTTTTCATTTTCAGCGATTTTTCCGTTCTATTTTGCCTATCTATAGTTTGAAACTTGTATGAAGTAGTAATCTCGAAGGTTTGCAAGCAATTTTACGGGAGACAGTTTTTGTTCTAGCAAGGCATAGTACTCAGAGCAAATTGAATGCGAATTTCCATTTAGATAACGTATTATGATAAAAGCGACCCCAATTCTAGTGCTGATGCATTGTGATTGACTAGAAGAAAGCGTTTTAAAATGTTTTAAATCATGATTTTGGAAAACATCAGCTTCCCTGTCAGCCATCTTTCAATCATATAAACAAGTCACAATAACAACTTCCCAAAAACGATGTTCTTTCCATTGCATTGCCATGGAAACATTCTTTAAAATGATTTATGATTTGTACATCCCCCGGTTTATTGCCATATAAGGTAAATATAGGAACTCAGTCACGGCACCGTGAGTGGAATGTATTTAGTTCGGTGCGATGATAGCTCGCTCGTATAACGCGGCGATGAATTTAATTCATGGAGAAGAGCTCCGCACGTCAAGGCTTGACGTGCGGAGCTAGCTTGACGCACCTAATGTTTTTTGAGGAATGTTGATGAACCGAATGATGTTATACGAAGCGCGCTATCATGAGATTTAATTCGAATGAATGAATCAATTGAGTTCGGTGCGTCCATATAACCCTAGCCTAACATTCTCAAGCATTTAATAATTCAAATTTAAAAACGACGTCTTTGTCCGACATCAATAACATCCTCAAAAGTCTATCTTTGTTGACCCAATATAGATCATTTTTTCTAAACATTTTAATCTGTTTTGCGACGGCAAAATCACTGAGAATTGGTCTCAAAAGATATTTTAAGATCATCTCGTTTCGATGCGAAAAAAATTATCTGGGCTCAGATTATTAAACAAACAAACTTGTTTACCTTGAAAAGTAAAAAATTTATTCGAGCGGTTCAGATGGGAACATGAAACCTGGTTCTGTTTGATTTTTTGCCACGCGCGTCCAAACATATTGAATATCAGCAATGTTTAATAAATGTTTTACTTTTCACAAGAAAGTAAGTTTGTTTGTTTGATAATCTGAGCCTCGGAAATTTTTTCGCATCGAAACGAGATGAATTTAAAATTGCTTTTGAAGCCAATTCTCAGTGATTTTGCCGTGGCAAAACTGATCAAAATTTTTGGAACTGATCGATATTGGGTCAACAAAGATAGACTTTGTTGACTGATGTTGGACAAAAACGTCGTTTATCAATTTGAATTATTCAATACTTGAGGATGTTAAATACAATTTATTTGGTTGATTTTCACAAAGTAAGATAATATTATGGCCTGTTTAATACTCTTTAATTCCCATATCTGAATTAGACTATCTTGGTTCTATTATAATATCTTGATGTGTGTAGTGATATATAAAAGGATCTTATTTAAGATTACTGTGAAATATGCAGAAAACAATTGAATCCCCATTCTTGTCGCCTTCATTTAAAGGCCAGTTCCTTCTTTGCAACGATGCGATTCACAAGTTAAACAGGAGTCGCAAGTTCCGAATTCGCAAAACGTCTCTCAATCAGCTGCATACGAACCCTTTTCAGTCGAAAGTACGATACTACACGACGATCTGCATTCTGATTGGTCGCTCAATCACTCCATATTTTCTCATGGTTAACCCAGGAGGACTTCAGTGACTATTCGACGGTAGCCAACTCGGGTTCGTTGTGTAATTGTTAAATAACTGTTCCCTATCTGGCGTGTATGCACGTAGCAGGTGAATTTCAATCACAAATTCATGGAAAAGATAAAGTCCCATCGTGGTACAATATTTCATTTATATCGTAGATTTATTTTTTGGAAAGAAGAAAAAAAAGTCACTGTGTGTCTGTTGAAGATATTGCGTTGCCGCATCGGTGCGTTAGACTAAGTGAATTTATCTCGGCTAATTAAATGGATACATAAGAAGGCTCATGCTATTTCTGAACGAGATAAGAAGTACTGTCAAACTGGCCAAGTCAAGACGGGCCATTAGGGTGTGAGATAGGCTAATTTGTTATATGTATAATGTAAAAGTGTACAAGTGTACTATATATAGACATGTTCTAGAAATAAAATCGACTATAGTGTTTCGACTATCGAAATAAGACTATAGTGTTTCAATAATGTTAAATAACTTTTTTGGTTTTGTTATTATTTTATAGCCAAATAGCCATTATACTTTGACCTTAAATATTTAGCCTCCTTTTCATGCAAAGAGCACATGGATTAATTTAGAAAATGAAAAGTAAAAACTGTTGAAATTAAAACAACAATTTTACATTATGAAGTACATTTTTATTATATCATTTTATATGTCTTCATGTTTATAATAAAGTTTACTTAAACTAACTACCTGTTTATGATTTTTTGTGATGATCAAAACATTTTAATTTCAACAAATCGTTATGGCATGGAGATAACAAATGAAAAGTTAAAGGAATCATCAAAGAAAACAGGGTAAAAGTGTTGCTATATATTTACAGTACGGTACTAAAATGAAGACAAGAGCACAGCTAATTGAACAATGGAATTTATTAAAGGACTCATCCATAAAATTAACAATTGATGGTGAGCAGATTAATTATCTTCCTCTACCTGAAAACGAAAAAGTATGTGATACTATAGATTTAGTTGAGGAGTTTATAGAAGTCCTACAAAGAGAAAAAGAGACAGTCAACAGTGACTTAAAAAGATTTCTTGCTCGACTAAAGCTTAGAGTAATTCAAATTCAAAGGAAAACTGAACTAATATGTGAGTTAAATTATTTTAAAAAGGCTGAACTGTCAGCAATGTGTATCGCACTTGTTGATGAAGAAAGTGGCACATTGTCTGAGGTGAAAATTAATGTCTTGAAGCGAAGGCTACAAAATTGGAAGCATGACATAGAACTTCATGAAAGTAAATATGACAATTGCTACAAGTTATTATGTGAAATATGTGATGATAGACATTGGCCTGAACAAACATCAATTATCGATATTTTAAATGCTGAAGAACAATTATTTACTGAACCATTGTATACATGGTCTGTTTTTGGAGGAAATTTTATAGATGAAGACCTACTAGTAATTATTGAAAAATATGTAATTGCATTATATTCAATTGAAGATCCGCGTAATACCCATCAATGTATCAACAACTTGTTTTCATTGGCAGAAAAGGAAAAAACTTCACAGAAAGAAAAAGGAATGATAATATTGCTGAAAAATTCCATATTAATCCCATTTCAACGAATCAAAATCGTTATTTATCTCCGGATAGGAATGAGGTTAGATCTCCTTCTAATTTGTCAACTACATCAAGTATAGACAGTGCAGAATTAAATGCAATGCCAGCAGAAACAAAAGCAATCACCCTGAAGGTTAGAGGGGCTGTGAAATCGTTGAGAAGGTTTAAAAACCAATTGAAATCAGATCCAACTACTGCTAACGACAAATTTCTCAGAGCAAATGTTAATACTTTGAATAATGAGGTAACACATTGCGAATTGGAAATCAACCGGATTGAATTTCCGCCCGCAGAGGCAGAAAAATGGCTTGAAGAATGCTTAATTCTCATTGATGAACTGGGAAGAACATACAAAGAAGCAGATGCAAGCAAAAGAGACAACGAGAAAAAAGACAAGAAATAGAATTAAACAGCAAAAATCTTGCAGAGTTCAACGGAGAATATAGTAGTTATATAATATGGAAAAAACAGATATTGGAAACACTAAATAACTCCAATAAACCCAAAAGATTATGGAAGATGATAATATCAAATTCATGTTTTAGAAGATTGCATGGTGCAGCATTGGTGATGGTCAATAGAGCAATAACTGAAACAACACAATGGGACAATTTCATTGATGAGCTCGATTCATCATTTGGAGAACCAAACATGGTTTCAAACCATATGCAAAAAGAATTGAGGAGATAAAGAGACCAACTGGAAATGGAGATCCATTAGCTGTGGAGATGATGAAGACTTTTCTAGCAATCAATACAGATTTAGATGCCTGTCAAATAAAAGAAATGGTTATACAGAAAGGCTATTTGAGGAATCATTTGATAAGCTTCCACCAGCTGTAAAAGATTATGTTTCAAAAAGAAAATACCTAAAGAAACCATTAGAAATTTGGGACTTGATTATTGAGGGTTTCACAACAAAGAAACATTATTTAAAGGCAAACAGAGATACATATTATACTCTCAACAAAGGTAACTCTAACTCAAAGCTTCCTAATAAGAGAGAATACTATAATAATGCCTCAATGAAACATGTGGAAGCTGTAGATAGAATTGATGATAGTACTGAACAACTATATGATCCATGTTATTTATGCCATGAAAAACATGCCGTATGGTCACGTGACTGCAATTAATCAGGAAACAACTTGACAAAAGAAAGATACGAAAAACTGAAGTTTATGAAAGTATGTTTAAGATGTGGAAAAAGAGAAGAGATATGTGGTGGAACCTGCAACGGAAAGTTTAGAAACAGAAATGGGCAGCTTAAAATGTCTGACTGCAAGAAATGCAACAAACAACTTCACTTCAAATTGTGCAATTGTAATATTGCTGAAGAAAATGAAAACAACAGCAATTCAACTGGCAGTGTAAAGATATCCAAGAGCAGCATTGGGGACTCTATAGCTCAAACAGAAGAAGTAAAAATAATAGACCCCGAAACAAATGAAATATTTTATGCAACCTTACAATACGATAGTGGATCGGAAAGATCTTTGATTCAAGCAGACTGTGAATTTCCTGGAGAATACATTGCCACAGAACATCTTAGACTTCAAGGTTTTGCAGGAACTGTTTCAAACGAAAAAAAATTTGACATATTTTCCTATATAATTGAGGTCAATGGTATCAAAAAGAAGATAGAGGTTACCAATATGAAGGCTTGGCAGATGTACCAAAAGGAGAAATTATGATACCAATTGAATGGAGAGATCAGCTAAATAAGAAAATGTATAAAGTTACTGGAAGAAAAATTGATATTTTACTAGGAGCTGATTACCAAGGACTGCATCCTGAACAGCTGCAAATCAAAGGAAACTTGGTGGTTCAAACAGAAGGTTAGAAACTGTTTCATGCAAGCCAGTAAAAGCAGACACAGAGAAACACAAACTGTTCATGGATGTTCTTACGTGTGAATACTTGGATTTGACTGACAAAGATGACATGCTAAGGTAACAAAAAGAAGACGAAGATATGTATGCCTCTCTGGAGTACAAAGATGGCAGATGGTATGCAAATTATCATTATCATGAGAAACTGGAAACACTCAAAGAAAATAAAACATCTGTTGATAGAATGATGAGAACAATTATAGCAAAACTAAACAAGAGACCATAATTACAAACAAGCGTTATTGAACAAATCAAAGGGAATTTAGAGCGAGGTCATTGGGTTCCTGTTACAAAACTCAATCTCGATATAAAATGACAGAAACATTACTTGCCGTTGAATTTTGTAATCAACAAGAAAAGTGTATCTACTCCTGTAAGATTAGTCAGAAATAGCTCACATAAAGATGAAAATGGACTAAGTCTTAATGAATTCCAAATTCAAGGAACATCTAATATTGGTGACTTAAGAAAGGTCCTATTGACATTGAGAACCTCGCAAAACATATCCATTGGTGATCTTTCTAAGTACTTTAACTCTTTCAAACTGCCTGATGCAGATATTAGTCTACGAAGATTGCTTATTCCAAGCTCACTTGTTACGGAAGAGCGGAAAAAGTATATCACTTTAGATGCCCCAAGTCTGGAAGTTGTAGAAGCAAGCATGCCCTTTGGCGACAGTGCAGCTGCATGGCTTGCTGTTCTGGGCAGAATAAAAACATGCAGAAAAACTTTCTCACCTAGTACCATTATTCAAAGACAGAATTTTGAAGGTCTTCCTATATCAAAGCTATGTCGATGATTGTGTAGTCACGGGAAAATGGGACGAAGATCTAGCACCACTTCTAGCAGGCATGAAGAAGGTTGCTGAAGCTGGTGGATTTTCGTTCAAAGAGGTAAGCTTTGTCGGAGACAACAAAAAGGAGAAAACGCTTGGCTACATCTGGAATTCAAAAGAAGACAACCTCATGCTGAAAAATTGGTTCAATCTTGGTAAGAAGGACAGAGGCAAGAAATTAGACATTGATCTGACACCAGAAAATGTGAATAATAAAGTCATGTCATCATTCACAAAAAGGGACACAATGTCATGTCAAGCTCAATTATTTGATCCATTAGGATTTTTTTTACCAATGACAATTTAATTACGCTTATTTTATTGTGAAGTATGCTTGAGACATCCTGGACATGATCGTGATTCATGGAATATCGAAATATATGATGATCTAAAAGCCAAGTTTATCCAAATATTCATGCAACTATGGAAAGCAAAGGAAATAGCATTTCCAAGAAGTACAATACCAAAACATGTAATTCAAAGTGAAAAGGTTGAGGTTATGCTAGCAACGTTCTGTGACGGTGGCGACAGAGCATATTCTGCATGTATTTACATAGTCGTCAGAGTTGAAGATGGATTTGTCTCTCACTTACTCACAGCTTTGGCAAAGACTTCTGGAACAAAGAGGCTCTTTATACCAAGAATAGAGCTTTTAGGAGCAGAGCTTGGAGTTGAACTATGGAAAAAGACAAAAACCAATCTTCCAAGTGAAATTGAAGTCATTGAAAGTAGATTCTTTACTGACTCAACTATAGTTTTGAGGCAATTACATTCCCATTCTGGCTGCTATTCTGCCTGCTTCGATACCTTTGTTGGCATTAGAACAGAGTTTATAAAGTCAGATACTAACCTATGTGATTGGAGATATGTTAAAAGTGGTGATAATCCTGCTGATTTGGCAAATAAGGATAAAGCAAATGTGGAAGACCTCACATCTGACAAGTGGACCCAGGGAGGATTCCTATCAAACCCAGAAAATGAGTGGCCAGTAAAAGTTATCAATGACTTAACAAAACTTAATGATTCCTTGCCAGATCAGGCAAAAGAATACAAAACAGCTACTGAAGTGGCAAACACGAAGGTTACAACAAAGATAATTTCATCAAAGAAGACATCAAAGAGTATTATAGAGCAAACCAAAATTGGACAAGACATAATAAAGAATGCGAAGTCATGGACAGCCGCAATTAACACATGTGCATTAGTTTTGAAGGCATGTTATATATTCAAGTCATCAATTAAGAATTCATCAGATGGAGAATGTGAAACTGCACCTGCTCGTTTTATCTTCGCAAAAAGTATGTTGATACAATCAGCTATGCAAGATACAAAGGACATGCTGAGGAGGACAATAAAAACCTCATCTTATGACGTCGTAGAAGGAGATGATAACATAATTTATGCAATTGGGAGAACTCTAGAAGCAGTTGGAGAAACGAAATTGCCTATTATTGATGGCTCTTCAAAGACTGGAAGCCTAGTCCTCTATCAGTATCATAAGGATTGGGGCCATGGCCATTCAGTAAAACGTGTCGAAGCAAAATTAAGAGAGTCCTTTTATGTGCCATTCTGTCAGAAGAGACTTGAAAAAATACGAAAAAGATGCTACACCTGTAAGAAGATAGATTCAAAAACTCTTCCTCAGAAGATGGGTATTTTACCTGAATGAAGAACCAACTTGGTAACACCATTCTTTTCAATACAAGCTGATATAGCAGGACCATTAATTGTTAAAGATACTGTTAAACAAAGAACACGCATGAAGCATTGGTTGTTCTGCGCTACCTGCGAAAGTACTAGAGCAACGTTTGCATGTGCCTTAGAAGACTATGGAGCAGCAAGTGTACTAAGGGCTTTGGATGTTTTAAAAAATCAGCATGGAAGTTTTGCATATGTTCATTCTGATCTTGGATCCAATTTGGTCAAAGCTGGGAAAATTCTGGAAACACAATTTAATGAAGTGAAAGAGGCTGTTGCATCATCATACAAAAATGTGGAGTGGGTGTTTGGTCCAGCATAAGCACCTTGGGTACAAGGTACAGTTGAATACATGATAAAGTTGTTGAAAATTGAAAAGAAAAGAGAGAAGTTAATGAGTGGTGACAAGGTTTTAACGAGCTTACAGTTTGATCAAGTAATGCGAGGATGGGCAAATATGGTAAGTAATAGACCACTGGTGTATAACCCAGAAATTGGACAGCCTATCACTCCAAACCAACTGCTGCACGGTAGAAGTCTAGATCATAACGTTGATACTTCTGAAGGAGTTTCAGGTCGGCATTTAGAAAGATTTAAAGATGTGCAGTTGCAAGTTAAAAATTGGTGGAATATTTATACTGAGTGTGTAAGAAAGGATTTGAGAAAATGGAAGACAGAGCAAGAAAATTTAAAAGAAGGTGATTTTGTTTGCCTACTTGACATCCCTTCTAGAACAGGATTTTACAAATTAGGAACAATTCTGGAAGTTTACGCTGGAAAAGACGGCCTTGTTCGAAGAGTTTCTCTAAAGTATTACAACTCCATTGATGGTAATTGTCGGCCACAAATAGTAACAAGACATGCCAATACATTATCCTTAGTATACAGTGTGGATCAGAACACAAATGATGACATGGACAAAGACAATTGATAATAGAAACAAGGAAAACAGATGGCACCTCGTAGTGCCAATAATCGAGCCATCGCGTATTTGCGGGCGCGTCAAAATCACACAAATCACGCAAAAATACTAACATTTTGAAGCAAAATAGACTATTTATAATAAATAAGCATTATCAATCATCCCAACCCAGCCAATTCTGTTATCTTGACATAAAACGAAACATAGAAATGGTGTTAGATTTCAGTTACCTTCTAAGAAATTCCCCTCCAAGCTTGTCAAACATCGTCAATTTTTAAACTCATCAACAAGGGTTTGTATGGCCAAGTAAAATATCGCGTGTTGAATCGCAAGCAAAATATCAAGATAACGTTGAGTATAGTGAAAGGAAGTCATCAACCCAGCTAGTTCCTGGTAGGGAAATCTATGATTGGCCAGTTTTTATTTATTTTTAGATCTAAATGTGAGTAAACTTCCCCTTCGAGGCATTTTCCTACAGTGAACTGGCATTATCCTTCGTGCTCGCTATTGTTTTAGCCATGTCGTCACGGCATTTCACACATCTCCGCGATGCAAGAAATGATATTCACACTAGGTGTTTGTTTGTTATTGTTTTTGAGATTACCGTATCCATGTTAAAGATCATAATAAATTTACAGAATTTATACTTTTCAGTATAGAGACTCAATATGAAATATTTTAATAATAAGCCGTTTTGATATTTTACATAAAATCTACCCGTCCATGCTTTTGTAAATAGTTTAACTTAAATTCTGTATAGCATGCTATAGACAATGTTTATGTCGAATAATAAAACATTTGAATATTTTATAACTGTATATCAAAGTTTTCAAGCTGACATATCAAACCGAGAGCGAAAAATAAGCTGGGTAATTGACCATTTATTCGACAACGCCACAATGACCTACGCTTTTAAAGTAAACAGTCAATAAAATGTAACCACTCGGAATAAACCCAACACGAGTGTATAATTATGTTAAATGATTTATTTCTTTTGAATTGCGATACTTTCCTAACTCTTTCAAATAATCTAAGCATGCATATAAATTTAAAACAAATATTTCCACCTTCTTGTTCATAACAATAACAGATGACGCCATTTTGTATTACCAACATGTCAGAGACTTAGAGCAATCGCACGCGTTATTTTTTCAAGACATGCGCAATGTAAAGTGGCCCAATTATAGGCACTACGTATAAAATTGAAAAGGTTATCGCATTCGATATGTTGACATGCTGGACTCTTTATTATTATAGTTACATATTTACCCCATTATTCGTAAAGAGATCCAACATCCTTGGTTTCTGAGTGTTTCGATCATATTAAATAACTTTTTTAGTTTTGTTATTAAATTATAGCCAAATAGCCATTATGCTTTGACCTTAAATATTTAGCCTCCTTTTCATGCAAAGAGCACATGGATTAATTTAGAAAATGAAAAGTGAAAACTGTTGAAATTAAAACAACAATTTTACATTATTAAGTAGATTTTTATTATATCATTTTATATGTCTTGATGTTTATAATAAATTTTACTTAAACTAACTACCTGTTTATGGTTTTTTGTGATGATCAAATAGACTTTGTCTCCGTTACTCAGAGTTTCGCGCGGAATAGATTTATGAATAAAAACCGTCTGTTGAGCGCTCTCGCGCAAAATTTCAAGTAACACAGACAATGTTAGTCTGTGACTGTGTTTCTATACTGCTATATCGAGCATCGATCCCCACATCGAGCACTCTATTGATGTTTTGCTACCAGTAAAGTTATAGACTATATGACTATATGACTCATATCACCCATACAAAAGCATAACAGTTATTATTGTTTTAATCCAAAAAATATTACCATTGTCCAAAAAAATTTTTTTGAAAATGGAATTTATTTTGTATAGCAAATGTATAGATGTAGATGCTCTTCCAAAGGGTCATACATTGGCATATATCAATTCAAAACAATTACACTTTTATTCTATATACAAAAAGTAATCAGCAATACTGACGCGTACGGTGATAATGTTGTAGTGCTATTTGACATATTTTGAAGCCCTTTAAAAGCATTTATTACATTTTCTGCAGTGGTATAGTGTCCCGGGGGAAAGGAGAGGGGGTAGCTCAAGGAATTTCAGAGATAAGAAGCAACAATTTGAATCCAGAAATTTGCACTCAGAAATATATATATTCTCAGAGTTATACATTAAACACTTTTTCCAATCCGAAACGTATCCCCAAATAGTTTGTCATTGACCCATATTTAAAAATTTATTTCTGCATCGTGGCCTTACATCAGCCTATGTGCTCATTCCCAAATATGCCTTTAATATTCTGAAATTGATACCCCAAAAACTGATATTTTATTCCCCACACTTTATGATTTACAAAATTTATCAGGCTTTACGATTGGTTGAGCGCCCCGAGATAATTCTAAATATTCATCAGAAAACACGGCATTTCACGCTAAAACACATCATAGAGAACAAATAGAGTGTTCTTCAGGTATATTTGTACTTGCAGAAACCTACGCTTTTATGTTTTTTAATTAATGAAACACTGAAATTTATCATAACGTAACGTACCCTTTGACGTTTATCACTAAAAACAACCATGCCACAGAACTACGGGTAGATACAAGGAACAAGGGAAGGGAGTTTTTTATCGAATGAGTTTAATTTATTATCTGGTTTAAAAGTAATTTCGTTTTGTTGTTGCTAATTTGAATTTGATTAAAACTTTTCTTTTAAAACATTTTAGAATGAAGGATAGTGACAATAAAAACAAGTAGTGCTTAGTGAAAACGTTGAAGTTATTGGAGTATTATTAATCAGTCTATCAAGCAATGCACCTGCGTCATATGAACGCTATTTGTTTCTGTTACTATCAGCCTCTTCAGAGTTTCTTCAATCTATTGTTCTCAACAAGTATAAACAACATCCATTTTGACTTGAAAATATATGCAGAATTTATCCCCATTTTCCCTTGCGAAATAAAAGACAATACAGAAAAACTTGGAGGGAGATTATGTTGCCTATTTTTGGGGCTTCAAGCCAAAAGCCGTAATTTCAGGATTTACGATTTCACAATTTTACGTATCCTGACACAAACACCAACACCAACCAACTAGACATCAGTATCACTTTCGATGATATTAGAATTGTAAATCCATGTATAAAATTATAAATTCATATAGTGAAAGTTCAGCAGTGGCTAATTATTTTAAGATCTTTCAGATCTATCTTCAAAACGTGATAGATATAAGATTTACTGATCATTTCTCAAACGTACACCACCTATAATCGTTGTACAACAAACAGACACACAGTTTTCTAGGAGCTAGTGACATTTGGCACACGGATGCACGTACGGAGAAAACAAGAAGGAATCAGAGAATTAAGAGTGGCCTCGGCTACTAATTTTCTCCTTCCGGTTTCTCCTGTTCTCCTGAAGTGACTCGAGCTCATATTAATAGGTCATAGGAAACTGTGCACCAATTGCTTTGTATTACACTATCACAACTTTTACAAGCATCTACATTACTTTCTTGCTCATGAAATGTTTTTGCAAACTCCTTATCAATTGGATATTCTCATTCCTGATATTGAGTTCGAATTGTAAGATAGGCTGGGTTTTCGAACATAATTTTGCCATGGTGATCTGGCTTCAAACTCTAAACCAATCAGATTGGTCGAATTATTTTCGTTATATAATACAATAGACAATACATCACGTAGGTCATCAAAAATGAATTATCTACTATGACGTAATTTTCAAATCCAAGGAAAAACTGTTTACCTAGCTTCTCTTTAAAATTGTAAACTTCAAATATTTTGTTTAGCTGTATCAACATTAGGTTCTTCAAGTGAGTATGTGGGAAGTATTTAATTGAGAGTATGTTTAGTAGTTTCAAAATCATTCAAACTCACATGCCTAATATATCAATAATAAAAATGGCGAGGATGTTAATTTTCTTAGTGTTAATCATTGCAGGAGTCAATGGAAAAGTACAAGGTACATATAATAGTAAATAATTAAATAACATGTTATCATTAGACAACAAAATAGTAATTTACCAATTCACTTTTATGACATTAGTATCCCCTTCCAATATCAAGATGAAAAGTATTTTTCCCCTTTTTTCTGTTCTGTAAGTCTCTTTTCTGGATACAATCAGTGATTCAATCCCTGTAGCTTATTTTAAAGAGCAACCCTATCGATTGTTCTCCCTTACATCGATAATGTAAAATTCAAAAATCTCTTATGAAATCTCAATTTCAGTAGCTGAATTGGAGAGGAAAAGAAGAACGCCTATGAGTAAAATATCTATCGATTTTATCAAAAAACTACTTTTTTTTTCGAACATTCTCCTTCTTTTTACAGATATGATTGAAGGGGACATGATTTTGGATGCGGCCAATTATAAAGAAATGTATGGAAGACAATCACTTACCTTTGATGCAGTTGTGAAACATGCATGGCCGAATGCTATTGTCCCTTATACTTTTCATCAAAACTTTTGTAAGCAGAAACAGTTCGATTTCATTATATAAGATAATTTAGAAATAGCTAATGTGTAAAATTATTTTGTTCAGCTTTTTCGTTTTGAACCTGCTGTAGAAGGAACACCAATACTGTAGTTTCAAATATTTGTTGATATTTTGTAACACGGAGACAGAAACTTTGCCTGAGCTATTCTCATCAATGCTAAATACGTCAAACATTCAAACATTAACTTATGTAATATAAGTTATATTATGTACCCAACTTCAGCCAAACATCTCGCAAATTGTAATAGTTAAGTAATTTTAATGTTTGATTACATTATATGTTGATGACACTGCATATCGTTAAGACTTGCTAAGGAAAATTTGTATCGTGTGCAAGTTTGGAATGCAGATGTAATCAAGTAAGGTTTTGTATAGCAAAAACAGATCCCTAATCATTAGAAATTCAGAATAATAGATTTTGAATTAGCCAGCATGGTAGTCAAATCTTTGAGTGCCATTTTTCAATGTTTGACGAAAACGGCTTGCCGGATTTTTTTAAGTGAACATTCTTAGGTAGGTTTTTCTCTCTCCAGATTGACTTAGTATATTGAATAAATATGCATTATCTTCAGACCAGAAATATTTGAGATTGAAAATTTAAAAATATCACTACAATAGCTGACTACCATGCTAATTAGGCCTAATTGCTTTGTATTTTACTTATTACAGCAATAAGACTGCAGAACGTTGTTTTAGAGGCAATCAAAGATTTTGATAAGTATACCTGCGTTAGATTTATACCTCGAACAGACCAAGGAGGATATCTTGAATTCGTTGACGAAACAGAGTAAGTGTTATCATACAAATAAAAAGATGTAGATGTAGATGTAAAAATGATGAGTAGTTTTTGGGAAACAAGCATTTAATAGACCACGAAGTTTTGAAAAATAAAGATTCAAAAAATAATGGCATCAGTGTGTCTAGATTTCTAGTATTGAAGTTTGAGCTACTGCTGCGGCAATTACAGCTACCGATAACTTTTACATAAGAATCAGGAATTAGTTTTAACAAATTTCCATATTCATGATTTACTACCTATGAATTAAATCTTCTAAAATTATTCATGCAATTAACATTCAAACCAATATATAGCGTAAAAGATTCTAAACGATTTCCTTCCATAAATTTTATATTTCTGAAAGATTATAGTGGTTATAAATTGGCTCACTGTCTGACTAAGGTGACAGATAAAAATTATTTAATAAAATTTGAATAAAGGAAGTAGCCATATATAAACATCGAGCGTTTGAGAGCTTTTTTGTAGGACATCTACACAGCTTTCTTAGGAATACGTCAGCATTAGTTCCTATGATCTCCTTCATATCTCCCCTCTATTCGTTTTTTCTTATGCATCTATTTTGTTTTTTACCAGCTGCTTTTCGTTTATTGGGAAACGTGGCTTGGGTAGGCAGCGAGTATCAATTGGTGAAGGGTGTGGCAAAAAGGGAACAGTAATTCACGAGATGATTCATAGCCTTGGGTTCTACCATGAACAATCTCGAAGAGATCGCGATAAACACATCAAAATATTTTGGAATAAGATTGCGTATGGTAAGATAGATCATAAGATCGAGCGAGTGGAATTGAAACGTTGTATGTAAAATACGATACAAACACTCTTCTGTTTATGATTTGGAAATAAATGCAAATGCCATGATTCACCATGATGAATGGTAACCCGGGTAAACAAGAGAATTGCTTATCAGTATAATAACCATTCCATCTTTTCACGTATTAACACGACATTGGTTATATTCTACGGCTATATTACTTCGATACTCACCATCCATAGATCCAAAGAGGATCCACAGATTAGCACGATACTCGTCATGCAAAGCGATTAGTTGGGAATGATTTGTTGAAATTGGGAAATATACTTCTATTTTATATATCAAATATTAAACGTTATTTTTGCAATTTGGATAAACACATGTGCTATGTCATGAAACACGTGATTTTTAAAGACTTTTGAGTGTCTCAAAGCAACCCGGGTGTCTTACAGTTTATCATGTCCATCTATGTATTAGAACCATTTATTTAAAGGTTATAAAGGGCGTACAAGATCGTTAAATCATGAATATCATGATAATAGATTTGACCTTTGTCCTCTAGAATGGAATAGAGAATATGCCCACAAAGTACAATGTACTTTTCTCATTTAGGATATCGCAGCCAGTTCAAGAAGTACAATCATGGTGTTGCTGATTTTCTTGGCGAGCCATATGATTTTGATAGCATTATGCACTATAGCAACAAAGCGTTTGGTGAAGGAAAGATAACAATAGAGTCAATTAAGGATAAAACGAGACAATTCGGACAGCGTAAAAGAATGAGCGTGATAGACATCAGACAGATTAATAAAATGTATGGCTGCTCCAATCCACTACCGCCACTCCCGGGCACTGTACAACCACTACCAACAACGCGTTCCACTGATTCCATGAAAACGACATGGAAACCAAGACCGACAACACAATCAAAAGTGACACAACCATTACCAGGTACGATATTTTAACCATGTCTATCGATATACTTCTTCCCCTTTTGACCCGTGTCATGTTTATAGGAAGTTGCTGTGACACATAACTTTTGCACAAGGGGATAAATATATACACCATGTCAACACATGATCTTCATCTTTCTTTTAATAATAGAATTACACAGGTCACTGATCATTGCCGTGCTGGTGATAGATCTCTACACAGGAATCTATATCACACAGCTTTCAACGGAATTTTATAAACAGGTTTTTCAGAATAGCTATTAGCCGGATAAGTTCATATATTATCTGTAATCAAAATGAAAATGATATTAAATGATTCAGAATGGAAAATTTGTGCGTATCATCATTCCATGTTAATATCTAAACATTTAGAATGAGATTGTAACATTATTAATTTTAAATTTGAATTTGAGTTGTTCTCTTCTTCCAATATACGTGTTTTTCACTTCGTAATTGAGAAGTTCAAACCATTAATTTTTTGCTGACATTATTTATGTCTTCTATAGATAACTGCAAAGATTCAAAAGCTGATTGCCTGTCTTTGGTCAGTAAAGGCTATTGCAAAAAATTCTGGACCAAAAGCATCATGATGAAAGATTGTAAAAGATCATGCAAATTCTGTTGATGAATTCAATAAAATAAAATTAATATATAAAATAATGAAATATCACAAGTGAATAAGAATGATTCCTGTCTTCCTTCTTTCCTCTCTCATAGTTCGTTTCATTGTATAAGATATCTTATTTGATATTGATATTTTTTCTGAGAATAAGAATCCCTTTCCCCTCCATGTTGGCTACTTCTCCTACTTTTCTCCATTCTGTTTAGACATTCCAAAAGTTTCGTGAAGCCTTGTGATCAAAATTTATATGGCTTATTATTGCACACCAAAATTAAATATAAAGATATAATTACATTGGAATTATTAGTCTCAAAGGAGGATTAGCTCAGATGGCAGAGCAACCGAACTTCAGACCGGATCATATCTGATCGACTGTAGTTCTAATCCATATAAAGTCGACTTAGCCTTTAATTAATCTGAAAGAAAAAATGATAACCAGCAGAGGATGGCCAATGGAATGGTCTAGAGGGAAATACATTATGAGAAGCTGCGGCGCATCGTTGTGCATGGTCAATCGAGACCTGTCTGTCATGAAACTGTTGAAATTGATCTACAGTGTCGCGGCTGAGATCAGTGAAGAGCGTTTAATATCATTACTCTTAGAGAAATGAGCCACTCCTCTAGAAATAGAGGAGACGTGTCACGTACCGGTGCCTTTGGTAGGGCGACACCGTCTAATTTACTTTTTAGTCTTCAATATCAGGCAGTAAGACTGGTTTAGGTTATGACGCCAAATCACCATATTAATACAACAGAACAAAACCAGGTTACATCGATCGATCTTGATCTGTCTCAGATGCAGAGGTATACAGGAGCTGGAGTAAACTCCGGCAGAAGTATCCATATTTCAACAGCAGCCGGACTATAGAGTGAATTTTTGGCCATGCAGAAGCAGGAGTTGGAGCCGGAGTCTAGATTGCAATCCGTGTAGTTTCTTAATAAATTAAAATTGTTTGGATATTTCAGCATAGATATTGGATTCAAGAATTGGCTACGTATTACATATCATTTTAATTTATTTTGTACATTTATATGCTTGCTCATATTTGGGTTGAGAAATTATTCAATTTGCGGACTTTTTAGTTTGTCAGAAATGTTTTTGAGTTCGAGTCAGAATAGGAGTCAATTTTTCTTACACTTTTGGAGCCGGACTCGTAGTCAAACACTTCTATAAGGACAAACGCTTCTGGAACATTCTTTTCCCGTACATCTCTACTCTGTCTGGAATAGAAACGGTGAAGAGTAACTCGAGTATTGTTTAACAAGAAGAGATGGGCCCCATTTCACATAGTTTACCCGTTAGCATTTAAGACATTTTAATATCAATTGAGTTAAGCTGCACAATGCACTTTGACTTACGCTAGTTATTCTAAATGAAAAATATTTTTCTCTTGCAATAGCCCTAGTCAAATTGATATTGAAATATATTGGTCATACATTTTAAACCGTTTGAATGCATCTTAGCAGTTCGATTAATCGATTGAGCTGGTAGGAAATATAGAAGAAGGCAAGCCCGAAAATGCAATAATTGTTTATGTTGAATACTTTTTTTTTTCATAATACAATAAGAATTTACAAACATACATATTTGACATTTAAATCCTCTGATTATATAGGTACTCTGACAATATTATCTACTAAATACTTAGAATTTTACAAACCAAATGCTTAAAAAGCATTCTGTGAATAAACATATCTCATTAGAGAGAAGTCCAAACAAGAAGGCGATTGTGAGTATTTACATAGTAGGGAGGAATATTTAGAAACAAATTTCACAGTCTATGACTAAATATCCATTGTACTTGATACAATTGCTCCTACAATTTATACACGTTAATAGTATGTTTAAATAAATTGACGTCGATTGCCCCACACAGTCACCGTGTAGAACTTCTCAAACTCAGAATAAGATCAACACACAAAGGCCACTTTTAAAAAGCCGTCCTCCATCGTTTATTCAGCTTTTGTAAACAAGGAAACAAACTGCTTGACCATTAGAGCCACGTGAATAATTAGCAGCTAATCTATGTAAACATAGTTAGCTGATGTATTGATATATGCTTAAAAAGATCTAAGGCTGTAATAATAATATTGAAGAAGCATCATACAGCAACGATCTGTGGTAAATGAAAGTAGGTAAAGATCTTATAACGCAGTTGGAGATAATTGAGCAACGGAGGGATTTCACAAATCAATGATGCTGGGATTGATATTATTTATGTTGGCTGGGTTAGCTGTGGCAAAGCATGGTATGATCATTAATTTTAAATAAGTTTAATACTCCAGGATAGATCGACATGTGCGTCTAGGAATTTTTAAGAGATTACTAAAACGGAAAAGGTATTATCAACATTGTATCTGTGAAATATATTATAATAACTAAGAATATTTATTGTTTCAGAGCTATTCGAAGGAGATATTGTTCTTGATGAATACACCTCGCAGGAGGTAAAGGGAAGGTTGAAATATGACGCAAGGAAGGACAGAAAATGGCCACAGAGAACTGTACCCTACACCTTTCATAAAGGGTTTGGTAAGCGTTTTAAATAAATCAATTAGTGATATACAATCATAATGATAAATATCTGTATATCATTATACACACATGTCAGTTTTATTCGTAATTGACATGCAAACTTAAATTGGAATATATTACTGAAATGTCTGTGTATTCAAACAAACAAATCAATGAGGTAAATTAATAAAAAGTACTGTCTGAATTGCATGCTTTACAGTGATATAGAGATATAACGAATGCCAAACAGTATACTAGAAGTATAACAGAGACCTCCATTGAATTGAGAACATTTAATATATTAATTCATTCTAACAATTTGCACCACTATAGGGATGCAATGTAAGGGTATTTAATCCCCTTAGATGTATAATATAGATTCGTGGTATATGCAATAGTGAAAGGAGTTTTATGCAAAATCAATCATTTTATTTCTCATTTTTTAGCTACGTAGCTTTTATTCCTGCGATTTGGTTTGTTGGCTACTTTTTATGGAGTGTGTGTGAATTTAATAGCCAGATTCCCTTCCATATAACAACACACTGCCCTATAGCCACTACACTAAACTAGGTATGACTTATAATTTCAGCTTCCCATCAGTTCCAGTTATTCATGAAAATATTATCTTATTCTTATTCTAGTAATTGCAGTCGTGGGTGTTATATTATAGATACATATCATAGAAAGAGAAAATCTACAATTTTTGTAGTAGTATCGTCCCATAGAGATTATAAAGCAATCAACAGGACAATTTGAACATCAGATAGTTATTGGAATTGGTCTGCAATTAACCATCAAGATATTCTGAACTAATTAGAGCACAGATGGTTATCGTGGAAACTCAGAGAGAAATGAAAAATGCCTGAAACAAGTTTCACTACATATTTAGAAACGAATTTGATTTTACTTATTTCCGAATATCATAGTGGATATCTGTAGACAATCTATAATTAATATTTGATAGTCAAACTGTCCATATGATTGGTTGTTTTTTTCTATGGGACTATACTACTGCACAAATTATAGATTTTCCATTGTAAGATGCATTCTCTATAGAAACTACTTTAATGGCATTATTACTTTATTAACAATTGGGTTGATACTGTAATTCTTAAAATGTATAGGACGCATTGTTATGGGAGATAGGTAGATTGGATAATATGGACATATGAAAGATTAATGTATTACTCCAAAGCAGTACTTCTACAAGTAGGAATGTCAGTGTCAACTTTTAATCAAATGAATTATTGATTTGATTCTATTGCATCACAACTGGAAGCGCAATATTCCCAGTCGTCGACACATTCGTCATACATCAAAGAAAATATTTAGCATAACATTTCTTTAAATGCGTATTAATTACCATTATTATATTATAGATAAAAAAAGGAGAAACTTAGTCCATGAAGCTATAAGAGAATTCGAGAAACATACATGTGTCCAGTGGATCCCAAGGACATCTGAACGTGGATATGTTGAGTTTTATTTTGGAAGAGGGTAAGCATATATCAATTTTAAGATTGTGCAATAAATATGCCCATAATAATTTAAAATAATGTCCAACTCCTTCCTTCAGTAGCCAAACAAACTACGTAGAAGCTTTTCACTGGTTGAATTGTTAATAGTAATATATTTGTTTATGGCTTTGTCAGTTTTAAATCACTTATATATGGCTGTAATCTGCTCTGGCATGCATTGATTGCCAAATAGTATTTTATATGATATAGCTAATTTTATTGCAGATGTTCGTCAACGGTTGGTAGACGAGGGAACATCGATCAAGGCATTTCTATTGGACAAGGATGCTTGGTGAAAGGAAAGGTAATCCATGAAATGATGCATGCAATTGGCTTCTATCATGAACAATCGAGACTAGACAGAGATGATAACATCATCATACATTGGAAAAACATCACAAAAGGTGAGTAGTTGTGACACTTTCACATACTAGTTATTGGTACAGTGCTTGATGGAAATAATTAAAGCATAGTCTAGTACAAATAAAGCATGTAGTCATTAATTATCACTGTGTTAAACTTGAAGAAGCCTACTCTAGTTTGATTCATCTTTGACTCTCATTACAAGTAGTAGCATTGATATACGTAATTCTGATATTAAATGAGAGAATATGCAGATTTCCTTAGTTCAATGATTGTAAGTACACATCGAGAATCTCAACGCGACAATTAATCCCCAATTAGTGCATATAATATAAAAATGTACATCTTCAAATTTTAAATTTACATCTGAGTTCACGCCACACTCGTCTCGATGCAATTTACTATTCATTCATTCATTCATTCATTCATTCATTCATTCATTCATTCATTCATTCATTCATTCATTCATTCATTCATTCATTCATTCATTCATTCATTCATTCATTCATTCATTCATTCATTCATTCATTCATTCATTCATTCATTCATTCATTCATTCATTCATTCATTCATTCATTCATTCATTCATTCATTCATTCATTCATTCATTCATTCATTCATTCATTCATTCATTCATTCATTCATTCATTCATTCATTCATTCATTCATTCATTCATTCATTCATTCATTCATTCATTCATTCATTCATTCATTCATTCATTCATTCATTCATTCATTCATTCATTCATTCCTTCATTCCTTCATTCATTCATTCATTCATTCATTCATTCATTCATTCATTCATTCATTCATTCATTCATTCATTCATTCATTCATTCATTCATTCATTCATTCATTCATTCATTCATTCATTCATTCATTCATTCATTCATTCATTCATTCATTCATTCATTCATTCATTCATTCATTCCTTCATTCATTCATTCATTCCTTCATTCATTCATTCATTCATTCATTCATTCATTCATTCATTCATTCATTCATTCATTCATTCATTCATTCATTCATTCATTCATTCATTCATTCATTCATTCGTTTAATTTGTCATAAATGACAGGCAAAAACGAAGGAGAGTGAAACTCTCACTAAAATGTGGCCTAGTTACAAACTAAATACAGATTTGTATATTATAAGCAGTTAGAGATCATAGGGTATCGTGATCGATAAGCTATATTTAAAATTCTTTGCAAAATGAGGAAAGGTCCACGTCAGCAAGCCCTCTTTTGAATAAATAGAGGCTATTGGATGTTACTAATGATTCAGGTAAAGAGTTCCACCGGTGGTATATTCTGTAACAGAACTGATTTCTTGTACATTTAGATGTCGCACGATACAATGACGTAAGCGTCAACGAATGGGACCGGAAGGAATATTTGCTATTTTCTAATTTAAAAAAGTTCATTGAAAGGAGCCTCAGTAATTTGGTACACAATTTTATAAAGCATGAGTAGATCAGCTTTCATACGACGCATTTCAAGCGATTCAAGGCTGAGTTTATTAAGTCTATCAGCATAGCTGGTAGATGATTTCAATCAGCATAACAGCTCGCCCAATTGCAAACAACGCGAGTAATATACCCTTGTAT
This sequence comes from Haliclystus octoradiatus, assembly GCA_916610825.1. Taxonomy (NCBI): domain Eukaryota; kingdom Metazoa; phylum Cnidaria; class Staurozoa; order Stauromedusae; family Haliclystidae; genus Haliclystus; species Haliclystus octoradiatus. The sequence goes on from OU744453.1 coordinate 9,976,290, forward strand.
GACTTCGAGTAGTTTAATATCTTTAATTAGATACGGGATCCAAACTGGACTTGATGATTCCAACAGTGACCCAGCAAATTTCTAAAGGCACACAACAAAATGCGTGGATAAGTTAAGACGGTACATTTTAGTATTAATTAAGTTCCATAATAGGCCTTATTATATCGTGATATTATGGAGCAGTCATGTGGTTTTCAATCAGATGATAAATAATTCCGAGATCTTTTGTTTTTGAAACTTGAGAAAGTTCATTGTTTGATAAAAAATATATAGAACCTGGTATCTTTAAGTTGCCAACAGAGAATATGCTGAGAAAATCATCATCGTCATCTTCAGTTACGAAATTCGTTCTTGTTGATACTCATGTAGTCAACCGGAAGTTAAGATTGGGTCTGCTTCAGGAGAGGTATAAATATATAGAAAGTCAAATGTTTTCCTTTTCCTCTCTGCTGTCAACAACTCTCGAGGACAATGCTAAAATGTACCATAACTGTTGCATATTCTGTATTTTTTCTTGTAAATCTCCATAATAGAATATACTCCAACCATACCATGTTGTCAGCATTTGTATGATTGACCGTCCCATGGTATATGATGATATGTATGAAAGTGGGAGCAAACGATCAAACTTCGAACGGATTGAAAATGATTTTGATTCAGTTCAAAACCTTTCTCTGACTCAGATGGACGGTGACAAATTTGATGAGATTTTCTGTGTGGAATTATGTATAGAACGCTGCACGCGATTGTAAACGGAAAAGGCAATAGCCAGTAGAATTTTCGTGATTGTTATCAATCAAAAATACTAATTATAAATAATAAGGATATCACAAACCTTAAATGCATTTCAATTGTCGCCTTCAACTTGTCACATTTAGTAGCATGAGTACGATATGAATACTTTAATATTCAAGTCATGTCCAATTCAAAAATTTTGAAAAATTCGTAGGCAGTTTGCTGTGAAGTCAATGTTTCGTTGTCCCATATATACCTCCAGGAATATACCGAATCTTCCTACATGAGACTCCATTTAATTTGAATTAAAAGAAAATGTACAAATACTCTTGTATTGCTATATTTACCATATTTATAGGTTGGGAGTCAAATTTTGAGAAGTATTCTCACGGTGAAGCAGATTTCCTTGATGAACCATATGATCTTGACAGTATCATGCATTATCCAAAGACCGCATTTGGGAATGGAAAGATCACAATTGAATCTAAAAAATATCCAACCAAAGTTTTTGGCCAACGTATTGGTTTCAGTAAAATTGATATCAGACAAATTAACAAGTTGTATTATTGTGATGGTACGAAACCTTTGCCAATCCCAACTACGAAACCACCTCGTAAGTATCTAGAAATATTGCCCGTTAATATAGTGATAGCTCAAAGGATTTAGGCTATCGTAATGAGTTAATGTAGTATTTAGCAGTCACAAACAAAATGGCAACAGGTGATCTCAGTTTTTATGTTAAATACCAGGGAATCAAATGGTTACAAAAATTAATAAAATGGTTAATCATATACAGATTTAACTTTATTATTGAATAGTTTTGCTGAAATCTATACTTTATATGACAACATTTGAATAGTATAGCCGAAACAATAACCTGCATGGTTTTGTTGTGCACCAGTTGTACTCCAGAAAATAATTAGACAATTATAGATAAATGAACTTTTTATTGTTGAAGAAATCAATGTAAGCTAAATTACATACTGATGGATACTGCGTGAAACGTTACAATACAAATTTTTCAAATTATGAATAATCTACAATAAAAATAATCTATTTCGAATAGATACATTGATCTGAGCAGTATCGTAACAGAAAAGACAGCATTAGCGTCATAGCTCAAGTGTATATAGTCAATTTTATTTTCGTTGTTTAAGAATGTTTTACTTCGTAATTGCTACTTTTGCATAATATAAATCATGCTAATGTTTTGTATTGTAATATCTTAGCTGGATGCGTCGATAAAGATCCTTCTTGTTCAAAGAAAGCACAGGGAGGAATGTGTAAGCAATGGTGGGCAAAGGATTTCATGAAAAGAGATTGTAAACTTAGCTGCAAATTTTGTTGAAGTTACATAAATGATATATATTAAACAGACTGCGGTCAATATATAAATTTAGTTATCATCTTTGCTTTGTATGACCATGAATATATGATGAATTGGAAAGGAAGGGGCCGTTTGAATTGATATTTGAACATATACATTTTACATGTCTGCATGCTGGTCAACATACCAGCTCATATTTACGAAACTACTATCCGTTCTTTCAATCTCAAAGCTCTATATCAAATGATGACTTGCTGCTAGCTAATGCTCAACTTTTTATGTAAATGTGGCAGAGTCGTATATGGTAACTACAGATAATTCGTTGTATACGTCATACTACGCAATAGATGACAGTTATACTTGAAATCTTCGTTTCTGGAAGATATTTTCTATTATTTGGTTGATAGTCAATGAATAAAAAAAGTTGATAAGAATATCTCGGCCATGTAACGTTTTTACAGGTTTCTGTGTTTCAAACATAGTAATCTACTGCAAGTAATACTTCTTTATCTATTAGTTTTTGTTGGTTATCTTTTCCCGATATGTCTCTAATCGCAGATCAGTTTTACAAAACGAGGAACTACGTCTATATTCTAGTCACGTTACATTCGTGTTATTATTTCAAAGAAGTAATTGTTATAGATAACACTATTTTTAAATAAATGCTTCAGCACAAGAGGCATGTTTCTCTACAATCATTCGTCATGATCGCCTTTTTCCAGAATGATGTGCATCCATTGTTGGTTGAAAGTTGTTTACAGTCCGATCGCTTGTCTACGCACATTTCTAAAAGGGAAATGATTAAAAATGTCAGAAACGGGCAAATGCACGCCGCACTATTTAATATAAAATGTTTTTGTCAGTTTTTATTATGAGGAAAACAATTATGCAATAAGCATAACATTTCTCGGAAACATTTACATTGTAAATTTTACATTTTTGATTAGTCGAGGAAGTACAAACACAAATAACATGCCTACATATAAAATATTCTGCAATGATGTTTTTCACATCGGTAATGATGGTTATTGGCGTTCCTTGACAATACATCCAATGATCTGTTGGTTTTTTAACACACCATCAGTGTTATCAGTTCTTGAGGGACTCATCAAGCACCTGTGAAAAACCCTATGATTAATTATGGAGCTAGAATCTCAGATTACGCATGTCAGCATAGCCGTAAATCCTGCGAGGTCGGGGAAAAAATCCTCCAAATAAAGAATTTTCAGGAAACATTGGGGCAATTTTGAGACATGCAATTTCAAAATTGTTTTGAATGTACTGAAGTACTGTAACGTCCATTACTTGAATATAGTGTTACGAATATAGTGTTGAAGTCTCTTTGATAGATAAACAAATAGTTCATACTTTCCGTGAACTATGCTCTGATAGCACCACGAGAGGCACATAAGGAGAAAACGAGAAGGCATCAGAAAATTACGAGCCTCCTCGGCGAGTAATTTTCGCCTTCGAGTTTCTCCTGAAGTGACTCGAGAGGTTATACAACTGTACAGATGTTATACAACTACCAAAAAACTTTGTTTGGCATGATATATTCTTACCTGTAACAACTGACTTAGTACCAATAGGGTTGGTATGGTTTGGTACTTTCATCGTGGTTTTGGGATCAGTTGCTCCTGGAATTTGCGTTGGTGTTGGTTTCCCTATTGATGGGCAGTTGTACATCTTATTCATTTGCCTGATATCTATGTCACTAAGCTTTACTCTCTGTCCCATTCGCCTGTATGGTTCTTTCTTTGATCTAATTGTTGTCCTTCCACTTCCAAATTGGGTGTTAGAGTAATGCATTATACTATCGTAATCGTAAGGCTCTCCAAGGGTGTCTCCTTTGCCTTCTAGGTATTTAAGGAAGTTATAATCTTGTCCTGAAAGGTTCAAAGAAGAAATTATCAGATTTCAAATATACTTATATACAACCATTTTGAGATTTATATTGATATTCCTCACTTCATACTCCCTGGAAAGTCCCTGCTGTGGAGCATTTCATTCAAGATCATACTTGCGGAGGATCTCGAATGAGGAATATTCAAATATTTAGCGCGCTGCGGCCTAAATATTATAGCTCTTAACGTTTATAACGAAGAATATATACTTATGAGGGCTTGTAATATTATATTTATTTCCAAATATATTATGGTCCAAAAACACACAGCAAATTTGCACCATGTTATTTTCCATCTGTTGGTATTTTTACAATATCACTATGAGACTATAAAATCGAAGTTGATATGATTTCCAGGGATGTAAATTAAAATGATACTGAAGAATAAATGGTGTTTTCCTTTTCAACGTTGGAAAAAAGTAGTTACATTATAAATGTTTTATAAAATCGATATTTTTCAATGGTGGTTCAGAAGGGAATCGATATGTTTTTTCGCTTTCTTTTTAGCTTATAGCGAAAGAAAATATAGTTTTTCGATTGAGTCGATATTATGTCTTTCCTTTTGATGCCAAATGTCATCAGAATTCACCTTTTTCCGATTCCTAGAACACTTCAACTTAGTTGAAACATTTCTTATTGTCCAAACCTGAGTAATTATAACGAACATAGCGACGCGGGTGACTCATTGCTAGTCCTTTATAGATTGAAGAGTAAGAGTCTACCTCATTTTCAAATCTCAACGTTTAATCTATATCTATGTTATTCTATATTTAAAAACACATACATTGTGTTTCTATCTAACATTCCAACATTCCGATCATTTACCTTTTTGTATGTTTTTCCAGATAATTTCCACATATTGATCACGATCTCTTCTCGATTGTTCGTGATAGAATCCAATCGCATGCATCATCTCATGCATGACATTACCTTTACTGTCACAAAAGTGACCAATTGATATATCTTGACTGCTATTTCCATGCTTCCCAATGAAGGAAGAACAACTACAAAACAAATATTGATATTAAATGATTGATGACCACTATAGACAGGTGTCCTCTCTGCGAGAAGTTAGTTAAAGTTAATAAGATATTGGAGTTTGGGTCTCTCATTTATGTAATTTACTGTATCAAATTTCAGAATCACCTGTTGTTCTTACCACTGAATGATTCATGCAGAGATTCACTCAATTGATAAAGGAATATTTACATACCAATGCCTTTCACTGTGAAAAAGTTAATGAACTGGTTAACTAACATACAATCCATATTTATTTCATTCGTACTATGTATCATCATCATCATCATCATCATCATCATCATCATCATTTATTCAGAACCTTTAAGTTATACAAACTTTTTTTCAAAGGACTGATTATATGTAGTCAACATACCAATCACTTATACACAACCAATATATATATTTATTTAATTTGAATTGCGTAGTATACAATAGATTATCAATCTCATTTTTACTATAATTTTAATGAATATAAAGAGTAATTATCAAAACTGAAATCTATTATCAGTGTTGTTCTGCATTTTCAATTTCTTCTCGTGACTCTTTTGTTTTCTTGACATTCTTTTTGACTAGTTTTACTACAGGCTATTAAAGGGAGCAAAGGGACCTCTTCGAGGAAGCCAAAAGCTGACTGGCCCCGGACGCAGGCCTCAAGCCAAAGGCTTGTTAAATATAATTGGTTTCTTTCTAAATTTATTAATGTTAATTTTAAAAGCTATTTCATCCTTTCTATATATAAAGCTTTAAAATATGTTTAATACAATTTCAAAAATTTCATAATACATTTTCCTACGGAGTATATATTTTACAATACAATTTAAAAAAAAAGTAAAAACCCAATGCCTATTCTTACAATCAAATCAGATTTATTATATCTAATATTACACCATGTAAATAGAAATTTGAAATATTTAATGTTCTGCTTGTTTACAACGACAATGCTCTTCAAATATAAATGGAAAGATAGTTATAATAATTCAGTGAACAGATTTTATAGAGTCCAATTAGGTTTCGAGTGCTCACTGTCTTCACTTCTCTGCGGGCATTTCATAAAGAGACAGTCACTTTGACGTAATTTCTTAAATAGCATAGTGTTGGAATATATAGTTTTTGAAATTTGTACAACATGGTACAAAACAATTCTTTATTGAGGTTTTTTCTTCTTACGTTATGGATGATCTTCGTTCATTTTGACACATAAATGACAGTCGAAAATCTTCTTTGTAGAGCAAAGAACTGGCGGAGAGACTATGTCATACATTAACATTGTTGAAATTGATTATTCGCGTCGTCATGACAACAGAGGTTTTTGAAAAGTAATAGTTATTTCGAGGCAATCAGAAAAAAAATTCACAAACTAACAACAAACAGTATCGCGAACAACATAATCCATACAGTTCTATTATTGTTTATTAAAAATTTCAGTAACATAACAGATTAAAGAAATGATGTCAACTCTGGCTGGTATGAATTGCGCATCATTGGATTTAATTCTCTCAGTTTGTTGGATATCTCTGTTTGTCAGACCTCATGTCTCGAACATAGTGTCATTAGATGAACTCAAGAATAAGGAGATTTAGAAATTATATAGCTAGTCAGATAGATTGATATTAAAATCAATGAAAGCATTTTCTAGAAATGATAAGAAGGCTTTGACCGTGAATCATGAAATATAAATTGGATTTTTGAAGGGTTTACAATAGAATTTAATTGAAACAAGAAATAGTAAATTTTTCAGCATGTTTTTTATGAACATCTTTATGTGATTTTCAAGTTGCTCGGAGAAACCTGCCGTTTTAGTTCTGTAGCGCTCGATTTATAGTCAGATAGATTGATATTTCAATCATTGAAAGCATTGTAGTGCAGATGCAATATTTCACTTTTATTTATGCATCGATGACAACATACTTATTGGGGATTTAAATTGTGATGTTCAGGCTGTTCTAATTCTTGTTTACTTAAAAATCGATTATTACTCCGTTTCTACAGGAGTCATGTAATCATGAATATAGATTCTGGGAAAAAATGATATACATAAAATTTTTTTTCTTAGGTAGGTTAATATCAAGATTTGATATGACTTACCCTATTCCATGTATGAAATTCAAATAATTAACTTCATTTGTCCTCTCGATAAATATGATGCAAGTTTTCTTCTCGAATTCCTTAATTGCTTCCTTAACCAAGGTCCTTCTGCTAGAACCTATAGTTCAAAAATGCACAAAATTGTTTGTTCGTTGGATTTAAATAGTTCATGCTTTGCAATTAAAATTACTTAGTATTTTCAATTTTGTTTGTCTGAGATTAGCTGCACGAGTTTACATTATATAGTGAACGTGAAATTGTATATCTCAGAAGGCTGCCGAGCTATCAAGTTTCACCTTAAAAATGTAACTTTCCAGGCCTCCTAGGTTTCCCATACCAACTTTTTGAAGATGATCTAATGTACTTTATCTATAGTGTCTATAATATTAGATATTATCTAATAGCAAAAAATAGTGCTCGATGTCATTTGACAGAGCTAAATATAATAAAATGAGTCAAAGACTGCACATCCGTAATTGTTAAGTGCAATTATGAATGTGTAGTCATTGACTACACATATTATAATGTGTATAATATACCATATAATGTAAATGATCAAGTCAAGTTAGTCATTTTCTTTGATCATTTTTGTCTAATACACGTTCACAATCGCTGTACGGTCGTATTAAAAACGGCATTATAGACAATGTCAACCGTTTTGTCCACAGATACCATAAAATGAAGTGTTCGATTTTAGGCAATGAGTGACTCGAAGTTTGATTAATATACTTAAATAACAGGCAATGCATATATGCCATATTGGTAAAATGATGAATTTTTTATGATATGGTCACTGTTTCTGTTGCTCTGCAGTGAATAATACGTTCCTGTCTTATTTAGGGCTATAACCACTTACCGAACCTTTTATCGAAAGCATAAGGAATGATACCACCAGGCCACTTCTTCTCGGTGTGCGCATCATATGCAACACCCCCACTAGCTACTTTACGTAAAACATCGTCAGTTAGAACGATATCACCTTCGAAAAGTGCTGTTGATATGAAATGAAGTATAGCAAAAGTGAATAACAGAAGAAGAAAATATTACGTCAGACATGTTGATATTATCGGAATGTTTGCAGTACAACAAGTGAAAAAGGCTAAAGCAAGTTGATCATATAATTATAAAATATTCTCATAATGATCACAAAATAAATATTAAGGTATTCTATTATTTATTAAATTGTGTCATAATATATATATTGTGAAAATATTGAATGATGTGTCTGCTTAGATTGTAAAGTGAATGGGATTCATTCCTCTTCCATAAAGAAAAGCAGTGTAAAAACACGATTATATACTTACTTAAGGGTAAGGCATTAACGAAACCCAAGATGAATAAAACTATGAGAAATTCCTCCATTTTGTGATATCAATTGAAGACTATATGCTCTAAATTACAAAAAAAAATAGTTTTGTAAAGGGAATGATTTGCTCTGGATAATCTGAGAAAGTATTTGTGAATAATATTTAAATATGTTTGATCACTCTCCACTCTAAACAGCACTTTAATGACTTTTCTAACCGTATGCATGTTTACTATACCACCTTATATACAGCTGTCTCAATACACCTTCACAAATAAGGAGCAGAATGAAGTGAATATAGACGTGTGATACATTCTCAATTTTGAATGATGGATTTACATTTGAATATTGAATATTCATTTTCTGATAATGAAATAAAACTAATTACATTGAGTGAAAACTCGGATACTCACATGAAGGACATGAAGATAAATGTGATCGATCTTAGGTAGAACAGAGCATAATTTAGAATAGGAAAAAACTATGAGACAAAACATTTTTTTCCTTATACCGAATTTGAAGCGTTAAACTTCAACTACACATACGTACATTCATTTGTCACTCAGTCTCATGTTATTGAAAAACAGAAAAAAATTTGAGAAACCTTGTTTTATCTGTCATCAGAGAAACGGCATTGACTTATTTCTAGCTTCAAAATAACTCGGGAATCGAAGTTATGTGGGCATTTTCGAAAGCAGTCCTTTGATTTGGTGGTATTTTATGGCGGGATGTTTTTATCACTTTTATCGGCTCTTACGAGTGGCCACTAAAGGTTTCCGTATGGTTTGTTAAAGGAGCATATTGACCGGCGATCCCTGCGAGCTCAATTCATATTAAGCTTAGCGTCAATTCAACGATCAATGTCAATCACGGCTTCGGCATAGCTTCAAGATTCAAGTTTCAGCATGGTCTCAGACACAGAAACAGTACGAACGACAAACACCAACGTGACTCTAAGTGTGTGGAGCCCACTGGTCATTTTTTGCCCCTTTAAATGATTTTCATCCTAAAGAATAAACAATAAGAATCTACATGAAAGTGATGCATTTCCTTCTGTGTAGATTTTATCTGGCTACGTGAGTTATATTATTTTCTGAAGACAATAGACGAAAAGTGAGATTACATCTTGTCATTTGGAAGGCTGGATTTTGCGGTGGCATAGAAACAGTTTTTCAGTCTTGCCGACTGAGATTTGACTAAATCTTCCTTCATGTAACTTTGTTATTTTCAAGGATGGTTTCATGCAAGAATTAGAAATAAAATGGTTCCGGGAGAGACCTGAAAAATTTGGGGTAAATGTTTCAGCTTGAAAAGGGTGTTTATCTGTTTATCGTCATTTTCCTTATAACCTTACCTGTACTCTATATATACTGGATACGCAATTTAGTGAAATCCCAGCTTTTAATATCGGTGAAATACAATTGAGGCCCATTTCAGAATAACCTTATCTGACAAAAACCTATAATGTGAAATTGTTGTCATTGTATTCTACCCCTAACTACGACATCCTTCCTTTCAAGATTTATATCGTGGCATACATGAAGATATTTTCAAAGTTTATTTACGGTTTACGTCTTGATTAGAATATTTTGTTAAACATCTGCAAGTAATTTCATTTCTAGAACCATGTTAGATGTTCAATACAGAAGACAAGTTAGATGATTTCATTTCAATTTTAATTTTAATTCAAATAGTTGTTAAAGACCGATCTGACATATAGCAGCGTATATAGTTAATAAAATGTTTTCATTTAACACAAACTACACGTTTTTCTACAATCTTTTATCATAATAGACCTTTTCCAAAATGCTGTGCATCCATTGTTCATTGATAGCTGTTTGCAGTTAGCTCTGTTATCTGCGCATTTCCCTGAAATTGAAAATATATTTTTTGTATTGCAAAAAGAGATATATCAGTCCAGGGTAAGTCCTTTGAAAACCGCTATAATACTATACTGTAATCCCACAATTCGAGCACATATGGTAGAGATTCGGGTTGCCTTGCAACGTCTTGCAAAATTGCTTGTTTATTTTTAATTTATTAATTCAAAGTATAACTTTCAGTGCTTCAGCAAAAAATTTGGTTTGCTTTCACTTTGTGTCTCTTTGAAACAATTGTTTAATAATTCCCGCTACTTCATCTGAAAAAGATCTCACTTCTCAACCAGTCAAGCAGGATCCTTGCTTCACTCCAGTTAATATATACATAATATGCTTACCTGGGATAATGGGCTTAGTCCCACTAGGCTTGGTGTAGTTTGGTACTTTCATTGTTGTTTTGGGATCGGTTGCTCCCGGTTTTTGTGTTGGTATTGGTCCCCCTATTGATGGGCAGTTGTACATCTTATTCATTTGCCTGATATCAATGTCACTAAGCTTTACTCTCTGTCCCATTCGCCTGTATGGATCTTTCTTTGATTTGATTGTTGTCTTTCCACCTCCAAAGGCACTGTTTGAGTAATGCATTATGCTATCATAATCATATGGTTCATCAAGTGTGTCTCCTTTGCCTTCATGATATTTAAGGAAGTTGTAATCTTGCCCTACAGAAGATGGTAATTATATATTTTTTTAAATACTTCCATATAAATTAAGGAAGACTATTGTAGAAGTCAATTTTACCTCGGTTAAGCTTGTGCTCACGCGCAAAAAAGTGTTTGGCATTTGATAATCGATTACATGGCAAGTTTTAAATAGTTGTAGAGAGGAGGTCGGTGCGACCAGAAGCTATCAGCCGACACACGGCATGTAAAATATGTAAATAAATTGTTTGTGATTATCATTATCTTTGTCATTATCATCCATCATTACTAATCCATTTATTATTCTATTCTATTGTAGATTTGAATGTCACAACAATTACCTTTGAAACTTCGAAACTCAATAACTATACTTAATTATGCAAAAAAAAGGGGAATTAGTTTAACAAATTGTGTCAACTATCTGTCTCTCTTCGTCCATCTTACTCTGTCTAGTCCTGTGTCTTGCATCTGTCAAGTAAAGGCTACAACTACCTGTGTAAATTATAAATCCAATATTTTGGCTGGTACAACTATCTTTAGAACAGATATGGATCAGAAATAGTCATAAATGCAACTATATTATCAAGCTGATAATTTTCTCAATACAGTATCCTAAACTCAGTAGAATGTTGTAGAAGCACGATTTTTAGAGATCACGAACGATGAATTATTTCAATCAAATACTGGGATCCCTACGAATAGCCTGGAGTATTGACCATCACAAGACAGATTTGCGCTAAATGCTTTTTAAAATTGCGAAGACGACTCCTTCGATCTGATTGATTTAGAGCTATATACAAATCATCCATATAACGATATCAATGCTGAGGGATTAAAATTTCACTACACGTGTATATGTAACTTATCAGATTTTAGAACTTTTAGATTTTATAGCAAATTAAAATGGCTTCTAACTTCCAACCAAAATACATGCGATTCGAAGAATATTTTCCAAACATCTTACTGACATATTTACCTTTTTGTATGTTTTCCCAGATAATTTCCACATATTGATCACGATCTCTTCTCGATTGTTCGTGATAGAATCCAATCGCATGCATCATCTCATGCATGACATTACCTTTACTGTCACAAAAGTGACCAATTGATATATCTTGACTTGTATTTCCATGTTTTCCAATATATGAATAACAACTGTAAAACAACATTAGCAACGTATATCAAACTTATTTTACTACAGCGTTTAAATTATTATACCAATTTTAAGCCATATTTGTCAGGCAGCAGCTAATTGACTCTTCTAAAATTCATCTCGTAAATTAAAAAGATGAATTTAGAACATTAATTCATAATTTATCTTTATCATCATAGAATCATCAAGATTTTTCGAAGATATCAGAATCCAAATTTGATGACTTTACTTGAACTCAAACAATCAGATATGCAAAACAGAAAATACTTTTTCTGATTTATTCCAATATACTAAATGATAACGCGCTCCTGTTTATATTATAAAATCTATTTAACATTCTATAAAAGACTCTGCTTCTCTGTGTTTGCATACCATCTATCACAGTTGAAATATGGCAACGTAAATATGATAAATTAAACTTACCCTTTGCCATAAATGAAGTTCAAATAATTCACCTCATCTGTTCTCTTGATAAATCTGATGCATGTTTTCTTTTCAAACTCACGAATAGCTTGCTTCACCAGTAGCCTTCTGTTAGAGTCTATGACAAAAGTACATTTCGTTGCAAAATTTAACAAAAATAGAGAAATAAGCAAATTTTCAACTTATATAACGATTCATAATCAATAAATTGTTAAAGAAATGGTTGCTATTAACAATATGCTAGAAAAATCTGATTCTAAATTGGATGTCCGATAATTTCTATAGTTTAAGGTGAACTCTTCAGACACTTACCAAATCCTCTATCAAAAGCATAAGGAATAATACCATTTGGCCATTTCTTCTCGGTATGAGCATCATAGCTTACACCACTACCAGCTACTTCACGTAAAATGTCGTCAGTTAGAACTATATCGCCTTCAAAAAGTGCTAGAATAGAATGGATGGATACGGTTGGAGATAATTACCATCGAGATTACTTGAAATGCAGGAACACTAACAATCCAGTAGTGTCACTATAAATGAGGCGACCTGAGAGGTGCAGAGCTTGCAAGGCTATTATTTATTTAATATCCCATGAAAATTGGATTAAGGACACAGGTATCATCTACCAGATTGACCTTTGTGTGTGTTACTGGTTCAATGTGATTACTATTCAAATACACATGACCATGGGAACATGATTGGTAGACTCGTAATGCTTTGACCGCTGGCATTACATGGCAAGCATGAAAATTATACTGTCTTTCCTTGTTCTTTATCCAAACGGTCTATACTGTAGCAGACAGTTTTAACTTCAAAATATATGAAACCTTAATTATAAACAGCGAAGATCAGTGAAAAATTTAACGAGCTTTCAGAACCTACTATTCAAATTTAAAAACATAATACTAAACGACATCTTTGAAGTTGCGATAAAACATAATTAACAAGCAGATAGCGTGCTTGATTACATAGCCTATATTTCATTCAAAAATTAGCAATCAAGAAATTGTCTCGATAATTAAAGTCATTTCACATCAAATTTCTTTATTCCTGATACTAAATGTTGAAAAGTTAATTTAGAATGTTTTCATGTTATCAGAGTTCAAAAGTCCAAATTGAAGATAACAAATACTGGGGTAACCATAGCATAAATGAATGAAGTGAAGTATCAATGCAATGGCCAAGCATTAAATATTCTTTTCTAACACATTTTCCCTTACGATTTCACATATTCTCGAAACGTGATAATGATAGGTAGTTGATGACGTGTCATACAAAACAAAGTACTGTATTTCTATAAATATCCCGGGATAAATATCTTATGTCATGACCTGTACTTTAAGCCATGAAATATTTTTATTTCTATATGAACCGACTTAACTCGATGTTATACTTACTTTGGGATGAAGTTTTACAGATAAAGATGAGGAAGAATAGAAGAAAGCATTTCTCCATTCTGAAAGATTAATTTGAAACCAAGCAATCTTGCTCATAAATTATAATTCTGAATACATATGGATAGGCCTACACTTATGTATCTTGCTTTTATGTCTGATTTCAAGTATTTGCACACTTTTATTTCAAATATTTGCTAGCTCTTTAAGCTAAACATCAATTTAATGAGCACGCAATAACGCGTGTTTATTATTTACAATCATATAAACTACAAACCTTCAATACACCTTGACAAACAGATAAGTTGTAATGACTTTTATTAAATGTTCCTTGAATTGAAAATAAGAATACTCCATGCTAGTAAGTTTACGGAGAGCGAAAACAGTGACATACAGCACAGTCTCCATTTCAATAAGCTGCCTCGGAGTTTCTCAAATGTATTGTCCTCCAGCGGAGTAAAAAACAAGAATTTCATTTGAAAACATATGCAGATCAAATTTCCGGATTTTCCTTTGGGAAGGATAATACAATACCGCAGAAAAAAGTGCAAGAGAGCTTATATTGAATGACCTGTTTTTCTAATTTTTACAAAATGATGCAATGAAGATCAAATGAATACTTGGAAAATCCCCTTTCAATTTAATATCATATTCAATCAGTTTCAAAATTACATTTTTGGAAGGGCACAGAGCTTTCAAGAAAATAACATTGTTGTTTTTATATTTGAGAAAAATAGAGGGCTCTCGGTACTTTCCACTACAGATTAGACTAATCATCATACATTAAAAAATGAAATAAATATTCAAGGTCAATGAGATGCAGACAGACATTACAAAATATGCATCGTCACACTGAAGCTTAGTATCTGTCAAATTAAGCGATTTTCCAACATTGATCTTTGTGTATGTTTGAATTTTTATTGCAATTCATTATGATGTTTAATGGTTAAATTTGATTAATAATCAATCAAAATTACACACGAGACCTGACTTATAACCTTACGGAAATTGATTTAACTGAAATACATGAAAATCGAACATTATCTTAATTTTGCTCTATATCCGAACGATCTAATACACGAAAGATTTAACTTGGCGACTATGACACATTCTTAAAAATGGCGACCAGCAGAGATAAATTTATTGACCTTTCAGAACCAGAAATTTACTTTTATTTAAATATTTATTTGACAAATTTCAAGTGTAGTGTTGGTAAGCTACCCTCTGCTCTGTCATACCTACATCGTGATGACGGTTCTTACATTAATGTGCACTGTGATTGCAATTCAGTCTAAGAAGTGTTATCTAAGTAAAGAATGTGTTTACTGTGTTCATTGCTCTTTCCTTCAACATTCCTTATGTAGTTAAATACTTTTCAAAAAAAATTCGGTACAATGCGAGGCGCAGTAGATTAAGCGCGCCGAAGCCCTATAAATTCTCCGTGTGATGCGAAATCGAGTTTGATAATTGTTTCATTGTTAATTCATATCTTGATTAATACCATGAATTATTCCAGAACAGCCGCACTATGAGAAATATTATGATTTCATTGCAATGTGTTTGCTTAAATATTCATAATTTAGGGACTTAATCGTTCGAACATATTTTTTATCTGATAAAGATTATAGCTCTGCTGAAATCAAGGTAGTGAAATCTTTATTGAAAAGTGAAAATGTTTTATTATTAATTGCAAATTTTTGTGAACTTTTTCTTGCTTCTTATTGGTTAATCGAACACTTCGAAAGTGCACTAACAATCCAAGAAAGTAGGGTAGAGCTCGAGAAAATTAGGTCACAACAAGATGTTCATATAATAGCATCTTACAATTGAAAGACTGACGTGATAGAAAAATCCGTTTTAAATCACTTTTCACTTTTCAAAATAAAGATTAATAACCACAGGAACAAAAACCGAGCTATCAACTTCATTAGATAATAAAATTCTCAGCATTTGTAATATTTCTCATAGCGTGGATGTTGTTGATTAATTCGTGGGATCAATCAAGTTATGAATTACTATTGAAACAATTATCAAAGTCGATTGGATATCAGGCAACTCGGCCTGGTACTTGTCAGTGTCACTCCCAATATCGTTCGATATACTTGCTAAATGTCAACAGTTTGGTAAACCCAGAATGCTGAAATGATTTTCGAGGAGTTTAAATCAAATCAGGGTTTTATAATTGATTAGAAACATTTGATATTTCAGAAAAAGATATGTTACATGATTATTAAAAGGATGACCTTACTCAAATTACTTGTAGGTGAAAATCACGGTAACCCACTCACAAGAATGAGGTAATCCGTTGTGAATGCATACTTTCTTTCCGGGTTATTGATGGCTTTTAAAGTAATTTTGAATAAATGATGATGATAATGTGGTTACACCTATCTTTCTATTTGAGGCACATTTATGTACTGTGGAAGACGCAATAAGAAAATTATCCATTTACTTGACCTTCCCTTTGAGGAAAGGGATGATTGCTCCACGTTTTCAAATTTAATTGCCTAGCTTAAATACTCAAGTGACAACTCATCTCCAACTCTTTCTGTATTAAAGGCTCTAGAAAACTTTAATTTAGCAGTTTTTGAGAAATAATCATTAGAAAATGACAATTTCAAATCTTGTAAAACAGAGGCTCAAAGTGAAGTGACGTCAGTGTGTATATTTTCTTGTTATGACGAGTAAACGTGATATTATCACGACAGCATATACCTTCGTATTTTGTTATGGACAACTGTTAGATAGATGCTATGATCATATTGCGCTTGCTGTCATCCTGGACAGAAGCTATAGACGCATTGACTTCACTTTTAACTTTCAAATGCTTATTCTCAAAAATTATCCCTATGTATTCGTCGTAAGAAGGCAAACTTGGCAGGATAATCAAGCCACTCTATAGTAAAACACGCTAATATAAAATGACTCAACTTTAACAATTTATATGTCATTGTCAACCCTGTTGTCTTTGGCAACTACCCACGAATTTTTGATATATGGGAAACAGAACGTTGTAGATTTTTGGTTATTGAACTGTATATACGACAATGATGGGAATTATGAAATTTTCGTTATTATGCGTGATTCATAATTAGTAGACTCACACTACAGATTTGTTATGAACTTCCACCCACCGATCATCGTGCATGTTTGTAATTATTACATTTTCACGATTCAAAATCTGTTTTCTGACGGTGAAATTTCATGCGGCAAAATATAACTACCTGTAGTTTTTTGTTGTTATCTTCTGTTATACATCATGTGAAATGGGGCGGCAATGAATTGATATAGGGTTACCGTTTTCTTTGGAATTTATCATTGACTGCTCTCTGCATAGTAATTCTGTACCACTTACACATTCACAGAAATATTTATACATAACAGTTACCTATGTATATATATATATATATATAGTATAGCCCTTATCTCAAATACAGTCCTTCATTTCATATACTAACAGTTCTATGCTAATTGCTAGTGGCAGCAAACAAATACTTGTCTAATGTATCAGCTCCACATACATAATTTATTGTTAAAAATATTGGTCTCAATTACAGTCTTGTAAGTTTTCATTCAGCAAAAGTAACAACTCCTTTGGCAATTCTTTTTCATGAATCTCTTAATCCACCAGGCATTGCACTGGCCATCTTTTGCCAGGCCTGGACATTGTTTATCTAAATCTTTACAGTTACCTGGAAAATCAAAGAAAGAGAAATATTCACGATGATAAACATTGATAAGCATTTACAGCTTCTGATCAAGTTTGTTTGTTGTTTGTTGTGTATTTAAGTTTTTTTTTTGTTATTTTATTTAATAACTCATTTATTAATAGGGATCTTTACAGAAAGAATTATCTCTATTTATATTTGAGTTAAAAAATTTGGCAACTACTAACGAACTGTATTCCCTTCAGGTATATAGCACTGTATATGTAAAGCCGTTTTCTATGAATTTACAATTTAGATTAAGCTAATCAAATAAGAAGAAAAAAGTATTTAAACTATTGTAAACTTATTATATATAAATTATTTGACTCACATGAAACTAATAAGAAATACAGAACTTAGAACTATCTACTTGGGATAGTTTCAATTTTTAAAATTATTGCCTGTTTGTAGGCAGCTTGACATTCGATATAGACTGCATGCAATAGCTGATATCATATTGATTAAACTATGATTCCTTTTTTTCACAAATTTAAGAAATTTGAAAGCGATTCTTTGCAAAACATGCTGCAGTTGACGCGTATATGACGGTGCTATACTCACTTGGTGTTGTAGGTTTTGGAGTTCTTGGTTTAGATGTAGGTTTGCTACCACAATTGTACATTTTGTTAATTTGCCGTTTATCGATGTCTGTAAGTTTCAACCTTTGACCAAGATTTCTCTTCACATTTCCAACAGCCTCTAGTGTAATTTTTCCATCACCAAATGCAGTTGGTCGGTAATGCATGATACTGTCATAGTCGTAAGGTTCACCTAAATAATCTGCCTCACCATGTTTGTATTTTTCAAAATTAAATTCCATACCTATATAAATTAAAATTAAGGTGTTTCAATCTTCAAAATACCACATACGTTTACATGGTATACTGAGTATGAATTTTATCACGATAATAACTATTACATATCTAAGAACTATAAAAGTTACTATTGTGACGGCTATTGATGATGGTTGAAACCTTCATGAAACTCTGAATCAGATCCTCCATAAGCACTATGGAGCTCATAATGCATATAGTAGAAGAGATCAGAGAAATGAAATATTTATACAGGACTATTTGTTGCCAATGAATTAAGGTGAAATTGTTTATATAGACATAATATAGGACTAACGATGAATGCATTATTCTTAACTGAATGATCATGGTTGAGAATTTAGTGCAAAAACTAGAAACTTCTCAATTTAGAAGTTTCATTGTTCTGAGGAGTGCAATAGAGGTTTTCCCTATGGCCATGGGACTGGTACAAACAACAAAAAATATGAATCCGACAAGGAATTATTCCAAAGAGATTGATACAAGATCTTCAAAGACTAGATTGGATAATAACCAAAGCGTGTGTGTCCCTTTTTATTTCTGTTTTTTTTTTTTAAATGGGATCATCTGAAATTGAGGGCCAATCAACATATCTGCGGTATTGGTTTACTCTTCTTGCGTAGAAGGTAACTAGTGCTGATTCATTCTAACAATAAAAATTATTTTCACAATAAAAGATGCATATGTTGCAGATACAAGAATTTAGATCTCATACGACTCCAGCTCTCTTTGATTATAACACTTTCACATTTTAAATTTTAAGCAAAATCTAAGATTAACATCCTATATTTAAAACTAGACAGACAATTTTACCTTTCTCAATTCTCTTCCAATATATTTTAACATAGTTATCTCTATCCAATCTTGATTGTTCGTGAAAGAATCCAATGGCATGCATAATCTCATGCATAACCGATCCTTTCACTAGACATCCACTGCCAATTACAATCCTTTGCTTTCCTCTACCCTTCCCTACTCTCGAAGAACAACTATAACATGAAAGCGAATGAAGGATGAAATAAAAAGCCTCACAAGGCCATACACATTACATAAGCTACCATTTACAACTTGCATTCATATGCAATTTGACATCAATAAAGTTAACTAACGATTGGTTTGAGAACTGTTTAACTTTTCATATTCGTTTTTTTCGATATACTAATAAGAATCTATTAACATATGAATAAATTACAAATATCTAATTTACCTTACATGCAATCAGTGTGAGGCTAGTGTTGAGATTTCATGACTTACCCACTTCCATCGATGAACTCAATGTAGTTATACTCCCTCTGACGGTTTTTGAAAACGAGACACGTGCTTTTCTCGAATTCAGCTATTGCTTCTCCAACCAATCGTTTTGCTCCATCAGCTGAAACAAAACAGTGTATTAGTCTGATAAGACATCACGGAGAGACCAGCATCTGTCCAACTATTTTTTAATTTGTATGCATCCAAATTGATAATAAATCTACAAGCAATAACATTTTTAATGCATAGCATATACTAGATCAAGATTGGATGATACAACTCAAAAAGTGTGTAACACTTTAACATTCATTTCACATTTTGAACAAAATAATCAGAATTTGAAAGCTTAGAGCAGTACTTACAAAACTTTGAGTCAAATGTGTATGGAATTATGCCATTTGTCCATTTGTTTTTGATTGCAGCATCATAACCTTTGTTACCTCCCTTCATTTCTTCGATGACATCACTGGTTAACTCGATATCGCCTTCAAATAGGGGCTTTCTATAAGCTGAATAATCAAAAGTAAAAACGTAGCTAAAGCTGATAAGATTTTTTTGCTGTTTTGGACTTTATATTGATAATGGTGAAAGTATTGTATGAGACAAACTAAGTATTAAATGATGAATCCCGTAATACATATATTGAAAAAATCAGCAATAAACGGTACAAATTGGAATGTGTTGGCTTAATAATGTATTACAAGAGCAGTAATGTAAGCATCAGACTCTTCAACACTGCGTCCAGGGATTCTAAATTATCTCAGAAAACCCTACACATAATATAAAGAATTATAAATGAATTGGAATAGCTATTTTTGGGAGGTGAAATAATTGAACAGGCACCAATGAACTAAAACGGCAGGTTTCTCCGCGCAACTTAAAATTACACAATAGTGTTAATAAAAATATGCTAAACAATTCCCTATTTCTTGTTTTGATTAAATGTTATTGTAAACCCTTCAAAAATTCGATTGTATTCCATGATTCACGGAAAAAGCCTTCTGAGAATTTTGAGAAAAGGCTGCATGTGAGCTTCATGGTCTTTGATTCTCTTGTTTCCTATGATTTTGCGAATCCATTGAAGCATAGCGAAAACACAAAATGTATGAATTCTGAGAGCTCTGACAGTGAAAAGATTTATAAATTCATCGTTGGTGAGCTCAACAATATATTAGACTAAAACAAGAAATCGGAATGTATTTATGGTATTTTTATAAACATTTTAATATGGATTTCATATTGACTGGAGAAATCTGCCGTTTAAAATATGTGGCCCTCTTTCTGTAACGGTATTTAACATCCAGCGATAGATATCAAAGTTTTACTTACGTATTGCAGATGCACAGAGTAAATATCTAAAAATTAATAATATCGTCAGCATCATGAGATCTAATGAGAACTTGTATGAATATTATTCGAATTTTCAAAATATAACATATGCATATAGAGATATGAGCTATTCCATTTATCTCTTCATCGTCAATGATATAAACATGTGACTAACTTCAAACATTTTTGCAGCTAGATAAACAAGCAAACTAATGAAGACAAGAGGTTAGCTGCATGCTTCAATATTTGATCTCCACACTTACGTAGATGTTATCAAACAATTCCATGTTAGACTCAAGTGTTGTTTTTTGAGTGAGGTGGGGAAAATTGTTATTTAAACACGCACTTTACCTGATCAAGACGTCAAGGTTGTTCCTCGATTGACAAACACAGACATTGAAACGTTGATTGATGAAAGAAATTATTGATTGATATTTATATATAAACGTAATGCATACATGTTACATTGAACATTTTCAGGGTATTTTCAAGTAAAAATGTGATTATGAAGAATTAAATGTTACAAATAAGGAAATGGATATATTGTTAAAATTAACCTTCAAGATATAATCAACATATATACATATATACTATATTGGGGTAGACAATTATGATGAAGAATGATGATATTCAATTGTTTTTTAAATATGAATACACATCAAAATCATTTCCAAACATATAAGAAGTCTTACTTAGTGCGGAAGAAGGTATAATTTCAGGTTTCCCATAATAGATATATAGCCTTTCAAACTTTTTGAACATTATTATTTCGCCATTTACAATATTTATCAGCTACCCTAATTATGTGTATGTGCACTCCAGAATTTTGTAAGTTTCAATCTCAGAATAATAACTGGACAAGCAAGGAAATGTAATGCAAGATCGAGGGATCGTGTTGTCTGGCCTGTCATAGGGAAGACCCCAATAACTCATCAGACAAGATCGCTATATATTAGACACACCTTAGCAGCCGCCATTAACACATTTTATAAAGTAAGGAATGAAATAGCAGCATATCATTGTCATAGCTACGTCATATTGAATTTACCAACTGCCAATCACGGCAACTTAATGTTGTGAGAAGCACTATTATTCAAGGTATTATATATACTTGCCGTTCTGATGTCTTCTTTCGAGTGCTTCATACATAGCATTTCGAGTGTCTCGACTCTCGAGTGTATTAGATTCAGACTAAGATGGATAAAGCACAACTTGAGTTGCTATAATGTAGCTAGCACATATTTTTTTGTGTCGGTTTTGATTCAGATTAAGCAGATGTTCGCATACTATCATGATATAATCTCCGATGTTGTGAAATTTTCACAACATTTGGAAGTATCTTTGAGAGTCTCAGGGAAGCTGAACAAAAATCCGAGCAATCACTTGAAAGCTCTGGTTTATAGCAGTGCGCAGACGTGTTCCTTTTCGCAAAAATATAATAGTATACTTAATCCTGATAACATCTCAGCTCACGCTCCCTGCTTGCTAAGTCCCTTTTTCGCATAGGCGTAGGTGCGCATTTCCAATTAGGGGGGCACAAACGGCTTTGCCCTATAAAGTTTTCGGGAAGTGTCTTTATAAAAGAGGTAATTCTCACTCACATGAAAATTGTAGAAGATGTATCACAGGACACAGGATTATAGCGGGGATTATAGGCATACAACTCTCGTAATACCGTCACCAAATCGAAACATATTCATTTTAGATTCTTCTTAAGCAAATATATGATTATATGCTTTAGCAGCCTACAAAGTGATGCTGATGTATTATATATATATGCTAGAACCCTATAGCTCAAAAAGCCTTTCCCAATCCTTCAGCAATTTTTGCGATGTCAATAATAATGTACATTTCTCCCTATAGTGGATCTAGTAGACAATTGTAGTCAAACCTGGCTCAACATGTTTTTATGCATATAACAATGTATTTTAAGCACCGCAAAAAGTCGACAGCACTGGGTTATGCATTTCATTACACGCCTATTTTATGGCGGATAATGAGCCAATAGTAACTGCTCTGAAATAGTATTCTTTGCAGCTGATAAAAATTTTCTAGGAGGATGGAATCAAGTTCTGCAAGTTAATTGCGAAGTGTTCACGTTTCGTTGAATAAGTAACGAAGTATAAATTGTTTGCAACAATCAATATTGAAACAATTGTGGAAGCAATTAAAGGGGAATTAAACTCCCGAAAATATTTTGATGCTAGATGGACTGTTCGGTTACTTTGGCACTTCATTGATTTGTTTCACCAATCACTATGATCTGATGTGGAATTTATTAGGAGAGATATAAGAATTGTTGCGAGCGGAGCATGCAAGAAAATTTGGATTATTGTTTACTGATTACTTATATTTTCAGCATCATGTATCACTCAACATCATATAACCGAAATACTGGATGACTGAATAATTTCATTGCAAGAGATATAAGAAATATCTTGATGTGTCTGAAAATTGACGAAAACAATTCCTCGTAAAAGTTTAATTGGACCAATGTAACAGCTGTACTCCAGTCACAACAGCTTTGATCTCTTTAGACGTTAATATATAACGCTGAGTTCTGAATTTTCTATTTCGCATAACGGGAGGGGATGAAATCTTCAATCTAATTAAGCATGACTAATAATTAATAACAATGCATACTTCTGTTTTTAAGACCGTTTTAATAAGTGTTGAATTTTATTAATATAGAGTAAATCATTTCTGAACACTTTCACTGTAACGCAAGAAATT
This sequence comes from Haliclystus octoradiatus, assembly GCA_916610825.1. Taxonomy (NCBI): domain Eukaryota; kingdom Metazoa; phylum Cnidaria; class Staurozoa; order Stauromedusae; family Haliclystidae; genus Haliclystus; species Haliclystus octoradiatus. The sequence continues at coordinate 10,000,010 of OU744453.1, forward strand.
ACAACTTGTTGATTTGCCCGAAAAAGTGCCTAACCTTTTTTCTTAATTGCAATTGAGAGGGAAAATGCCTCCCTGCCCCCTCTTCCAGCTCTTACGCCTATGCTTAATTGTCATTTTTATTCATTCGTACCTTGACGTAACATTTCTTCTTGCTTCGATATGAATATAAAAATGGAGGGTCACATTTCTCACGGGATGAATATGGCACATTGGCACTTGCAAAAAGTTATTAGACAAGCATAGATTTGAAGAGAAATATTACAGCTTTATCCCAGCAGGCACACAACATTGCTGCAACGTTGCATATTGGTTGTTTGGTGGTTGCAACGTTGCACAACGTCGGTACAACCAACCTGCAACGTTGCAAAACAGTCGGTTTTCAAACGTTGTTACCCTACGCTGCTGCAACGTTGTATTAAGGTAATTTTTTAGCTGATAATTGGATAAAGATCATTATGTTCAACGCAACGTTGCGTTGCTGCAACGTTGTTTTAGGGTAATGGTTTAGCTGATAATTCGGGGGAAATCGCGGTGTTCAATCCAACGTTGCTGCAACGTTGTTTTTGAGGTAATGGTTTAGCTGATGATTTGGGGAAATTACGGTATTAAATTCAACGCTGCTGCAATGTTATTTTAAGGTAGGACAAGGATAAAGCTAGGAAAGTTTACCGAGCATGCGCACTCAATTGAAATTGACCCTTATTGAAATTGACCCTTCATCAAATTAATTCTATCACTTAATAATTATTGCTTATCTAATAATAATTGATTCTGTTACTATTTATCCCAAATTTATTATCTAATCCAGGCATTCTATGATATTCCTCATTTCTTATCAAACGTATCTGTTGAAAGAAAATACGACTTTTGATGGTCATTTCAGATTGTTTCGGTTTGCCCGTACATTCGTTCGGCGGCCTTGGCAAGCACAATGATTTACTGGAAATAAACTGTCAAATCCTTCTGAAATTTTCCATTAAAAATCATTACTATGGTGCCCTACATCTTCAATTTAATTTGGTTATATTGTCATTGAGTTGCAGTTGAGAGCAAAGGAAAGAAAATTGAAATAAAAATCACCTTGCATGGGAATCGTACCTATTGAATGGGCGCAGTGACTAAAACATTCTTGATCTGATTATATTATTACAACTTGGTATCATTATTACCTCGAGCCTGACTTGAAAGATATAAAATTCGTTTCTGTGATTAACGTTCAAAACAAAGGAACACAGAACTTCCTACCGTGGATTTAACTATGCAAGCTTGAAATAAAATTTTTCAAATTGTACAATCAGGTATTGTTGAATATGAAAATGCCTGAAAAAATAACACGACAGAGTTCAAGTTATAAACTTAATGTGTTGCAATTTAATATCATCATTTGTTCATCTCAGAGGAAATGCAATGTAGGCCTATTTCGTAGAAACATATGTATGTTAATATTGGTCTTTGTTTACACTTCTCTGAATGAACGTATATCATTGGCTCGGCGTATGAGTGACAGGGTCTCTCGGCCAATAGAATGCAGCTTGAAAAACTTGAAAGACTCTTGTAGATGGCAGTTTAATTTCCAATTCTAAATATTCAGCGCCAACGTGAATCTAAAGTAAAAATGTCAACGGATTTGATAAATTTCAACCAATTCTAGATTGATGGCTGGAGGTTAGTATTTTAATAAACCAAACTTTATATCAAAAAATAGTAGCTATTAATTCTCATTATCATATATTATGTTTCATGTGGACGCTTGCTAGCAACACGTAGCCTAGCAAAGTAAGCCGAAAATGTTTCTTCCTCGTTAGTAAAAACAACTCGAGAAAAGGCTACATTCAAATATTTTACATGATTCTGTTTGTCTCTCCATTGTAGATCAACGCATATAACATTTTCCTGCAGGGACGAAGACGTTTGGTAATATTGACCTCCAATGTTTCACATCAACTCAATATTTGCTCGTTTTGTTAATAGTATTTCGCTTCTTATTATTTGTAGATCAAATTGAAACTTGACAAATCCGTCACCCTGCTAATCTCAATGAATTTTTATCGCTATAAAAGCAGTCAAAACATGAATAGTAATGGCATGATACAAACACAAACTGCCATGTACAAACATGGACATTGTTCTGATGGCGGCTATCGCTGATCATGAAGAGATACACATTGAAAGTCTGAGTCACCACAAACAATAATTAATTCGATGACAAAATTGTAACTAATCTATTTTTATAACGTCTCATACTACAAAGATTTAACCATTAAAATTAAATCTTCAGATATAAAATAGAATTACTATTATATCAAAATTAATATATGTGTATTTACTTGTTTTCTAGTACTGGATACAATAAATCCACTTGGTTTTATATGTAGCTTGTACACTGAAGATGTAATTTACTGACATACTGTACACCGAAGGTGAAGTAGCTTAATTTCTGACTGAGAGAAAACGTAAAAAGTACTTATACTTTACATAAATCAATGAAACAGATATGGGAATATGTGGTCTAATTTGAAATATATTGAGAAACAAAGATATTACACATGGGCATTTAATACATACCAGTCCAATATCCAGTAATGTTTAAGAGGCTTGAATTGTTGTATGATTACATCAGAAGCTTCTTAAACGTAACTAATATTATCGCTATCAATTATAGTCTGACATTTAATGTTGGTGTATCTTACAAATAAAGTATATGTGGATAAATCTTTTCAAATAATGATTTTTGACGTTTTATTCCACAGTTGTGTTGTTTTCAGTTGTTCTGGGGGTCATTTTGTAACGTTGTTACAACTCTCAAGATCCCAAATTTAGAAGTTGCAGCAACGTTGCGGAGTGCGACGTCCGGTTGTTCTGGAGTTATTTAATGTTGCGTCGGAGATGCGTCGGCGACGCCAGGTTGTTTAAAAGTTACTATAAGGTTGTAGTGGCAACGTTTGGTTGTTATGCAGTTGTTTTGAGGTTGCGATGGGTTGCGTTTTGGTCGCTATAGAGTCGTGTTCCGAAGTTGCTGCAACGTCGGATATTACGTTGGATCCGATGACATTTGGAAGTTAAAACAACGTCAGAGCAACGTTGGGGCAGCTTCAAGCTGACGTCAAAACAACGTTGCCGCGACGTTGTTGTGCCTGCTGGGATTATGGCTAATATCAATAATCTTTTTTAAACTCTAGTTTCTCTAGTTCAAAGCTTTGAACAAACATATTGGTATCACCATTTAATAGATTTCCGAAACAATATATAACACTGCTGGACATCACCATTTTGAAGCAATTTTGTAATGAACTACGACGCCTTGGATACGCTAGAAACTGCAATGTTTTGTAAAGTGATATTTTGTCAGGGTTGTTCAGACCTACGATGAGGAAGGGAAACAGTAGACCATGAGCTGATCAAAGGGGGCGCAAGAGGTGCAAGTGCATACGTCAGATTTCTGGTTCATTTATTGTACCACTTCTGTACTTTCCTCTTGTTCTTTCGAAAATACTGTTCTGAGAAAATAAAACTCTTCGTGATTACGTCATCTGCTTTGCAGCAGACTGTAAGTAGCAGTACGAGTGTTATAAAATTCATATGATTGGACACTTTAATCAGGCAGGAAATCAATTTTATTTTACCAATAAGTGACATTTATTTCGCTAATAGAGTGGGAGCAAGCATACCTGAGTACAACATCTAATAGATTGCTTTGATTTTGAACGCCTCGGGTAGCGTAGCTTTCAAAGAATAAGATTATCAACGAATGCTCTATCTTACATTCCTTGTGCAGTATTTACTCCTTGTAACCCGTGAGGAGCTAGTAATGTACTGATCGTTTTTTCTGTAAATTTATAAAAGCTTAAATCAGTCATTGGCATCCAGCCTTCTTTTATTTACCTTATCTAAATCCACGATGGCCTGGCTAACTTCAGACGTCCAAATTATTCTTTATCGTGATGAAAACAAATGAAGCTAAAGCTACCCAGAAATAGAAATTTACTCCAAGCAGATGTTAACATATGACAAGAAAGACAAACTCGTCTGATTGATTGATTAGGTAAACTGTACATAGATACTTTCCATCATCATAACAAGAACGGCGTGGATGTCTGATATCTGGTATCTGCTCACCCTTAATGTTACGGCATTTGGTGATTTGTTTTCGCTTATTGATGAAGTAAATAAAATTAAAAAATGAGGACCATCAATCCGATTGGGTTTCCATCATCTGGGTTCGTGTTTGATATACACTGTATCCAAACTGTATACTCTGTATACTCTGAATTATTTATTGTTCTCTGATTGGTATTATTGTATTTGTCTCATTGTGGTTCATAGAGGTTAGGCTTTCATCAAGAACGGACGTGTTTCGGCGCGCGGTTTCTGTATGAAGTTTGATTGGCCTTTACGCGCACTTTTATTAGTTGCTGCTGTAGCCAGAAAATTACCATCATTCCACTTCCCCAATTAAAACTTAATCCAAGGTTTTTACTACGAGTTTTCCGTTCTCAGAAAGCACTTGCTGCAAGAAGAAAGCGTAACTCCGAACATCGTCATAGAAACAGAAATCGTCACAAACCGAAGGCTTCAAGTTTTATTGGGTCAGAACTGCGATCTCGCAATCGAGTTCCAAATGGAGATAGCACATTATCTCCTTCAGCGAAAAGACCCTCTCCGCCTAATCGTATTGCTACGTTCAACTCCAGAACACTGAAGTGTCCGTGGTGACAGAAAAAGTTAGCTACACTCACACGTAAGTTAAATTTTTTGTTTTTTGCTGTTCAGGAACATCGTATTATCCAAGTTGAACCTATTCGTTATGTTGATTTAAATAATAAATGTACATTTATTACATCGTCTGCTGAATGTTATGGTGTTGGTGGTGTAGGATTCATGTGTAATCCGTGTGTTGATGTTCGTTACGTAGGTGTAAAGTCTCATTCATCCCGTATTTTAGAATTGTCTGTTAAATTATTTGATCTTATCGTACATGTTTTCTCTGTTTACTCTCCCACTGCTGTCAGATAGATCGAGGCCTCCCTTTTCTATGCTCAGTTATCTTCAATCTTAGTTAATATACCATCCCGTGATGCTATTATGTTGTGTGGTGATTTTAATGCGTGTTACCCCTTGTCATTAAACCCTGTAGGACGTAATTTAAATGATAATTCCCCTTATTTAATTGATCTTATTAATCTCTATGACCTTACTCTGTTAAATTCTGTGTTTCGTAAACCTCTGTCAAGACGTGCTACTTTCTTTGGTCCGAAAGGCCGGAAAGAACGTCTTGATTATATTCTCATTAATTGTCCACGTTTAATTTACGATTGTGAGACTATAGCATCATTTGCCATTTGCTATTCCATCTGATCAACCCCCTGTTTTCTCTTGCATGAAACAACACATCCGGTACTGCAAAGGAAAGGCGGGAACATCCCTTTGCTGGGAAAGTCTGTCAGAGTTTTCACAAGCATTTAACGACTGTCTTGAGAATTCTCTTGTTGGACAGCCCACAAAAGCTGATTTCTCCATTCTTTCCTCAGCCATCATCAAAGCAGCCGAGACCGCTTTGCGGCGGAAGAAAAGTCAATGGTCACGCGTCTCTTGGGACAGTGACTCAATGATCACACAGGTAAGATATGAATTGAAACTTGCTAAAACACAACTACGTGATTGTTCTCCTACTATACACAATATCAGTATTTTACAATCTATTGTTAATCAAAAAACAATAGATCTCGCTGTCACTCATAACGCCCTAATCGAGCGTGAATTAAACGCTATAATTTTAGCGGTAAAAACGGCTAGTAACAGTAATGAGCATTGTATAGCATGGAAAGAGATAAGGCGTCTTAAGAACCCATCCCACAAGCCCTTATCAGTTGAAGCGTATGATTCTGTCGAGGCAAACAGTATGATTCGTAATTATTTTTATGATTTATATAATCCCCCATCCTGTCTACTATCGTTAAATAAACTAGCACCACCGCCTAATTTCTCCCCTCCTGATATGTCCAATTATAATACTACTCCTGTTACTAATGACGAATTATCCTCTATTCTATTTTCTATGAACCCCCTTGCGTCTCCTGGACCAGATGGAGTCCCCACCCTGGCACTTCGAGAACCTCTTGTACAAAATGAGCTACTTACCATCATAAATGCCGTTTTGTCAGGGGAACAACAAGTACCGGGTCAGTGGCGAAGATCTGATGTCATCACCGTCAACACAACAATAACACGTCTAGAGACCTAAGCCAACAGAGGTGTATCACTTTAAGTTGTACTGCAGGGAAGTTAATAATAAGATTCTACATAATAGGCTGGCGTTAGTAATTGACCCATATTTAAGATACAATCAAAATGGTGGCAGGAATAGCCGATCAACCTTAGGCCAAATTCTATCAGCTAGGATATTGTTAGAAGGCTGTAGGACTCATCAAAAAGACATTGTTGCAATTTTTTTTGAATTCAAAAAGGCCTTTGACTCTGTGTTAAGATGCAGAATCCCAAAAATATTGGATTTATATAATGTAACTATTGTTCTTATCGATGCTATTATGTCCTTTTATTCTTCTACTTCGGCTTTTGTTAGCACTCACTATGGTGATACTGACGATTTCCCGACAGCTTGTGACGTACTACAGGGTGACACATTGTCCCCTTTTTTATTTACCCTATTTATTGATTATGTTTTTCGTATTTCATGCCCTGACCCTTCCGGTTTTACCCTTGATCGTCGTAGGTCTTCACGTCATCCAGAGCGCTGCGTATCAGACCTCTCATTCGTTGACGATATTGCTATCTTAACAAATAGCATATCTGATGCACAACAGCTTCTTGATGAAGTTGAACGGGTTGGTAAAACGGTAGGCTTGACAATTAACATGACTAAGACGAAATTTATTGCTTTAGGCATAAAACAGGCACACCTTGCTACACCAAATGGTGACATAGAACGTGTAGATTCGTTCAAGTACCTAGGTTCTGTACTTCCACCTTCTTCAGATGATTTAACACAACGTAGAGGCCAGGCTTGGGCAGCCATTAGAGGTCTGAATAAATTCTGGGCGTCCAATGTCAAGACTGGCGTTAAGTTAAGACTTTTCAGACACACGATAGAACCTGTTCTATTATATGCATCTGAAGCGTGGGTTCTATCAACCTCACTATTGACCCGACTTGACTCAGCTAATGACGCAATGTTTCGGCATGCTTTAGGATTACATTGGCCCAACTTACTGTCTACTGCTAAACTTAGAAAACTTTCCCCTTCTGCCTCTGCTATTGCTCACCAACGGCAGATGTCTTTTTTAGGTAACATCGAAAGATCAAAGACCAATGCCCCTCAACCGCTGCATGACATCCTTCATTGGCAACCCAAGGAGATGCTTCGACGGGGATATGGGAGAGTAGTATCTTTTCATAATGTTTTGTATCGTGAATTGTGTTATTTAAAAGTTTCTTTGTCAGCTATGTCTGACCGTGTTTTGTGGCGTTCTTTGTGTAGCAAATATGTAAGGCGCAAGAGGGACGGCACATTCCTATAATGTGACTGTCTATACTGCTACTACTCATTGTGGTGTTTTGTTAAATATGTTTAATATTTTATTCATTGGTTTTATTATTCGCTGGCTGGTTTTTCGTTAATATTTCACCTTTTGACCCTTGTGGTTTGTAGATGTCGTTTGAATAATCATGTTTGTCAATTATCTTATCGCATTTATTATATTAGAAAGTCAATGTCGTCCATTTGTCTGTAACTTATCAACACAAGCTATTGTTAATGCATCAAAAACTGGTTTCAACCTTCTGTATATACAAAACAATCTAATATATTTCTTCCAATCTCTAGTTCTTTATTTTTATTTAAACCTAATTCGGTTATTAATTTAACCATTATATTCTGACTCTTCATAATTTACTCACAACATTTCAATCTGGTTTTCGTAAAAATTACTCAACAGGTACTAGCACTTTAAACTTTTCTGAGTTTTGTTACGATAATATTTTTAAACATAAATTAATAGGTGTAGTCAGCATTTAGTTAAAAAAATCTTTTTGTTTAAATCAATTTTTATATTTTATTAGACAAATTACAATTATACGGTAGTGATGAAAATAGTTTAAATTTTCTTAGATCATATTTAATAAATAGAAAAAAAATTGTAAATATACATAATATTCATTCTAATTTATGTACAATAAAAAAAAAAACTTTGATTTCTGCGCTGTCGCATAGGGGAATTGCAAAATCCAACATCTTGATCGCCTTTAGAGATTACAAAACAGAGGAATGAGGACAGTACTCCGTTGTAATTATCGCACTCGAATCTCTGATATGCAAACCCGACTTGGCTGGCTTTTTGTCAGAGACAGAATAGCCTCATACCAATTAATGCTCACTCACAAACTAAAATTCAATCCAGCTCCTCATCTGCTATCCCATATGTTTCAACAACCAAATACGACCAAGACAAGCTCTTACACCCATAATGACTTATACATCAATTCAAGCCATCGCCACTCATTTCAATATGCTGGTGCTCACAAGTGGAATGATCTACCGTCTACAATGAAGGAGGTTTCCTAAAGGAAAAGTTTCAAAAGTCTCCTTGAGAAGCATTTAAATACCAATAAAATTACAGCATCTCAACTGTTAAGTTCGTATTAAATTAACCTTGTAGCTGTATATATATATATATATCTATGTATTATTGTAATCAATTATTTTATGTTTATTCCCTAGTTTATTACGTAAATCAGTCCTGTGAAAAAAGTTATTGTAAAACTTGTCAGGTTTCAGAATAAAATGATGATGATGATGATGAAACATTTGTTATTCATGAATTGTGTTTCCCTAATATTAATGTTCCCTACACCTTCTTTTTAAACGCTTCGAAATAATTTGGTTCTTTATTCCATCTCTGTTTTCCGATTCATTTTTTTCCGTAATTATTGATGTAAAAATTGCACATAAAAGTTAATTATAGTAATAATAGTATCATACATTTACTGCCAGCCATTTGAAAAATCAATTCAAATTGTGTTCGTTGCATGTTAGGTATACTATTTATTAGGAGAGATAATCGAGATTCAAGCTAACTACAATCCAGTGAAATAGAAGTAGATTGTCTGTAATGTCACCTTTTATAACGAATTATTGCATATAGTTAATTTTTGTGATCTACCTGGTTAAATTGGGTATCTTTCTTCTTATGAATAATTAGCTATTACGGCATATAGCCTTGCCCTATATGGGTGCCGCTATAAATAGTTTCTACTGTATCACTGATATGTACAACAAAAATCATAACAGGTCCCACTTTACTCCTCTTTAGAAATAATTGTGAAGTATTGCCTGAGAAGTTTTTTTATAATAACATCAATTTTCATGGACTCAAGATGTACCATTTTGAAAGATTTGAACGCAATGGGACTTATGTCATTGGGAGTTTAACAAGATTGCTCATTGTGATGTAATGAGAGAAACTGTAGTTTCATAGTTAACTTCGAATGAAGTACAAAACACATTCCGCTAATCACAATCTGAGCAGGGCAAACCAAGAAATAAGCGTTTCTTAATTGACAGCAATAAGCGATAAATGGCGATAAATGAAAGGCTTCTCAGTACCATAAACGATCGATCGAGCTGAATCACCAAATGTCGTGGACTTGCCAAACCCCTGGTTCAATCATATCCATGCAGTCAATATTATAGATGCGCATGAATGTGGCTTGTTTAGTCTTCGAGTCATATATATAAGGTCATTGTCATCATCGTCTTCATCTTCTTCATGTGTAAGATCCTGAGTAAATACATCAATAACGTTGTTTAAGATGGCGTTCAAGGTTTCATGCATGAAATCTCATATTTACAATGGCGTCATTTCGAGTATGCTTGGAGTTTCTTAACAACATTCAATCATACTAACAACGTTGTTGTTTCTTATTAGTACACTGTTCTGATGTCAATCTGTGATGATTTGCTACAGTTCATTATCTTACAATCATAACTTCAGTGCAACTTTTCAAATATAGATTTTTAACTGCAGGAAACCAATGCAATCGATACCCAAATCAATAATGGAAGCCATATCTTCTTATACTAATAATACTGCCTTTTTATATATCACCTTGTTTCTATATTTATGTGTCTGTTCGCGACTTATTTACGTCTTACTGGCCAAATAATACAGATAATCCGTTAACGGGAAATTATGCGAACATTTGTGTCGAGATAACCTTGTACAGTAACACAATCGTGGTATGAAAATTACGACTTTCTGGAGTTGTTTTAAAATTATAAACTTCATTTGATTATTTATTTGATATATAGTTGTATTGAAAAATTTAGAGATTTGAAAAATTTCATAGGTTGATAATCTAACGGGCAGCCAAATCGAATTCAAATTGAAATCTCCAGAAGAAAAATGTTTCGTATTGAATTTAAGCAGCAAGAAAAAGTTTGAACAAGTCATCAAAATAAGTCCATCAGTTTTATGATAATGAAAACAATACAAAATACTGAATTACATTGAATTACTAGAATAACTAAAGCAAACGAAATATTTTTTTGAAGAATCAAAGAAGCGTATAGTGAAATAAACAATCTAGAGCGGGGCAAGAAGGCTTTGAAAATTAGACAAATTTTAGATCCTTAGCTTATTAATGAAACAAATTGCAGTTCATAATTTGTATTCATATTTACAAACAGACATTTCACTTCTTTTCAAATAATGCCATTAATGTATAATTTGTTGGAATATTGATAAAGCAATCTGTTTAGAATGAGCTTTCAAGAAAATGTTTAAATGGCGTTCGAAAGATTGGAAAAAAATATATAAATTTGATTGGACTATCAAAGAATATCCGGAGAATGTAAAGTTATTAATAAAGTTAAGAGTTAATCAAAACATTGTACAAGAGTGTTTATATAATTCATAATTGAATGTAAATATTTGAACAGTTTGGTTTACTAGAGAGGGCAGGCTTTGATTTTCTGATTATATTTCTATAATTAACGAAAAGGTTTGAAACGTTATTATAATTCAGATTTCATTACGTTGTTCAGCAATAAGAACAATACACAATATTTTGCTACAGCTTAGAAATATAAAGTAGTGTGCCTTCTTCTAATTATTCCTGATCAACATTGAATGAAGTTTAATTAAAGGATATAGCGTTCAACAAATTTTAAATTGAATTAAAAATAAAGCGTTCGATTTGTGATCAATAATAATTGCAATATTTCTAGCATTCAAAAATAGCTTTCAACTTAAAAACACAAAAACATGTTTCAAAAACATTGCAATATTTAATGCAGTTTGGATGAGTGTAACAAACCTTGTGTTACAAAAATAAAACGTGGAAAATGTTGCATAAAATAATCGATCATAGTATGATCATAGCAAACATTATTTATTAAAATATAACTTAACATTTTCCAAATAAGATACAAATAATAATTACGAGCGGCATAATCTCCAACAACATTTATACACGTACAACTATATTGTAACCTTTCTCATCGAAGAAGAATATAAATCCGATAAGAATTAAATAAAAGTTGTCTTTTATTCGAAATAATTCAGACGAAGATAGATTTCATGTCACGATCAAATGCATGGTAAAATAGATTCATTATATATATAAGTAAATCCTTTCCATCATACATCATAACATGAGCATTTTAATTTTACCATCGGCTATGGTATTTATATATCTTTGAAGCTGCACTAAACATTTCTACTCTATATATCATTTCAAGAAATTCTGAATAAATATGCATCTCACCACAATCTCGCAAAATGAATTGTTTTCGTTTTTCTTTCAAAACAGCTAATTTTCTCATAGTTGTCTTTTCTTTCATCTGTAAGAGCATTCCATTCACAAAACGTTGCTGAACTAAAATATTAAACGTGTAAAGTAATTGAAAACCAAATAATCATGGCGTACACTCCTAGAAATAGCGCCTAGAAATATTGACAACAAGAAGTAACATAATTTCAATATCGAATTATTATAGAGATTTATTATAGAATTTTATTTAATTTTGAAAGAATTTAGATGCTCCCATTATTGAAAATTTGATAACAAGAAGCACTATTTGAAGCTCATTTTTCACATCTTTTGTTTTACTATAAAATTCTATTTTCAACAAACTCTTAGTATTTTGATAGACTGCCATGAAAGTCACAGGTCTATTTCCTGATATTGTTAAGATCAAAAATATATAGGCACATATACTATCAGATGATAATATTCTGTTATATATATATTGCAATAAAGATTTTTGAATCCAAAACGAACGCGATCCGGTCGTATCGGGTCAGATTTGGGTTGATATTTTAGGTCTTTGGGTCGGATCGGATATGAAATGCATTTTTATGGATAATTTTAGATTTCGAAATTTGACTGAGCTGTATTTTGTAATATTTAATGTGTTCTAGCTTTCTTTCAGATATAGATATAGCTACGTTGAATGTATAAAATTGACATGCAGCCTTTGCACTTGGACTTCAGATATGCACCGATTCACACCACTACTTGTAGCTTGAAAATTTTTCACTTTCACTTTCACTTTTCGCATTCACTTTCAACTTTGAGCCTGTTAGGCACTTTGGTCTATTTTATGCCTTTAGTATGCCGTTCTCTATACAGTTTAATCAAATCAATTGATGGGAAATGAATTAAATGTTTATGAATGAAATGATTAAGATGTCTTGATTAATTATACAACGTTTCAATGCGTATTGTGTCTCATGTTCTCCTCCAAAGTTCACTCTCCGTATTATACAGTGAGTGATAGTCAGCTCAGTCAATTGTGATCTGAGTGTTTTACCACACAAGGTCCAGTACTGGACCAAAACTAATTGCTAGTACTGTAATATATGTAATATATTAATCTATTATGCAGAGGCAGAATTCGAAGATGGTATATGCTCTTCTAGAGACAGATCAGAAGCTCTAGGTGATAGGTGTCAAAGATACCCCCAGCATGGTCAATATATGAAATAAATAACCATGTGAAAGACTTCGTTTTATTCCAAAAGCCTTTTTTAGGTCAAACCAAAATAATATGAAACATGATTAACAAATAATTTTAACCATTTTCCCACAAAACACACATTACGGTAACTATCAAAACACAAACATCAAACACTTGAATTATAGTAATGAATTTTAGTAAGAGCTGTACACATGGCTAATCACGAAATGAATTAACCTTTAACTACATGTTTGCATAACAAGCATACAGTACAATAAATTCGTAATTCTTAATATCGTCTTGACTTAAATTCAAGGGTATTGCTTCAGCTAAATATATACATTTCCTTATAAAAGGAGCGAAATATGAATTTTATTCATCGTCTGATCTAGAGCATCAAGAGGTAAGTATGGAAATATTATGACTTCGTACATTTTAATTCTGCATTCTTAATCTATTAAGTAAATAGAGGTACCTGACATTATATGCCATCGCTGAAAATTGGACATCGATTCAGTTCTGAGTTACCGTTCTACAATACCTCGAAAGTAAAAATTGACTTTACCTACATCACATAAGATTCCTCTCCCAATGATAGTTATAGAATTGGATGTAAGATTCACTTTCTTGGCATTCAGGGTTATTACAAATGGGATATTTTGAAATTGATCGTCATTATCTGTTCGATAGCCAATATCATTTAAGACCAGTAACTACAGTAAAAGCAAATGGGCATCTTGATTGTTGTTTTAAGGATAAAGAGACCATCATATGGAAATGGAAATAGTGCTTCTGTTCCCTTCTGCGAAATGATGATGTCTGCATTACCGTTTTTAGAAACACTGTAGCATTGGAAATGTGTTTCGCATATATCAGAGAACATCTGAAAATCGATTTTTATTTTACCGACAGCAAAGGAAAAATGCATCTTCATCTCATCTCAGCTGTTCTAATTTCTTTCGTCGCATTGAATGTCCGTAAGTACATATGAGTTCTGTTTTGATTTCAATACGATATTACCATAGATTTGGATAAAATAATGGCCAATACATATCTTACAATAAACAATTCTCGAAGGAGTTTGAGGGCGACATTGAGAATTATAAGACTGAAGGTATGTTATCTACCGAGGCCGTAGGCTGAGGTAGATAATAGAGGTTCGAGATCTGATAGCTCTCAATGTCACGTTAAATAACGAGTTTGATAGTTGTGTTTTATTATTCATCACATTAATTATGCAAGGAACAAAAGTTTAGACATAGCAAAACTCTTTTAAGAGTTCGTCTTTCGTATCTGTTTAACTTTTTACCCACAAGTTCTAAAGCCATTGATTAAAAGCGGCAATAAATTGTTTATTTATTCGTCTTGTGACTTTTGCATTCATTTCTTTTCTACAAATTCTCTATTTCTACTTCAGAAAAAGTAACAAATCTTTCAAGTATCGGATTCTGCTATTCTGTTGTTATTTAAGCAAAACCATAAAGTTACAAACTTGTTTAGCATTAATGAACTCTTCCACTCTTAAAATCGATATAAAACGAACTGTATCTCGATATTTCGTTTAATTTCTTTTTATTTCTGTAAAACAACATGGTTGCATGGTTTATATACAAAATTTGAAATGGTAGTAATATAAAAGGTAAATCATAAATTAGCTATCTAAGATAATTTGATAAATTTTCAGAAGTTAATTCAGATTTCAAAGTATGTACGAATTTAGAGTAGCGAATATTTAGAGATAATTTGGTATAAATATGTATGCAACGTTGCCCGAATGAGTTACGATACACATCTAGATGTGAGGTAGGCATTAGTAATCTTCCATGACTGTAAATTTGAAACATTGAATTCTCATCAGTTTCAACCAAGTTGCTAATAATTTGAAAGTGAAGAATTGAATCAAAATGTAAACGTCTCTTTTGCAAGCTATCGAGATTTGAATTTACTAGAAGTTCATGATAAGGTAATATCAAATCGGAGTTTAATTAAAATATTATTAGATTCGTAAATCGACCCTGTAGAGCCTCAATTTAGTCGATATCTCTAGAACGAGATGTTGCCCAAATTTGTGATCCGTACTCGAGAATAGGGCGAACAAAGGATAAAAACATCTGTCTTTGAAATTTAATTCAGGCGTACGGAAAATGCAATGTATCATCTTTGCTCAAATTCCAGTACTTCTAACAACTGAAAAATTTACTTTTAACGAATATATCAAAGTGAAAATCTAGTGTGAATGTAATTAATATTCCCATGTCTCTTATTTCAGAAACAGATTCCAATATAGTATTGTTGATAAAATAAGGCTTATGTTGATTGGTTGAACCTAGATGTAGTATTTTACATTTGTGTATACCCAGTTGATTTTTTTCACCCAGTACATTATTCTAGCGAGGTCATATTGCGATATTCGATTGTCATTAACAAAATTTGTTTGGAAATAGAATTTACAATCATCAGCAAATAGTTTGAAATTGCATTCTTTGACACACAATTTATCGTCATTCTTTGTAATCGTCCAGTAATAAAACACTTAACCCAATTATATAGACGACCCTTGACACTAATTAATATTGATATCAATTATTCCATTTTAACAATGGTTGATAACAACTGATAATAACTGTTTTTGTTACAGAGTTCATTTCTATATAATTAGTATGTATCAAATAATTACATTTCTGACCCAATATTATACGGATAGTTTTCTAACTTGACGATTAAGTAGCCATTTGATAGCAAGCCATACTAATCATATTTAAAAATCTCTGTTTTATTTTTCTGGAGTTAATGAATTTATGTGTTCTTATATGTAGAGTGTGAGCTATTCGAAGGTGACATTGTTATGGATGATGACACCAGAAAAGTCATATCTGGTGTGAGTGGTTATGAAGCTGTCCCAAATCGAAAATGGACCGGTGGAGTTGTTCCATACTCATTCAGCTGGGGATTCAGTAAGTAAAACGATGTACAGATACCAACAACTTCGGTTATCTCAATCTCAGACTTTGAACAGGGAACCTTACAGTGCTACTATATATACACCTGAAGCGCAGTATGTATGAATTATAACATAAAAATCAAGCTATCTATTTCGTTTTACACTCTTATGGAAGATTCCTGGCTTCAGTTTAGGACATCAAGTAAACATGGATTAACTAACACAATCACGTGATTATATGGACATGTCAATTGCATTGAATAACTTTGTATCACACATTCTGTTACGATTATTTTATTGAAACATTTACCTTAAAACTACAAACCCGGTCTTTCCGACTGAGGATCACAAAATGATAGGGTTAAGGATAAGTCTCTTGCCTCATCTTTTCTCGATACTATACTATCATATCTGTAATCTAGATTCTAAAAAGCAAAACGCTGTACAAAATGCCATTCGAGAATACACTGCCAAAACTTGTATTCGATTCAAAAGACGTACCAACGAAAGGAATTACGTATCATTTGTTAGTAAAAGCGGGTAAGTAATATTTATAATTTTAGTATTTATATCTTGTTTGAATTGTATATAAAAATTGATATATCATAATATCAAAACTGATATATCATATTATCAAAATGGAAAATATTTATTCTTAAATTGGACAGAGGTATTCCAAATGATTATTCCTACGAGCTAATGTTCAAAATTCAAATGCATGTGAGCTGGTATTAATCATGCTCCAAGTCAGATGTATACACCATGCAACGGTAATTAGTGATCGTTGAAAACAGAAATGTAAAACTATTCAACTATTTTCAGATCAAGTATACAATTTTCAAATGCTCAACCCGATCAGAAGCTTGTCGAAGCTTGATGTAAAATTTGTAGCATTTTCGATGTCAATGGCGAATTCTTAATTATGTTTATTCTTCAATTAGATGCCACATTGATGCACTTGCTGATTTATTCGATCCATTGCTATTTATAAGAGTCAATTGTGATTGAGCCCAATAAATTATAAACTTGATAATAATATATCAGAGATTGCACATTTCTCTTTCATTAGATGCTTTTCAAGTGTTGGTATGCGTGGTGGCATGCAAGAAATATCAATTGGCAATGGATGCGAAAGTCTCGGCACTGTTATCCACGAGATGATGCACGCAATTGGATTTTATCATGAACAATCCAGATACGACCGAGACAATTATATCCAGATAAATTGGCAATACATTATGCAAGGTACGAGCATTTTGAGGATTTAGTAATAATATTACTCATGAATCTACCACGATGTGCAATGTAATCGTCATCTATTCCTTATTTGACAATGTTAAAGCTTTCTGGCATAAATCTACCTTCATATGAAGAATGCTACTGTTTTATATGCTATTCTCCTCGAAGGAAAGTAAAAATACCCGTCGATATACTATATTCCTCATTGGTTCATATAATTTATCATGGTCATTGTCAAATACAAGATCCATCAAAATCACACATTTGAGGATAAAAGCTATTCATAGATAATATCGAACATCGATTTATTTCAAAACAATAATAGATAAACGCAAAAATCAGGCGTCCATACTTACTACTCGTAGTTTCACTCCTTTGGTGATCATTATGCAATTTGTTCTAGATTAAAATGTTTTGGAAGTATGCTATTCTGCAGTGGTTCTCTAACTTGTAAGGTTCATTGTCAAAGCCCAGTATTCATCAAAATCAAACATTTGAGGATAGAAGATATTCCAAGATAATAATCTAAATATCTAGACTAAATTGTCTGATGATCAATACGAATGTATGCTTTTTGCGTTTATCTATTATTAAGTACCTCCGCATTTATGGCATCGGTCACTATTAAAACAGCGAAAACTACATAAGTAGTTTATGTTATTATTTTAACATTAAAAATAAATAAGGTATGAGCTGTGATAATTAAATCAACAAGACATGAATATGGATAGAATTGTCCAACTGCATCTCGACAACTCAATAGCTAAGTTTATGACTGTTTCTCAATTGAGTTGTCTAATTAATCTTCATTGGGCTTGTCAAAACCTTGAAAGTCATTTGAATCATGTTACGTACAACAACATTAATCGTATCTATATTAGCTAGGTTGAATATTGATTTACCGAGTGGTTAATGGATTTGGTTAGTTAAGGTCTGATGACTTTATCATGAATTGTCGATGTATTCGGTGCACTTGCAGCTCTCAATGGTAGAGTGTGCGAAAAGTCGGGACTCGATTTCTCGTCTGTGCTCATATGTGTCTTATTGTAATCAATTATATATGAAATTTTAATGTCCCCCAGTGAACAGGCAGTTGTATAATCGGTGTCACTTGTGTCATTTACGATTAATTGTAAAATGTAATGTTATTGCTATTACTAATTATTACCATTGTAATTACTATTTTGTAGGCATGGACTACAACTTTAAAATTCACGGTCGTGGTGAGACTGACACACTTGGGCAGCCCTATGATTATAACAGTGTTATGCATTATGACAATTACGCGTTCAGCAAAGATAGAAGATATAAAACAATCCAAGCCAAAGGAAATCCAAATCAAAAGCTAGGACAAGACAATGGTTTCAGTGCTATCGACTTGAAACAGATAAAAATCATGTACTCTTGCGACGGTACTGGAACTGGAACCGGAACAGGAACTGGAACCGGGACAGGAACAGGAGGTAGGAAATAAGGATGGACCACAGTGGGAGCTAGGGAAATGAAAGGTCTTACCTGGGATGGTTGTTCTTTAATTCGAACAAGATGATTGATAAAAAGCTTAGATTTATTATAAAGAAAAACACTTGCATATACATACCTGTTCAAGTCTGTCAGCAACATATATAGTCCTCATTCGTTGATGTTACCTCTTCACTAATTCGTTGATATTATCGCCTCGCTGATGAATATCTTTTTGATCAAAGAAAAATATTTAATACGATTTCAAAATGTGTCTAGATTTTTTAAAAATAGGCATCATTAGCAGGTTTAATCATGGAATATTTCCACGGATTTAAATATAAATTGATAATCATGGTTGATGATGTTGAGAATTAGTCATCTCATAGGTACATCAGGATTCAAAACGAAGTAATTTCGAATTTCAGTGTCATTTTTATGTGCAAAAAAAGGATGAGGGAAAGACAAACTTAATACTATAAACTAAACCAAAAAAACAAGTCTATTGATTTACAACTGTATTAGCACAATTTAAAATGCACATGACACCAAAAAATGTTTTTCTGGAAGCGAGTAGCGCATGAAAAATAAATAGGAATGGTAACAATAATTTTTCGATTTGGCCTCTTATAAGCTGAGTTATTTAATGTTGAAAGTACCATATTTCAAAAATAGTGCTCCTTCGAAAGTTAGAACTGATGTTGAAATGACAAGAGAGCCTGCGACTGCGATAGAGATTTTCTGTCAGAAAGAAGTGAAAACACTGGATCAGCGCTTGTCATAGAACAAGGTGTTGAGTGTTTAAAAAGCGGCATAACGCTTGTATTTAAGGGGGATCGATCAAACTTGAGCTATGAGTTGATAAAGTGTTTCAAAACCTTTTGACAATACTCACCATTTTCGTGAACATTATCAACTAAATGCCTGGCTCGATAAATGATCGGTATAGATTGAAATAGGATTGATTGGATTTTTAAATTTTTCCAGGTTCCTGCAAAGACACTCCTGGCATAGCGTGTGCATTCTTTGCTAGAGATGGGCAATGCAACAGTGCTAAAGTTAGCTGGTACATGCGCCAGAATTGCCGAGCAAGTTGCAAATTTTGTTAATAAATTTTTCTTGTAATCGTAAAATTCACGATATGACATTATTCAGTTGATTATCATGTACTTTAATTTCAAATTAATATATGTTACAAATGAAAATTCGAACTCATATTTACCCTTTTCATTTTCTTCGTAATACTCTCATTAAAACAATGAGATCTATTATTGTCCTTTGAACTAACGAATTTTACTTGGATTTCAGAGGACTGTAATGATGTGATGATTTGATATCCGATAGTTCAGAAATGAACGACGTTCGATGTATAACAACAATTTATATGTATTCTCAATATCGCGTGCTCTGTCTGGCGCTGCAGAACAGATCTAAGGTTTTTTACTACGCAAATCACATCACATTAACAATAACATTTACAATTCGCTACAGTGGTATAGATTACATAAAATCATACAATTTCCGCCGGAACATTCTCCCCCCGTCGTCTGACAGGGTTGGAATGACGACAATTATAATTATCTAAGTTATTAACTATTTTGAATCACTTTATATTTAATACGCAAAGTTTTGTGATAGGACGAACAAAGTCGCCTTGTTCGGTAGTGACAGTAGCTGCTCTTGTCAGTCCATCGTTTCCTAGATGTACTTTTGTAACTTTTCCGATTCGCCATTGTCCTCTTGGTAGGTTGGGGTCAACGACCAGAACTTCATCTCCAACTTTGATGTCACGCTGAATGTTTCTCCATTTTGATCGCTGGGTGAGAGATGGTAGGTAGTACTTTTGCCAGATCTTCCAAACCTCATCTGTCAGATGTTGTACATGCTTGTAGCTGTTGCGGGGGCAGACATCACTGAAATCTCCTGGAGGGGGATTCAGCCTAGCACGCTGAATTAGGAAATGGTTGGGGGTCAAAGAGGCCTGGTCGGCTGGGTCATTACTGACGTATGTGAGAGGTCGAGAATTCAATAACCCCATCACTTCTGCTAGAAGAGTTCTTAGCTCGTCATCGCGCAAATATCTAAAACGTAGACTCCCCTCTTTCATTACCCTATACAATGCCTTCTTTGAGCTCTTCACAAGAGCTTCGTGTACACCACCCCAGTGAGGGGCACCAGGTGGTTGGAATTTCCATTTCACTCCCCTTTCGTTCAATTTCTTATCTAGGTCTTTATCTGAATGAAGCAGATCTACAACGGGTTTGAGGTCCTTCTCTGCACCAACAAAGTTAGTCCCGTTGTCGGAGTATAACAGTTCTGGTGAACCTCTAGTGTTTTTGAACCTCTCAAACGCATTCAAAAAGTCTGGACTGGACAGTGACTGAGCTAACTCGAGATGTACTGCCCTTGTTGTCATACAAGTAAAGATACAGCCGTATCTCTTAACCACCTTGTTACGCCCCTCCACTACTTCTAGAGGCCCAAAATAATCAACTGATGTGTTGAAGAAAGAAGGTTTTCCTACTGCCAAGCGCTCAGGTGGCAACTCAGACATTAGTTGAGTGGCAGGCTTGGTTCGCTCCTCTATGCACAATCTACATCGCCCTTTTGCTTTCTTCACAGCCTCTCTTCCACGAACAATCCAGTAGATTTGCCTTACATGTGACAAAACATATTCAGTACCACTGTGTAAACACTGTTTATGATGATAATCAATTATCAACTCTGTCAATTTATGTCGGGAAGGCAAAATGATAGGATGTCTCGCATCATAGGGAAGTGTGGCCTTTCCAATATGCCCACCAACCCGCAAAAGTCCGTCCTTATCAACAAAAGGATGTAAAGATAAAAGAGAGGAAGATTTGTTTATCTGTTTTTCATTATTTAGTGCTAATAATTCCTTTTCATAAGTTTCATTTTGACATAATTTTAATTGTTCTTTCAGTTTATTTCCAATTATATTAGTGTTACTTAGTTCAATTTCATCTAATTTAACTTTGTTCCAATCAACATTAATTTTAACAGTATTGCTATTAACTATAGCTGTATTTCTGATTTCTTCGTCACAAATCGTAAAAGATAGATCTTTCGGCCATTTACCAGGGTCCTCAAGAAGAAAACGTGGTCCAGCAAACCACATGGTTGGCAAAACTCCAGAAGGCAAGACATTTGAACGTGTTGCTAGGTCACTTACGTTGAGCCTGCCTGGCAGATGCCGCCATTCTTCTGGTTCTGTCAACATCTGTATTTCCCCAATTCTGTTGGATACAAAAGGCTTATACTGAGACGCGGCACACCTTATCCAATTTCTGACACATGTACTGTCTGTCCAAAAGCATTTTTTCGTAGCTTTAGTAGACAAAGCGCCTTCTACATGAGAGCTGAGTCTAGATCCTAGCACAGCAGCTTGAAGTTCAAGTTTTGCTACGGAAATTGTCTTCTTGGGGGCTACTTTTGTTTTTGCCATTGCAAGTCTGCATGTTACAATACCATCGAAAGAAACACTTCTTACATAAACTGCAGCAGCAAATGCTTCCTCAGAAGCGTCACAGAAGGTATGTAAATCATAGTGATCCTCTACGATATCTGGTTTCAAACACCTCGGTACATGCATTTGTGACAGATCAACGAGATAGTTTTGAAAGGTATTCCAGTCGCTTCTGAATGTTTCAGGCAGTAGGTCATCCCAGCTGACACCTGCAATCGTCATGCGCTGCATAATGATTTTTCCGCTGATAACAATCGGTGACAAAAGTCCTAAGGGATCAAACAAGGAAGCTAGCTGACTAAGACATTTTCTTCTTGTCAGATGTTCAACCTTTTCTAATTCAGTTCGATCGGTAAAGAATAATGTATCGCCTTCAGGGGACCACTTTAATCCCAACACTTTGCTCTCGCTGTCATTTTTGCCTAAATTAGATTCATTGTGCAAGTCTGCACATACTGCTTTTCTAACTTCGTTGGAATTAGAAGTCCATTTTCTTAGGTTGAAGTCACCTTTCTTTAGAATATTTGCAATACCATTTGCTCTTTCAATTGCTAACTTAGCATTCATTACACTATCACAATAGTCATCTACATATAGCCTTTGTTTGATTGCCTTTGCTAGTTCTGGCTTTTCTGCAGCACTGTGGTCATCAGCTGTGCGATGAATAGCACTGATTGCCAGACAGGGTGACGAGGCGTCACCGAATGCAAGTCTATCCATTTGATAAACCTTACATCATCATTTGGATTGTCTCTCCATATGAATCTGTGATACTTGCTATCACTTGCACTCATTCTCACTCTGCTGAACATGGCCTCGATGTCACTGCTGACAGCAACCTCGTATTCTCTGAATGCCAGAAGAACTTTTGTAAGATCGTTCTGTAAAGTAGGGCCTGTCATTAAGGCATCATTTAGAGATTTTCCTTTATATTTTGCTGCGGAGTCAAATACAACTCTAAGTTTTCCTGTTCTGTCTCCTTGCTTGAAGACACCGTGATGGGGTAAATACCATACTCCTATTTCTTCAACAGAATGGGTACCCTTTACAATGTGGGCATAGCCCTCATCTAGATACTTGTTTATAGCTGCTTTGTATTTATCAGCAAAAGACTGTTCACATCTGAATTTCTTCTCTAAAAGAAAGAATCTATGCATGGCTAGTTGGAGGTTGTTTCCTAGATTTGGTTCTCCATCCTTCCATGGGAGTGGCACTTCATACCCAATAGGTAGTTGCTTTGTTTTTGTCTTAACAAGGTCAATGACTTTCTGGTCTTCGAGACAATAAGCAACCTCTGTTTTGTATTCTGTTCCAAAGTTTTCTGTGGCCCAAAATTTCTTGAGCTGTTCATTTAGCTCATTAATTTGACAGCAATTAATTTTCAACCTTTTATCACTATCCCCAATTTTACCACGTACAACCCATCCAAACTCAGTTAAGGTCGCATATGGCTCTTCTCTCCCACCGATTAGGGTCTCGAGAGGCCTTAATAGATCTGCATGGTCTAAACCAAGGAGAATATCAATCCCCCCTCCGGTTGCCTCTAATGGTAGGTCCTTCAGATGAACCCATTCTTTTTTTGGTATTCACAACTGGCCACTCAACTGATCTAACATTATCGCAAACCTTTGGAAGTGACCACGCTTCGATGACCTGATGAGTGTCACTGCCACGAGGGGTCTCAATTTTAAAAGAAATTCGGGAGGTCTGTTGAAAATTGGTTTGTCCGGTAACACCTGTGATCCTTAATTTGGTCACCTTTCCAGACAACCCAAGCTTCTTAGTTAAGGTTTCGGTAATTAATGTTGAGTCACTACCTTCATCGATAAGTAGAGTGGCATCAATGGGCGTACCGTTGACGCCTATTACTTTAACCTTGATCACGCCTAGAGCGACACTACTAGTTGAGACTGCAGTATTCATTGCAGCAGATGTTGCTTCTCTGCTAGCATCATGTAACAGAGGATGATGATAGTAATTGCACGTTTCAAATGAACATCTTTTTCTACTGGGACAATTTCTCTGCATATGAGACCGTCCCGCCTTTTTTAGGCAGGAAAAACACAACCCTTGTACCTTGGCAATTTCTAACCGATCCAAAACACTTTTTGATTTGAAAGAATTGCAGTCGGGTGTCGTATGAAGTCCGTTACAACTGCCGCAATTGTCGGCTTTCTCGTCAGAGATGCATGTAGAGGTGGAATGCGATTTCGCTTTAAGAGGGTTGGATTCGTTGTTTTCCTTTGGTATTTCCCACCGACGGTACTGATGTGCCCGCTTTCTGAGCCAATCACTGAATAGGCTCAGGGTTTCCGTTGTGCATCTATCCGGGCAAACTTCCCGCCAAGCCATTTTTGAAAATAGAGGGAGTTTGTTTTCTAGTTTTAAAAGAATAGATTCGCACAGTGTCTCACCTGTACCTAGCACTCTAGAGAGAACCCGGAGGTGGCTTACCGCATGGTCCGAAAACTTACAAAATGAGGCAGGGTCATTTCCCTTTACCTGTTCTAGGTTGTCCAAGGCTCTTTCATGGGCCCTTTTGATGGCTTCAGGATTGCCGTACCGGTCTCTGAGTAGCACTAAAGCATCTTTGTAGTCTGCTTCAGAACTACCTAGGCCTTTTATGACGATTTGGCATTCCTTACTGAGGCATTCATGCAGAAGAGACATTTTCTCCCCTATAGATTTATTAGTGTTGTGAACCAGGGCTAAAAAAAGTTCACTCCAAGAATACCAACTTAAAATATTTCCGTCAAAAAATGGTGGTTTTATTTTCACCGAAGAGCGTTTATCATTATATTCAGCATTAAAGTCAATGCCAGAAATGACAAATTTATCAATCCAGTCATTGCTTTTCATGACTATATTGGGTGCTGAAATATCTATTTTTGCCTGTGAATCGAAAAATCTTGCCAAGATTTCCCCTTGACACATAACAGACCCCTCACGTTCGTTGCTTATTCTTAGGGGTGTACTTGGCAACGGCACTGATGCGTTGCCGTGGGTAATTTGATTTTCAGCCTCACTTTGGTGTGGCAAGGGTTCTTGGTCTGCAACATTAGCTGACAAACCTGTGCCGTTAGACTGGGTTGGCAATTCTTGTCTGTGAGATATCACGGTTGATGCCTCATCTGATCTAATTTGTAAGTTGTCCATGATCTTACCGCAAATTATTTGGACTTCTGCAAACATTTTCCGGAGCTGTGCCTCTTCCGTGTCGAATTCTTCCTCGGAAAGATATTCAGCTAATTGCTCGACAATGTCGGCAATAATTTGTTGTCTAATTTCGATGTCATCGAAGGTTTTGCGTAAAAATGTTTTACTTCCGCTATTGATAATCTGATTTTCGGCAGATTTGATTAATTGGGTCAATCTACCCCTATGAGCTCTTCTCTTATTTCGAAGTGATTTTATACACTTGGAATTATCATTTGCGGTACCGTCTGTTGTGTTTAACGGATAAACATCTTGATCTGCCATCGAAAAGCACGATGCAATTAAGATCAAGTTACATAAAGTAAAGGTTGGGAAATTTGTAACACGAAATGATACAAACGGAAAAACGATTCATTGAAAGTTGAAATAGTACTTGTTTTAACAAGCTAAACAACAAACAGCTAACTTCGGAAAGACTTCAGCGATTAAAAACTGAAGAAATGCAATAGTAACTTGGAACAATCTCACCGATCTTCTCACGAACGATTCCAACTTTATATTGAACAGACGATTTTGAAAAAATCGAAATGTTATCTTGTAGTTCTTCTCGGGTTCGACTGACCAAATGAACTAACGAATTTTACTTGGATTTCAGAGGACTGTAATGATGTGATGATTTGATATCCGATAGTTCAGAAATGAACGACGTTCGATGTATAACAACAATTTATATGTATTCTCAATATCGCGTGCTCTGTCTGGCGCTGCAGAACAGATCTAAGGTTTTTTACTACGCAAATCACATCACATTAACAATAACATTTACAATTCGCTACAGTGGTATAGATTACATAAAATCATACAATTTCCGCCGGAACATCCTTATTGAAACAAACTAATACAGTATTAAACTTATTTATAACTATATAATATAAGGAAAAACTATAACCAGTGTACAAATATACGTTCTAATTTAAACCGGGACTTGGCTGCTAAAACATTCAAATCGATCCGGACAAATTAAAAACATGATAATATATACAATATTGTATCACTGAACACCTATAATAACGTGTGCCTTGCCAATTTTACTTGTATCATCATTTAATTTGATATTATCTAGTAGGTAGTTAGACGCCATCGTTCTTGAAATAACACGTTCGCGCGATGTTACAATCACATTCGCAAAGCGCGTTGGATTGAAAATAAGAAGTATTCGAAGTTCGTTCGGGGGGTAATTTTACATAATGTGGACGACTTTCATTATTATTGACAGAAGCGTTGAGGCTTTATTTCTTGTAACAAAACATTATATTTCTAATATTTTAAATAATATCTTCTTTATATTTGAACCTTAATCCGTCTGGATAAATAAAACTACGATATTTGAATTACGGAAGAAAATATATGGAATGATATGCATGCTCACCCCTACTCGGTTCACAATGATGTCATCGAAAAATCAAAACATTGAGCACGCGGCTAGTTCGAAGCAGAAAATAACGACTTTCATTACAAATTTTTCTGGATTTTAGTCTTTTATCGATACAAATAACAACTTTAATTAACGATATTAACCAACAATATGACTTTATATCTCTTAAACCAGTACGTGGTAATGCAAGTATAAAGTTGGACAGGAAGGATATAGCGTTGACACTTATAATTATACAAATTTGATGTTTATTATTCACATTACATTTCAATGTTACTGCTTAAGCTATGAAGGGGGATCATAGTCTAGAATGGTCATTCTGTATGTAATGTACCCTAAATATCTAGAATAGCACAATCCACTACGTATCATAGATATCTAGAATTATGCACACTTATGTTGCCGCCCCCGAGTATATTCGTTTTCAGAAGTTCCTCACCACAGTCCGTAAGTCCGTCCCCGAGTATATTCGTTTTCAAAATGCGCGTCATTCAATTGCTTCGGAAATAAACGATAAGGAAGTTCCCTTTAGATTTCTTTAGTTCATATTAACTAATATAACTCCAGCTTTCATGGGAACGTTACTTATTTCACATGATTCGATCATGATCTGATGGAATTACAGAAAATTGAAATTTTACTTCGAAGCATGTTGTAAACAAAATGGCGTCGGGAAGAACGAGCTTGGAGTTTTTTAATTATAAATAATACTAAACATATCATAAACAGAATAAAAGTTACATCAAATTGTTCATAAATATACTGGCAGTCATCCTGAGCATAATTATTGTCATCTCTTTATGGGAAAGATGTATTTTCAAGGCGGAGAAGACAGAGCTTCGTTTTGTTATTGTAGTGATTCTTTGTTCGACCTTCGAAGACCTTGTTATCATCAGAAATTCATTATAAAACGTATTTTGAAGCTAATTGTCCTTCAAGTATATCTTTCAAATGTATCTCGAGTTGTTTATATGGAAAATTCATTATTTTCTCAAGGTAAAAATGTTTTAGTTCGATGATTTTTTCACCTTCAGATGTATTTATGATCGCCAGACGATTTCGATTCATACATGTTTTACAGCTTCTGTGACCAATATTTCACGGATATTTTGACATTTAAAGATAGTAATTATGATTGAAGACCGTTAATGATGTTCACTCTACAATATGTAATTCTTCTAATGAATTCCACCATTGGATGGTATGAAGGGAAAATCTATGCTCCCTGTGCTTAAAGGCGTGGTGAATTGCTTTACTTGAGTTCAAATCTCTGTCCGTGTAACATGTATTCAGAATTGTCATAATGTAAAGAAAATTGCTATCTAGCTTTATATTTACTAAAGCATGTGAAATTTTATAGCCTAATCAGGTCTGCTTTGACTCGTCTCAACTCTAGCGACCCATGAAAGAAATCAGTTAAATGCTAAATATATAATCTACACTTGCTCTAGCAGCTGTCATTGAACAGTGCTTTGATGACTTCAGTTCAGGAGTTAGTATGATTCCTAGATTACGAACACGTTCAACATCAACAAGTTCATGGTTATCAATTGAATAAGGTATTATAGTGATACCTTGAGATTATCATGACAAATTATAGATTTGCGAATAATATGTTCACGCTGCTATGGCAAGAGGATGCAAGCAATAGTGATTTCCTCAATTATCTTGAAGTAAAATTACTACACTGTATAGGAGATTATGATACATTTGATCATGCTATACAAAATATTTAATTGCATAGAATTAACACTCTACCTGAATTTGTATTCAAATTTAAGGTAACCAAACAGGATGACCTTACCAAGCTCCCAGACACGATTCTACTGTAGAACATCAACATTGAAAATAAATAGTCAGAACACGATTTACCAGAGCACCATCTAAAGTCGAAAATGTTCATCGTAACTGTTCTTTTTTGTACCTGTGTGTTTGCAAGAAAACTCAACTATTATTCAGAAACTGGTTGTTCAAGTTGAAGGGGATGAAGAATCCGAGAGATTGACAAGGAAGATTTCTTGGCTATGAAGAAATATATAATTGAAAATAAATTTAAAAAAAAATAATAATCCTATACTTTGTGTCCCATCCTTTGAATCTGGTCGATGTAGATATATATACATGTGTATAACATTGCAGCAGACCAGTACCTGCTTCTGGTCATTTAATAGCCGTCACCAGTACTGCTCAATCAATTACAACGGATTGACTTCGCCTGTTATAGCCATATAGGTTAAGATGAGTTAGTCAATGTGGGGAAAAATTCGCCAACTGAAAAAAACATCTGTGTGCATGTACAAATATATATATATAGATATCTATATTAGATATTATCTAACAGCAAAAAATAATGCTCGATGTCATTTGGCAGAGCTATTTGTCTGATGATTGCGTAAGCATGAAACTATTAGTAACAATTTTATGAACGTGTAGTCTTTGACTCCTTTTATTATAAATAGATATCTATAGATTATATCTATAGAATATTAGTTTATCAGTAACCCATTGTAGATAAACAATAGCTAGATATCGCACTCATGTATGTATGTTTTAGGAGTAATCGTATGTTTTTAATTTTTAGTATCCACCGTCTGAAGATCGCAATAAACGCGTGAAACTCCGAGTTACGGAAAAGGCTTTGCCTCGTCTCGGTTTTATACTATAGATATATTTAGACATATATGCTATATGACTGTACAATCGTATTCTCATTTAACGCAACTAATAAATTAAATTGTCCAAATTGTGATAACGAAAGGCAATTGGATTTGAATTCATGAAGGAAGCTATCTACTTCTTTTACAGAGTTTTATCTCTAATTGATAATTAATTACTGTATTTAAACGATAACGAATATAGCTGTGGATACAATAACAAATAAAATCAAATTTGTATAATTATAGCGCTATATCTCTCCTGTCTAACTTCATATATGCATTACTACAACTGTTTTAGGAGATAAAGTCATATTGTTTGTTAATATAGTTAATTAAAGTTGTTATTTGTATCGATAAAAGACTAAAATCCAGTAAAATTTGTAATGAAATAGCCAGAAAATAGTTATTTTCTGCTTTGCACTAGCCACGTGCTCAATATTTTGATTTTTCGATGACATAATTGTGAACCGAGTAGGGATGAGCATATCATTCCGTATATTTTCTTCCGTAAAATTCAAATATTGTAGTTTATTTATATATATATTCAAGGAATCAATTTTGTAAAAAACTAATTTCTGAGGGAATATCTCTGAACTTAAATTGGCACCGAAATCCTTGAACCTTCTTGAGTTATTCCCCTGAGCCTTCATATTATCGATAAAACAGGTTATTTTGGAAATCATTTAGAGGGAAAGCTGTATTTTTATCAAAGGGGATCCTAAATATCCTACACATTTTTCGTAATCCTCCATAGTTTGGTTTTGTATTAAAGTGCATGTTAGGATTAATATTGTTCGTTGTTTTTTAGGTCAAGAATATAACTTCAATGTTGAATTCATCTTTATGTTTTTATTATAATAAGTTCCTTTTTAATTCATATTAATTAAATTTAAATTATTTTTAGTTATTGAAACTTGCATAAGATGGATTTAATATTGAAAATAATTACTTAGTCATATTCCATGTCGTAACTAGCGATGTCCATATTAATAACAAGAGCCAAGTTATACTCTACACGTATCTATTTCTTATTGTTGCATCCATTTTTAACCGAGATTTAATGTGCAAAACATCATTAGCTCAAAATTGTGGAATATTCAGAGAATAAATGCTTGATGATGACAATCAATTTTCTAAAGCACATATTTCAAAATATGCAAACTGGTGCTTAAGTAAAACGTTAATAACCACTTATATTACCAAAAACAATCACCCACTCTGGCATATACTTGACACAGCTGCAATTACACAGCTATATTTTATATAAATACTCTGTAGGAATAGTCCCAGGCAAAAGACATGATAATTGAAAATTGTCATTTTGTGTAATAAATGTAAGCGATAAAATAGACGTTGTTTGAGCTTTCGACATTGCTTATGTCATCTTCACCAATTTATTTAAAAAGAAAAATTATTTAAAATACATGAGTTTAAAAGTGTTAAAGTTTTACAAAGTGCTAGAAGCAGGTTTCGTTAATAGCAATAGCTTATTTCACACTTTAACACTTTTGAATTTTTCTTTTTAAATAAACTTCTGAAGATGACATAAGCAATGTCGAAAGCTCAAATAATGTCTATTTACCGCTTACTTTTATGTTTTGTTACACCTGATGCTTTATTAATGACCTATATATATACATATATATTTACATGACATATTTCAATGGATTCTTTCGTTCCACCAATGCTTTATTTCTTCGATTGAATATGTTTTGACGAAAGGAACCACCAAAAACTGTTTTTTTGCTTCTTTCTCATTGCCATGCTATCCAATAGAGCTGCTTAATCAAACAGTTCCATACATGTTAAACATTCTATTGTCCAGAAACAGTGGAGCAGAACGATGTTTTGCTATTTCTGTAAAACACATTATAATAACAGGTGTGTAAAATCAAGAGCGGCAGTGAAAGCGCAATAATATAAATTAATGTAAACAAACTCTTTTGTTGCAAATAGCATCCATTTTATAGAAGTAGATCTATGAAATTCTTTCTGATGATTAAATTAGTTCTACAGCCTGCAGCAATGAAGATGTGTTTGCAGTCAACAACGTAAAGAAAAATAATTAAACCAAGCCCTGCATCATGAAAAAAAAAATTAAATGAGTTGAAAATCTGAACAAATCCGGCAACTCAAAACTAAAATTCATTACATGCTCTGCATCAGCAGTGAAACTAAATAAAACATAAACTAACCGTTTGTGTTGAATAATGGCATCTAAAATTGTGATTTAATATTCTAGCTATCAATTGATGATAATTCACAAGAAAACAATACAAATCAATCCTACAGTATACATAGCATACATGTTAAGGAGGATTAGCTCAGATGGTAGAGTCGATAGGAATCGTTGCGCATTGACAATCTAGGACTATCTATCATGAAATCTCTTGACATTGTTGTGGCTGAGATCAATAAAGAGCACCTAACATCATTGCTCTCAGCGGAAGGAGCCATTCTTCTAGAAGAAGAGGAGTGGTACGGGTGCCTTCGGTAGGGCCTTACCATCAGTGGGCCTTGCCGTCTCAATTACTTACTTTCAGCATACATTTGAAAACTTCGTTGGGAAATACCAATAAGGGGTTCATGCACGGGTTGCCGTGCTTCATCACGATTACCTGCACGAGTGATGTTGGGAAGACACATTTTATGCCAGCAAAATTAATGTTGTGCGTATTGTTGTATTTTGATAATAATTTAAAAAGCAATTTACCTTTGAATATTTTTATTGCGTGGGAAGTTTTGTATTTGGTTGACTTCGCACTTGAACTCAACAAAAGCTCGCCAATTTCTTCATCGGTTTTTTTACAAAACCTACCAGCATTCATATTATTATTGTTGGAAAAATCATATCCGAAACTGAAGTTTACTTGTTCTGCCATTTTGAATGTTTTGATTACTTTGTTTTGGGTAGCAACCATGTTTCAACCATGATGATGTTTCATCGAGATTTGAAACACGCTCAGCGACCAATCAAATTTTGAGGATTCATTCGATCATTCTAGTTTATTTTAGAACATATGTTCATTCAAAGTTTCAACTGAACAGAGCATTACCAGCTCACATTTCTCCTGTAGGTTTATATCAGCCATATTAATATTCCATTAATTGATATAACTTCGATTGACTTCCACTATCTCCCGTATCGTGTGATTTCCGATAGATACCGTATTTGACAAATATTGATTTCATTCTTTGATCCTCGCGTTGGTCAAACCAAATCCAGTATCAATTGCAAAACAATTAATGTTATGCCACAAAAGCCAGATCATCTCAAAAATGGCTAAATAAAAATAAAAGACAACTCACTCGTTGACAAAAAGAAACACATATCAAGAGGGTAAGCAGAATTTAAGCCCCAGAGTGCAACGGGGGAGGGGGTGTCACTAAAAGAAGTGAACTAACCAAAAATATCCGAAGAAACTGGAAAAAGCTACCCAAAAAGCTTTACCAATCTAAAGAAAGTATTTCAACTTTTCATTTCTTCCTTCAATGTTCTTCAAAAATCTTCAGACAGATTTGAAATTTAGTTTTTCAAAAATCAAAAATGGAAATTTAAAAAATGGATCCAAAATCTGAAGTTTACTTTCGAAAATACTATTTTGTCAGCAGGAACATGGCTCCCCAAAACTAGCAGTCTCCAAATAGCCGTCATATATAGGAGCTATTCCAGGGTTACATGCAACTATAGCGAGCGTGCGACGACAAGTTACAGACGGAACACTGAAAGTTCTAATACAAGAACAAGTAGATTCAACACCCCAAGGGGAAGAGACACTGAAACACCAAGTTCGAGAAAAAGCAGATTACAAGCAATGGCGATCTGGCAGCAAATATACCAGACTCAGAAACGCCAAATTCGCTTTGAATTCATCCAAGCATTTCCATCCATTTTCTATCGATTTTCTGGTCTGTTCAAAAGTCTTTGGGATTTGGGAGGCATACGCTTGAAGCCCCAGGCCCCCTTTTCAAGAGCAAGGACATATAGAAAATATGTAAAAGTGAAAGTCACATTACACATTTGCCATTTTGACATTTGACATAACATTTGACTTTTGCCATTGCCAATAGCCGGACAGCTATCATTCTTATTAGAAACTTGGGGCAACATTTCCAATGACATAATGGAAGATATATATCTTATGTTTTTTAGCTTTACTTCCAAGAGGGTTACAGACCTCCAATTCATCGTGATATAACACGCTTAGCGACACGATAATCCTGATGACATGTAGGATAATTAGTTATAAGCGTATTAATGCTACATTATTTGGCTGAAAAATGAAATGAAATTCGTTGAGTGTAACTTGGTGAGTACTGATTGACATTTGCCATTGCCAATAGCCGGACAGCCTTCATCTAAAATCGAAACTTTGGGCAATATTTCCAATGATGTAATGGAACATTTCTATCTTGTGTTTTTTTTCTTTTCTTCCAAGGAGGTTACATACCTCCAATTCATCGTGATATAACACGCGTAGCGACACGATAATACTGATGATGTGATAATTATGTGCTAGAAATTGTTGAAAAGAAAAGTTACAAATTTGAATGGTTATAGCTGTTTTTGGAAAATCGTTCCTTTTTGGTTGCAAAAAGTGGGACACGAGAAATCCAATATATAAAAAGAAACAGAAACCCAGCACTAAAGAACCGGAAATGGAAGTAAAAAATTGATTGCATTGCATAATACACGAAGGGGAGAAAAAACAAGACGCATTTTAAATAATAATATGTTCAAGTTTGAAATCATTTAACATTGCTTATCAGTAACATTTGATGCTAGATAGAAATGTGAAAATCGCTTTATTTTTTACATCCATACATCCTATTGATCTGTCGAATATCACCAGGGGAAAACCCTTTTGTGTTGCCAATTTCCAATGAAGAATCAGTTTTTGCTTCAATAGTGTTGCGTCCATTCTTGCTAAACTCTGTTTTTCTGTAGTGCATCAAGCTAAAAAGATCATACTTTTCACCGTACGTATCAGCGTATCCCTTGCCATACTTTTTAAAATTATAGTCCTGCCCTGTGAATAAACAGGATATGTAGATGATTAATTATCGTTAGTCTTTTGTTTGGAAGAGTAATCCAATAAACATATTTAGCTTCTCTTCCTTGGGATTTTCTAGGAAAAGTAGAAGGCATCTAACTCTATCTATCGATTAACTCATTAATTTGAGTTTTATCGAATCTGTAAGCTATATTATGATAATTATAAACAAGTGGAAATTTTTCAGAAATGTAGTACCGGTATCTTATTTCTAACAGTTACTTTTTGCGAGTATGTTTTCTGCATAATTCGTCATAGATTTTGCTAAGTAAATGCCCTATCACTGACATTGTGCTATATAAGAAGCAAGACTTATCTTTCTGTTGGTTGAATTGCAATAGAAGAGTGTTATTACATCAGATCAGCTCTCTCAACAACTTCCAGCTTTATAATTTATATGATAAATTTGATGCATATAACATATATATGCTATCAATGGCAGTAAAGTACTCCTAGATAAAGTAAACGACCCTTTTGGTTGTACATACCATTTTGTATGTTTTGATAATTGATTTTGACAAAATTATCTCGATCTAATCTGCTTTGTTCGTGGAAGAATCCGATTGCATGCATTAGCTCGTGCATTACTACAAATACATATTGACAACCCCAACCAATAGAGACACTCTGTCCTTTCCTATGTTTCTGAATTCCAATCCATGACCAGCACCTACAATGACATCATGACTATAATTATTGAGGCAATTTACCCCAATACTTTTTTCCTAGAATAATGCGTTAGCTACACCTAACAATATACACGGAGAGAGCATGCATGTTTAACCATGTTCTTCGATATCTCATGCATAGATACATGGTGCGTAATTTAGCTTTATTCCCAATAAATGAATAACATATAACTATGATGCACAGTAATAATTTGGCTTAAGGATATGTTCATATTCAATGCATATACTGTTTGTCGAGGAACACTTGTTAAATTTCTATTGTTTATGTTTAATTTCTATCAAGTTATAATCATAACTTCAGTCAAGAAATTATCGTTACATATTTCATAGTTATCAAACTTTTGATATTTTTGTTAAAAACATACTCACCCTTTATTTGTTAGCTCGATATTCAAGTAGTTAAACTCATTTGTTCTAGGTATAAACTTCAAACATGTAACCTTTTCAAACTCTGCAAATGCCTTTTTCACAACTCCGATTCTAACTTTATCTAAAAATAAATTGAAAATGTTCTGTTTGTCGATTCACAACTGCAATGAAGTGTCTCCATTCACTATATTTTAACTCAAAATTGTATTATGCGTATAGATATATATGAAAATAATTTACAACAATATTATTATAAACATTTTTTCTCCTGTAGCACTTTCACTTTTGAAATTGTTCTTACCCAAGCTGCTATTTAAATGATAAGGAATGATATTGTTTGGCCATTTCCAATGAAATGCAGCTTTGTATCCAAAGTTACGACCTTCGATAACCTTTTTGGTCTCCTCGCTCATTGCCATATCACCTTCAAAAAGTTCTACATCTATAAAATACAAAATTCTGAAAGTCATTCATAGAACCTTACATAATTATGAAACATTCAGACTCCAGTATGAAAGTACATGTGCCTCTTTAGGGTTTTTCGCATCTGCAATGTTGGTAATCCTTATTAGTATTTTTATGGTTTCTAACAACGTTTGTGATTGGTTTATTGCTGGTCATGCGTCATTATTTATATCAATTATTTCCCTCTGTTAGCAGGAAATAAGTTATTATTTCCTGTAAAAAGTAATTTGGACGGTGACGCACTACCGAAGGTACCCGTATCACTCATCTATTTCTAGGGGGTGGCTCTTTTCGCTAAGAGCAATGATGTTAAATGCTCATTAGATCTCAGCCTGCAGATCAATCTCAACAGATTTCATGGCAGATAGACCTTGAATGTCAATGCGCAACGATGCGCTGCAGCTACTCACAATGCAATTCCCTCTAGACCATTCCATCCGCCATCCTTAGATGGTACTCATTTGATGTTTTAGATAAAGTCAAGGCTGAGTTGACCTCAGGGAGATTTGAACCACAGTCGATCAGATATGATCCGATCTGAAGTTCAGTTGCTCTGCCAACTGAGCTAATCATCCCTTTTCCCGCCGCTGGTAGCAACGAAATTGATCATTGTGCAACTATGACAAATTAACAAGGTACACAACGATTTTCCAATCTATCTTTCGTTGAAAATAATCACTTGTGTGATACAAAGAATGCAACAAAGTTTGATTTCAGCACATTCACAGCGTTTATATAGGATTGGTAATGCAAGTAGCATACTCACATGCAGCATTAAAGAAGGCTAGTACAGAGAGTAATAATTTTCGGATAGTCTTTTCAAATAATTACCTCTTGTTGCAATACCGCTCCTCTGGTTTAACGAAGCAAGTGGTAGCAATAAACGTTTATCAAGCAAATAAAACAATGTCTTTGATTAAAACCCTGTCACCTTTCAAGGAGTTAAAAATATGTTGAGTATTAATTATGAGTAGTTCTCAATTCTTTCACGGGTCATTGTTATTGTTGCGTTTTACAGTATACTATATTATGAATTATTCAATACATAATTACTATTGGCTACTTTTTAGTGTCTAGGTAAAAACCTGGGGGAAAGAAAGGTCATTATTTCTCTCGGGCCATACATCCATTAAGTGTACATCCCAAGGTCACGGTCTTTCAAAATACATCACCATGGTTATCAATCTTTCTTTAAATAATTATCGAGGGACTGATTGGGCACCTGTGCAATAGCTCTGTATAGCTGCAGCTAATGCAACATCTTAATTTTTCCATTTCATTACCATACCTTCAGCTTCAGAATTATGAACACATGCATTGATGCATATAACAAGTAAGATGTAGTGAGACAGGCCCATCTTTCAAAATCTGAAGAAAATAAACATTATTAACGAAATAATAATAAATTAAAACTTCATAACGCAAAAGAAGTATTTTCTAAATCTTGAGATACATGTCGTGTATCGCATATAAGATCATAAAATAAGAATAAATAGCATCACCCCAAAAGGGTTGATGTATCTTTATAATAATAATTTAATATAGCTAGATAATTTAATAGAATGTTAGAATTTTTCAGAAGGGGTATATATGTTATAGTATGAAATTACTTCAAGTATAAACAAAATAAATTAAAAAATGGATCCTGTACATTTGCAGAAACTATCTAACTCTATTATTGTCGATTCATATCTAATGGAATCAATCGAAGCCTGTTGTTAACATGGCAATGTGGAAAATGTAATAATGAGAATTGTAAACTATTTAGCATCTCATACCTTCAACTTTGAACTTTCAAAACCAAATCCTATCAAAGGGAATGATAATATCAAAACGCTACTAAGTGTTTATTATTGAATATAACTATTTCAGTGACACAGTTGTCTGGACATTGAATTGTTTATATATTTTCATTATTGATTGACATATTGAGTCAATATTTAGCTTGCATAATGCAAACATTTCTAACAATTGTGATTTCAGACGGATAAAAATTTTGGAATCCTTTTAATTGTTTGATCTACATCATTTGAGTTACAATTAAAATGACAATAGAAAAAAACAGAAGCTATACCAGCTAAAATGACTGTATGCCCAGCTATCAATTTTCGCTGCAGCGTTTGAAATATGAATATTATTATCTACATTTGAATAAAAGATGTTTAACAATCAATTTAAATTCCAATTATAGTGCTGTTCTCTTATGTTGTTATTAAATGTATGTTATTTACTTATTGATAAAGTGGTGAAAGCACAGGGGCAGATTTTTCTGATTACGTCTAACCGTAGGGGAATATTTCCGGTACAGAGGTCCTTCTAGGGGACATCCGGGGATCTGCTTCCTGTAAAATTTCCAAATGCTAAATGTCTTAAAGATTCTAGTGTACTTCGAAACATGGTATAAAAACAATACAACAAGACATTCCACTATGTTGAAGTTAATAATTTAATAAATTGATATGCTAGAAAAGCTAATTAGTTAGAGGAAGATTTGAATTTATTGTTTTGATGAGTTTACCATTTTATTTATACGCACATCATAGTTGAGTCATGTGATGTCATATATTACTTCACCGAAGCAGAATAGAGCTTACAAGTCTACACAATTGCATTAGCTTACACCAAAGGAAAATTCTAAATTCATTGAAATCAATTTACTTTCATGCAACCGAATATTAATGTTTACTGCGTCCATCATTGGTCTTGACTCTTCTTCGAACAGATGGGCAAAAGGGATAAAGCCTGGGAGGTCCGATCGACGGTGATCATCGCGATGGAAACTTTTGCATACGAAATCCAGCAGTAGTTAACTGTAAGATCATTTATTCTTAAAATGATAAAATTAATTCTTAAATTCCACTTTAACAATCGTAATTCATCGCGACATTCAAGGCAAATTGAACATCAACAGGCAGTTTTCATCAGCCATTTTGTGAACGTTTTGTTCAATGAAAGTCAACGTTTATTGAAATCATCAAAACATTTAGGTCATTGCAGTACTCCGATGACAAAATGAATTCAATAATATCTTCCAATCGCAACTCATCTCTTAGATGCGGCAATTGTTTCAATTATCCAATGAGCACTGGTATACAGATAAATGATATGTCTGAAGATAAGTCAATTGTCCCGATCATCCAATGAAAATTAAACCAAGCACGCAGTGTCCACAAACGCATCGAAATACGTCTCCTTGCTGATGGCATAACATTGGAATTCGATCCTCGAGCCATGAAAAATCTGCTCATTAGTATTTATTAGACGGTAGGAAGTCGTTTGAACGAAGAAATGTGAAACTTGAAAAGCGAGCGCTGAAACTTGCGACTTGGATTATTTTTAAAACATTTTTAGAAATTACGTCACTATTTTGGATGGCAAGTAAGTCCAATTTAGCATCTGACGTACCTTGTATCTGCTCCTGAATGAGCAAAAGTAAAGCTGGGTTCCATTTGGCGCAAATTTCAAGCTACTTTCGTGGAGAAATTTCGCTGCTTCAAGTAATATTCGCCAATGAGAATCGCTAAAATTTCGCTGCAGTGAGCTACCACATCCACTCCTGCAAGGCTTCAACGTCACACTACGCATGCGTCTTAGCTTAATTCACGGCGAAAAATAGTCTCGGGCTAATTCCAGCATACAAGTATATTAGCGTTTATTCCATACAGACAGCCAAATAAACCTGGTCAGCCAAGCAACTAAAGACTTCGTGTGCTAAAACATGTGTAAAATTCATACCGAGAAGAAACGAATACAATTATATTTACTTTGAC
The DNA here is from genome assembly GCA_916610825.1 of Haliclystus octoradiatus. NCBI lineage: Eukaryota > Metazoa > Cnidaria > Staurozoa > Stauromedusae > Haliclystidae > Haliclystus > Haliclystus octoradiatus. The sequence goes on from OU744453.1 coordinate 10,039,709, forward strand.
AGCACTAGCAAATGATATGCAATTGTAGACATATAATGTGGATATTGAATATGAAAAATGCCTGACTCCGGCTCCGACATTTCTCCTATTTTCCAGTTTTACTTCTAGGCGACAACACCAGATGATACTATCAGTACTAGATAAATGATGCAATTCACTGAAATAATTATGCATAGAAATTGAGTAATCCAAGGAGATAAAACCAATCAATTACGAAACCGTCATTTAATCACACGTGTTTTAATTAAGATTTCGTAGTGCAGTTTGAAAGAAAGATTTATATTACTTTAAAATTCGTGCTCTGGTTGTTGATTTGATTGTTTTAATTAAATAAACGAGATTTGCCATGAATTGGGCGAAAATATGTGTAAACTACTACTACTTAACAAGTTATTTGCATATAGATTCTTATAAAATTTGTTGCAATGGGTAATATCTTCCTTTCCAACTTAAGTCAGTAGTTATCAGTAATTTTCTCACAATGGAAAATATTAGTATATTTTTGGATAATAAATTGAAATTTGATACTAATATCATCAACAGAATCAACAAAGCAAACAAACCATTGGCAGCCAAACAAGAATAAATACTTTCAAAATTTAAAAGAAAATTTATTTTCATGTCATATAAAACCATTGTCAGACCCAAGTTGAGTGGAAACCAAGTGTGGTCACCGTTTTTCCAGAGACAGAAAAAGTCGATAGAAGATGTTCATCGCAGGACAATCAAGCTTGTACATGCAGTCTATCACCTGATGTATGAATATGGATTGAGAAGGTCCCAAATACCCTCTCTTGCATACAGACGCCAAAATGGTGATATGATTGAGATGTACAAGGTCTTTCAACTCACCTAAGAGGATGTTAATACATTTCATTGTCTGTTTGTTGTGTTTATTCAGAAGCTGGTTAGCGTAATGCTTTTCACGGCACTAATACAAATAAAAATTACGATTTAAATTTCCCGGTTAAATTTAAATTGATTTCTCTAAATCTTATACATAACTACTGTATTGAGACTTAACCAATCCTCTTTGCGTTTATTTTCAATCTATTTTCCTTCATTTTTATAACTTGTCCTAGCATTTTCTCAAAAAGAGCAATGCTTTATATTGAAAATCCGCGCTTGTTTTAATCTATATACAAAGACTTCATTTTAGCAGAATTTACATGCGATCATTATTTGGAGCTTTTAATGTCTTAATAAACAGTATGTTCATTTTTAAAACAAATATAAAATGGTTCTCTGTGTTAAGTACTCTGATACGAACACTTTGGGTGCTATGACACACTAGAGAGCGTGACATGCAGCTCATGAAAAAAGTCGTTTGGATCAGGACAATAGGGAGGTTTAGATATTTTGACAAGACGAGAACTTTTCACGAGTTACGTCATCACGCATGCGTACTTACGACTAAAGCAAGAGGGATGCCCTTCATTTCGTGATTTGTGCTTCGTTTTTGACGGGATTTCAAGAAAAACTCGTTTAGTTATTTACGAGTTTTAATAGTCAGGCACAATTCCAAAAACGACAATCTGTAAACTGTTAACGCCCACGCCCTATCCAACAGTAAACTATTCACATTGGAATTGGTTTAAGAGAATGATGGGTATCGACAAGATATGTTTATGGATAAAAGGCTTGACAAATTGAAAAAATTTCAAATGCTTTGAAATTATCACAATTAAGCTATCAAACTACCAATCCTACCAAAAGTACTATGGAATTAGAAAAGATTTAAAGTAGATTTTGTTTGCTGATTGTTTTTTTAAAAGATTAGAACACTTTTAAGGTATATTTTATATAATTGCATGTCTTGAGAAAACATTTTAACTGGCGTTTTGATTTCCTGAATAATTATTCATAAATGTTCTTGAATCATTTATGAAACAAAAATTTATTTTTAGCTTTATTATGTTGATCAGCGATAAGAACAAGATAAGATATTTTGCTACAGTTTCGGTTTATTCTAAATCATCTTGAGGCAGTAAGAGAGGGAATTTAAATTAATTTAAATGAAGTTAAATTCAAGTATATTTTATTCAAAAAACATTTGTTTGCAACGTATTTTACAGTAACTAGCCTGTTTTCTTCTCCCAATCCACACCCATAAGGTACTGTAAGGTACCACAAATAAATGTTTATATTCATGTTTTGGCAGTGTGTTTTTTCTAAAAATTGATGCTCAGATAAAAATTTTCGTTTATTCTGTTTGACGAGTTTTCTAAACGTTCAATCAAATGTATCACGATACGGCTCAGCTCCAGGCTACACAGAATAAAACTCGTGAAAGATCTCGTCTCGTCAAAAATATAAACCTCCCTAATACGTAACAATCAACTGGGAAAACACGTAAAATATTATATTGATGGAGATGAATTCGTCCATCATTAAGATCAAATTTACAAATTTAATTAAAAGAACGATTCGGTTGCCTGTAAGGATGTGGAATAGAGGAAAATAATCCTCTATATTTAATACTGCAGATTATAGTCTAATAAATTCTATTGTCATTAGCCTTATCTCCGAACAAGACAATCCAATTTGTAAATCTGTTTTGAACAATAAAAGGAGAAGCTTGAGAAAAGAAGTTATAGGGAATGAAAAAGCAACTTTTCGTCGTTGTCCTTCGCTAAAGCTCCAAGTATACGGTGTTACTACCATAACTTGTATATATAGACTAAAACTCGTGGAAGCTCGCCGTGTGTAATTTATTTTTATGATACAGAACAACGAATGAATAAAATGTATACAATGCTCGTCCCATAAATTCTACTTTTACGAAATAGTCAGTGACATTTGATCTCTCGAAGCATATTTACTATCTTTCAAGCTGATGAATTGGAGAGTTTTGACTGCTACAATATGTTGTCGATGATTAGAATGTTGTAATGTTTGCATAAATTTATCTCAAACCTTATTAATTTATCAAGTAAATTTTATTTCCTCTTTATCTCTCAAAAACGGACATAAAGAAATTATCCTTGAATGGTCAACATACATCTCCTTGGCGTTTAACTAACCTTATTTAGCAAATAATGCATATATTAATTCATAATGATCCATATAATAATGCCTGCTCATCTGCAAGACGAGGAATAACAATTATAAAATCATTTAGTGAAAAATTATTGCAACAGTTCTGCATTATTAATCGTTTTATTTTTTGTTTTTTTATACTGTAGATTAACAGCTCAATCCTTGTTAGAGCTGGCTCCAAAATGATTAATTTTATTGTAAATTATTTGCTCGAGTCTCATTCGAAATACGAAGGGCCTCAAACAACAAACTTTTACAAGGTTTGTTTCCCCAGGGGGTTTCGTTTATCTGCACGTAAGGAAACATCGTATAAGCATTCTAATTGTAATGTTCTCATGTTTGAGGAAGATGACATATAAACGATAACTGGCTAAGATACACACAGAACACAAAGTTACTTTAAAGCACAAGAAATACAAACATAGCAGTGAACTTTCGGAACATATATGGAATCTATAAGAAAACAGTAAACCATACAAAATCAACTGGTCAATATTGCAATCAGTGCAGCCTAAACGTAACCGTAACCGTAAATGTAACCTGAAAAACATCACATTATAATCTACAAGAAACACAATCTACTTAACAAAAGATTGGAATTGATTTCCACGAGAACAAATTTTATCTCACTAATCTAAAGACATCGTAACAACCAAAACAGGAATTTTATACAATAAACATAATTAAATAAACAATAGCATAACTAATAAACAATAGCATAAATAATAAACAATAGCATAACTAATAACCAATCAACTGTAAAACGTAATAGCTCATATAGGATAGGGATGAAATTTGTGTAGGATAGTTGAAATAAATCACCTGATGATCACCTTCTGGCTGGTGTGAAACTTGAAGTAGCGGAAATCTAGAATGTTTCATTTTTGAATCTCATTTTATATAAATGCTCTGATTAATTTCATTGAGCACTATACGACCTCGTCTTTCTATTCATGAGTCATGCTTATCCTATATGGGGACTGGAATGTATCGAAATAATAATATTTGATGGGCGATCACAATTAAAAATAAAGACTACTAGAAAACAAATTTACAGATTAAAACACTGATTTTTATGATACACGTGAAAATTACCGCATACCGCAGAAAATACTCAATTAATCATTATATCATATATTATTTAGTAAACAATATTTAAGTTATAAAGATGTCAATATTAAAATAGGATAATACATTTTTAAGAATGACAGAAAGCTTTTGAAGAAAAATGTTACGATTCATTCATTGTGATGCTTCTGCTTGTTCTTGTTGCCTTATTTTGCTTTAAATTAAGTCGCTAGAGGATTAATGCTGCACGTGAACCCTTTGATATTTACAAGTTATCACACTGTATCAAATTTAAAAACTTAAAAGAATCGCTTAAAACAGGATAAAAAAAGAATATAGTTCACATTTCTATTTGTATCGCCATCCTACGCATCACTGCATATTTCTTCAAATAATCATATTTAAAAATCACGCAGTACTACGCATGTTGACGCAGGCTTTCTTCTAATTAAATATCATTGATTCTTCAGCTGTTTCAGCGGTACTTTATCAATCGTCTGCATGATATACAGTGCTATGATTTATCAATCATAAACATTAAACATTATAAGGATTATTACTCATCATGTAGGGAAAATCCTTTTAGAAGGTACAAATATTTATTCATAATGTAAATTTGAAATGTTGTTAATTTTACTATATTTTAGCGCTATTTACTTTAATCACAGTCAAATCATATTCCTTTTATAAAACCTCTTTGAGATATTCTAATCAAATTTATTTAAACTAATTTGTGGGTTGTGTTTACATTTGAGATATATATACACCCACCAAAACTAAATTAGATTGATTTGTGCGTATAAAAGAGCATTAAAACCTATTGTCCAGCATTGAAGTCAGCACATCTCGCAATAAGTTGTGACAATCAAGACATTTCAAAATATTGAGAAAGGTAAGCAATGGAATTAAATTATTTTCGTAGTTTGAGCACTGCAGGTTGTAAATAGATGTTTTATTTCAATTGTATAACTTTCGATCATATATAGTCACACTTCTCCTGGCCTAGCTGTTTTTCTACCTCTTCGATTTTTAGCATTACTTAGAGATAATGATGAGATAATGGTCTGTCTACTCCTATTATTGTAAAATAAGTGCAAATATTATTTACACCATTTAATTCGTAAACGGTATTGAAAATTCAATCATTCTACCACTTTCAAACAATGTTACAGCTTGAATGTATCGAGCTCTTCCAACTTATCTAATTTATATTATGTTATTTAATAATAGCAATAGATATCCCTCGACATTGATTCTTTTGTATATCTAAGCATATGTCTACGTCTATATATATATATATATATCCGTCTATATCTAGGTCCATTCACGTCTATGTAAGTTTTCAATCATCTTTAATGTTTTTTGCTTTATTACAGATAACTAAATCAAAATGAATCTTATCACGTTGATGATTGGATGCGTAATGTGGAAGCTTACCACATCACAAAGTAAGAAGCCTGTTGTGCATTTTGGAATAGGGAGAGAGGAGAGTTTTAAGACAATATTTTTCAGTTTTAAATAGTTATCAGAGGAAATAAAATATTTAAATTTCCATTTGTTATGCCAAAAGGTATGTTTGGGAGCTTCCCAGGGCTGCAACAGGAAATCATCTGTACTACAATACATTTAGTTGAAAATTTGATTCTCATCTCAACTGCTCAATTTGATTTTTAGTGACAATTGAAGGAGACATTGGAGTGAGTCCAGAAACGATGGCAATGATGCATAATGCAAATAATGGCTATGATGCCGCTGTCAATTTAAAATGGCCGAACGGTGTTGTTCCATTCGTGTTCACCAGAAATTTTGGTAAGTAATAATTTATTTACTAATTATTTAATTGATACTCATATTTTATTTGAATCCGATTTTTAACTTATCAAAGGCAGAACTTAGAAAAATAGAAGTAACCATTGACAGTACATAGTGTCCGATATAGCATCAGTTTAAATTCAACTTCGTTGTTGCACATACGAGCATGTTTTTCACTTCTTTTTTTTATGCAGATAGATATCGTCGCGATATGGTCCAACAAGCAATTCAACAATTCAAAAAACACACCTGCATCAAGCTCGTACCTCGTAGTAATGAATACAATTATATTTACTTTGAGAACACAAACAAAGGGTAAGGCAATCAATATATAATCTAGCGAACGACCGTTAGCCATCAACATCTTCTTATATCAAGAATAAGGCAAATGGTCAAGTTTCTTTTCAAACCTGTTATGACTTCAAAGGTGACACAAAGAAATAGCCTAATTCCCAAACCAAACTCAAAGATCGACTTCAGAACGGCTTATGAAAATAGTAAGAGCGCCCTCACTGATTGAATAGTGCTAAATACATCAGGTGTGAATACATGTATGAAATCCCTTGGACGGTGTCTGAGACCAATGTATTTACGTAGTCGATCTACATGTGCCCTCAGCAACAATAAGACCTGTATACATGTAAGACATGTAAAACAGGGTATGGAGCAGGCCTAACAAATGAAGCAAAGCTAAACTTTGAAACTATGTAGTATTTCTTTCATCGACATTAGTTCTCTGTCTGTTTAACAGCTGTTGGTCATGGATAGGAAGGCAGACAAGAAGAAATGGCCAACTAGTTTCGATTGGAAACGGCTGCAACAATGTTGGTACAGTGATGCATGAGATAATGCATGCTATTGGCTTCTTTCATGAGCAGAGCAGACGGGATCGTGACCAATATGTTAAAATCAACTGGAGAAACATTCAACAAGGTAAGTAGGCCTTCTTCTATATACGCGATAGTCATATACCAAGGAATTTTGAAATTACTTTCAAGGGAATGTGTTGCCGTTTGGATAAGAACATTTTTATATTCATTATTATTCTTATGGAATACATATTTTTCCACATTTGACGTTGTCGTAGATCATTTAGCATAATTAACATGATAATTTGTTGGTTTGTTTTCAAGGTCAGCAGTATAACTTTGAAATGTACTCAAGGGGACAAGCTGATTTTCTTAATGAGCCATACGATCTTAAGAGTTTGATGCATTACAGAAACAAAGAGTTCAGCCGCAATGGATACAATACTATTGAAGCAATCGGTAACCCACGGATGACAGTTGGAAACATCCAAGGTTTTTCACAGATTGACATCAGACAGATGAATAAAATGTACAGTTGCGGAAACGTGAAGCCTGGAACAGTAACAAGTCCTCCTAACCCTGGTGAGTTCTTTATGATGGTCAGCAAATGGTAATTTGTGAAATAATCTGAAAATTATATATTGTTCATGACTACAAAAGACAAAGTGTATCTATAGAAAATCATATTCTCAAATAGTTGATCAATACTTTAATGTCAAATAGTGGTTAAATCAACTGCATTTTTTGAATTGCATTTCAGTGAAAAACACTGCTGAAGTTCTTAGGTTTCTAATGCTATATTTTCATGTGAATCAAATAAATCTCTTTGAGAATGAAGGGTGATTTCTCTTTCACTTTGGAATGTCTATGCAAAATTTTACAAGTATTCTTCATGCTGTTGGTTTTCAATAAAGCTAAAGCATTCCACTCATGTTAATTCACCATTTATTCGGAAGTTTGATTGCTTTCCAGCTCACCCGATTGGGACCGAAGATTATGACATAAGTATTGGGCAGTGTCAGCAAAATGGCATTCTATGATGGCGTGCGCAGACTTAGCATGTCCTTCAAAATAAGGCTATAAGCTAGCGGAACAAGATTAGTATGAACAATAAACTAAATGAAAATAAATCTACTGTAAATATATATATGTAATTTGCATGATTATAAGAAAATTGGAATCTGAATTCCTGTTTTGATTCGCACAATTTTTATTTTTGATCGAAACACGCGAGTTATGTTAGCATTGTCATATATTGAGTGGGAAGAGATGTACAAGAGCAAAATTCAAACTCTAACTCCGAAAGGACTATCCATATTTGAACAAGAGCTGGTGTGGAATGAATTTCTGAAAGTATTTTGTAGCCGGAGCCGGAACTGGGGTCGACTTTCCTTAAATTTTGGAGCTGGATTGCGAGCATTTTTAAAAGCTTGACTTTGTACAGTTCACCTCTAGTAGTGGATAGCTTGTACCGAAGCTTATAGATTTCCGACTCATTTATGAGATTATAATATTTATAATAATTTATTGTAATCAGCAGGTTGCTCTGACAATGATGCTAAATGCTCTCATTGGGCAAATATTGGGGAATGTCAAAACAATCCACAGTATATGCTGGCCAACTGCAAAAAGAGTTGCAATCAATGTGGAGGTGTGTATTTGTGTATTCTCTTCTTATAAAGCCAATCTATATTTAGTACTAGTTCTAAGTAGATGATTAATAAATGATCAGTAATAGCCTGGAAAAGTATCGGAAAAGAATCTTGATGAAAGTGGGTATTGTGTGGTATCTCAGGAAATAAATGCTTACGATATTGATGTAGCTACAATCATCTGCATTCAGATTCAGATTAGTGATCAATTTTTTTAATATAAGGAACGTGGATTTATGATGCATCCTATAGTAACTATGTGACATTGCAAAATGTTTCTAAGCTAATTATATGTGAGGCTACTTCTGGAGTGATTATCTCACAATACTGTAATTTAATAAAGCATGACTATTACGTCCTATTGCGCAAGCAAGGATCTTAGAACTCAAGATTCACATTTTAGTACATATCCTTCTCGGGAAAGGAAAAGATGATGAGAACTACTTTTGTTATTGTGTAAGGCTGTATGTAAGTGGAATTATTTGTGAATTTAATCCCCTGTATTTACCTGTTATATTTTATATGACGAATAAATCAAATCAAATCAAATCAAATCAAACTAATTAATTCATATACCCTACTTCTTGGTTTGCTGTGATCTTCGATGGCTAGTTTTTTCATGTAATTTTAACTTTCTAAAAATGAGTTTTCCTCGTCCATGATCCCTAAAACAAACCAAAATTGAGCTTTTTGACGGTGTATATAAAATACGAATTCCAAATACTTTGTTTTTGTTTGTTAAAATTTCATTATTTTTAACGCAAAATTGTGTGATTGGATTATAGGAAGCTGCAAGGATGAAAGTTCAAGATGTGGCCAGCATGCAACAACAAAAAATTGCAGAGATAACAATTACGTAATACAGAAATGTCAAAAATCCTGTAGTAAATGTTAAAATACGCAATGTTCCAAATTGAGCTATTGTAAAACGCTTTAATGGTATTAACACGCTATTTCTATACGCATACTTTAATATGCAATACCTCTATAGTCTAAATATAAAAGGCAATGTTGGCTACTTAGTAAGACCAATCTCTGCTAAAATGTGGAGTAAAACTCCAAGTGTATATCTCAAATACAGCAGAAAATATATATGGATTAAATCGCCTGATGATCGCCACAAAGGCGTGAAACTATTAGAAGCAAATATGAATGTCTGGTTTTTTGAGTTGATTTATCCTACTTTAAATTTCCTTTAATTGTACTTGTGTGTGTCCCCGTCCTCGGTGTTCTCTGTAGATAAATCCCGGAGACGAATCTAGCACAGAGTTTAATTTAAGACATTTAACGTAAAAAATATTTCTGGTATTTCATCGATGGCTTAGTTTTTCTAAGAAAGAAAACAAAGGGAAAGTATATATGTACATTGTAAAAGGAAGACAGTGGTAGATCAACTAAAGATCATTAAGAGTCTACATTATACATTCTTTCTCTTTATTTCCTAAATGAATGCGATTTCATTAACTGACTCCGACTTATCGAACTTATCGAATACCCGGGCGGTAGCTCCAAAAGACATTTATTATCTACTGCTCATGCTAGCCTCATTCTATCACAGCCCTCATTTCCGCGCGGCGCTCCAATGAGGGCCTAGTAAACCTAAACGTTAAAAAGTGTGCGAGAAACCAAAAATATGGTGTGCCCAATCACAGCGCACCTTGGTATCATGTGAGTTACAGCCAGGTGTTGGTTGGTCGGCCCATTGAAAAACAATACAACGAGGTGTGAACAAAAATTGAAATTTGCTGAATTTAGCTATTTTGAATTTCAATATTTTGTAAACAAACTGTCGAAGAAAACTTAAAACATCAAGTTTACGGGGTTATTTTGGAACAAATTGGAGTAACAAAAATAGAAATAAGAAATGACATTATCTTGAGGACTGTATGAACATTACGAAGGTTTTTTGTGGGCGTAGAATACTAAATAAAGGGAGAAAACATCATGTTTTGACGGAGCGATCACCATCGCTGGAAAATTGTAAGCACCTCCACCGTTTGAATCTTGATTTAAATAATCAAAATCCAATATACAGCATGGCTCTAATTCCAACTTCCATTTCTCCGTAAATATATCATTAAAAATTGACTATATGATAGAATAAACGATCGAAGTATAACCTTTGAGAATGATTCCATTTTCACTGCCAGTTTGATGCGATGAATGTTAGTGGGCAGGTAGACAGTTCCTATTGGGCGACCAAATAAAATTTGTGATGGTGATAATCCGTTCGATTGTGGAACATTTCGCCATTCTTACACGGCTTGGTCAAGCCCAGATGTGTCAATATTTCTGTTGATGGTAACCTTTTTGATGAAGGTTTTGATTGCCTCTATGGTGGCATCCGCGTGGCCATTTGATTGGGCATGATATGGCGATGATGGGAGGTGGATGATAAACCATTCGGTCATAAAGGTTGCGATTCGGCTGATTTAAATTGAGGCCCACCATCACTTCTAAAGAGAACCGGCATGCCAGAATCACGAAATGCTCTCTTTAAATTAGCAATTACTTGAACCAATGAGGGATCATATAGCACTGACCTTCATGTGAAAATAGGTCAGCTGATGATGATTCAAATGGTCGAGAAGGTGTTTGATCTGTTAGTATGTGTTCTTTTGTCTGACTTTGTTGGTAAAGTTGACCGGATTGGCATGATTCAAGGCTTGGGATATGTCATTGGTCATGGTCATCCATGGCCACTGTGCAGCTTTACGAGCTCGGCGCTTACTACGATCAATGTCTTGGTTTGGAAGGTGTTGGATGATGGTTGGACGATGCTGGTGGGAATGATGATATGGGCACCGTATAGTTCATCCTGAACAGATAACTCGCCAAATATATCTTCTTGTGAGGCAGTTATACGAGTTGTACTTTGAACAGGGGGGCTTGTTGGCTGGATGATGTCATTGCTGTTGCAAGTTGTGGAGTCCAAATGAGTATTTAAAATCAACGAAGGAGGGAAAGCAGGATTGAGACGAGCAATGGAAACAGAATATTTTCGATGACCAAAGTCCAGGGTGAAATAGTCTTTGTATCACGACAGCACCTTGAAAGATCCGTCGTATGGTGGTTGAGGTGGAAAGCGGGGTGCATCGTGTCGGACAAAAACATGGGTATACGTATCGAGTGCTTATGGAATGTGAGAAGGTGAATGGCCATGAGACTTTGTGACAGGTGATGTGAGATGGTGCATGGGGGCGCATGCAAGAACTAAGACTGTCCAAGAAGGAATGAGGATCTGATGCAGCTGTAGGAATGGCAAAATGTTCGCCAGGTTATCGAAAAGGCATACCATTAACCAGTTGAGCAGGAAAAATCTTCTTTAACTGCAGCACAAAGGCCAAGGAGAACAAAAGGCAGTTCATCTGTCGGGTTTGGTCCTGTCAGACGAGAACGAAGTGTAAGCGATAATTTCTCGTATTCATTTCACATAACCCGTATAATTATAAATTCCTTGTAAGTCATTCACAAATCGTACTACGTAACATCCGTCCTAAATAAGTGTAGTCAAAGTGTCAATGTAATATTAATCAATGTTAGTGTAGAATTAACAAGAGAAAGAGAAGACAGAAAAGAACACACCGTATGAATATTTTTCTGTTTTATGTAATTGATGATTGTTAATCGTAATGTTAATCTCTGTTTAGTTTAAAACGGAATAATCAGCACATTTAGAAAATATCATCATTATCATCATGTACAAGATAAGTGGTTTTTCAAATCATTTATCTTTCGATAGAAAAAACAATTGGTAATAACGTATTTTATGTTTTATTTTGCATGACGACTCAATCACGACTTGTGATCATTTTCAAGTGAACTAAGAAATTTAATGAAAACCTAAACTTATTATGCCTATTTTTAATAATAATAATAATACTAATAATAATAATAATAATAATAATAATAATAATAATAATAATAATAATAATAATAATAATAATAATAATAATAATAATAATAATAATAATAATAATAATAATAATAATAATAATAATAATAATAATAATAATAATAATAATAATAATAATAATAATAATAATAATAATAATAATAATAATAATAATAATAATAATAATAATAATAATAATAATAATAATAATAATAATAATAATAATAATAATAATAATAATAATAATAATAATAATAATAATAATAATAATAATAATAATAATAATAATAATAATAATAATAATAATAATAATAATAATAATAGTAATAATAATAATAATAATAATAATAATAATAATAATAATAATAATAATAATAATAATTTTTAATAAATATCTCTTTTCAGTTTCTGTGATAAAGCGTTACCCACATCGAACAATGTGCCATTAATGATTGTGCTGCTGCGTGAGAACAAATCCAAGACCGTTAAGTTTAGAAGCATCTGTGTGTAGCGAATTAGGTGCAGACGGATAAAAATGAAGTAGTATTGGTGGACAAAAAAGGAGCTTCTTGATTTTGTTGAAAGAATCATTGTGCTCTGGAGTCCAAACAAAACTTCTTCCTGCTTTGAGTAGTGCATAATCGGAGCTGAGTGAGATAAGATGGTTGCGGAAATTTAGATATGGCCTCAATATGAGTAGGATCGCGGCGGTGACCTGTTTGGCAAACGATAAACCCTGCATAAGTTATTTCTTTTTGACCAAATGTGAATTTGTCAGGGTTAATGGTGATACAATGTGAGCGGCAGCGTTCCAAAACTTTGGGGAAAATGGAGACATGATCTTCAAATGTGTCAGAATGGACAATAATACCATTCACAATCTTCTTAACGGGTAAGTATTTTAAGGCGTTGTCACCTCGTTGACAAAAGACATCCCTTGTACTGATTAGACCGATAGGTGCTCGGCGAAAAACATAGCGACCATAGGGTGTCAAGAAAGTAGTTAATGGACGACTTGTGGGTTTAAGAGCTATATTCCCCAAATCCAGAAGTGGCATCCAAGGTTGTGAAGTATGTGCTTTAATTTGGAAGGCCAGACACTATGTCTTTGGGTGATTTATATGAATGGACAAATCGTTAAACAAATTCAATCAGTTTTGTGTAGTCTATGCAAAAGCGCACCTTACCATTTGGTTTACGGATAGATACCAAAGGACTGAAAAAATTTTGAGGGAAGGTCACCAGCTGGTTTAATGATGCATTAGTAAAGCATTTTATCTAATTAGGAATTTTCTACTTCTCCTCGTGCATAGGGTATAGTTCTGGGAGCCCTGATAGCATATGGTTCTGTAAGGTGAATTTCAATCTGTGGGCCTGACATAGCTTTGAGTTGTGCGTTGGTAGCAAATACCTCTTTATAGTCTTTTAGTAACTCTGATCTGATGGTTTCCACAATGTGAGATTCAATAGAAGGCGAGGAGGGATTATTCTAATTTCTTCAAGAGGGAAAGGATGTAGGATAGGAGGTTATGATTACAGTAATTGATCTTGTTGATGTCGAAAGGCTTTGTGTGTACAGGCGACATGAGATTCAAGTCCAAGCAATTGAACCATGGTAGCACAACTCCAGAAATATCTGGAAGCTTTAACAACGATTATCTTGGTACAATAATGGATTGGAAGATTGATTTTTCTACAGCAGCATAGAAGAGAGTCACTGAGAGATGAAAAGCGTTGTTTTGTAGGCATTAGATCAGATCGATAATTTAAGAAGCCCCAGCGGGTTACTTAAAACATCATTTGTTGAGCCATTGGGAATGATATTAGTAATGTTAGAAGAAACTATGGGATCATTAATAGGATCCCAGGATTGCTTTCAACATCAGCATTGTTACTGACGTTGACTGACTTTCTTGCTCTGTAGACACATTATTGAATGTTGATTGTCGGGTAACAACCGGCATAAGAGACTTAAAACGTTAAAGTCAATATGAAAATAATAAGATTGAACTCACCACTGTGTTTGTATTGATCATATCAACTGCGCCATGTTATTTTCGTAATAAAGATAGACAACAGTAATACAACAAGGACTCTAGTTGAGCATAAACGGAAACTGTCTTGAGCATGAATGTTATTACAATGTGCCTCCAGGACTCTCTTGGTCCCAGGCTACATCACAATGCTAATGATGTACTTTCATCATTCTGCTTTCGACAATCGGACAGAATAGGATTGATTGGTTTTCCAATCACTAATAGCCGTAGACCGTGTGTAGCGTGGAAGATCGTCAAACATGTAATCTCAATAATGCCATAGTGCCGGTACATTAGTATAATCGATGCCGAATGTCAAATTTGAACACAATGACTAATGTCTTCTATGCGGTAGCTTTTCCACTTTCAAAGAGGTCTAGCTGGCTGAGATAAACATCCTGGATCGTTTTATTATCGTCACAGTCTATAGCCACTGAGTAGGATTCGTTTTGATATAAGGCATTAATGTATGTCAGGACCTATAATGCATATCATGATCTACCCAATGGCTTCATTCAATCCAATGGTTCCTGCCTTAATTGAGGAATTCAATTACATTTAAATGATGAACCTCATTATGATGTAGGTCAAAGTTGAACGTTTTATTTTCCAATTTATGATTGTTTCTGAGTCATATAGTAGATGCATGGTCTCTGGTAAACTTAGTACAATTTATCGATAAAATGTTGAAATTAAAGTGCAATTCTCATTTCCATGAGGTTAAAATAGCAATTTATTATATTCGTATACTATTAGATATTTGATTGAATTTATCCTCTGTAAATCCATTTTAGAAATTTGTCGTATTCAGAAACGTTTGAAAATAATTATGGTCCTACAAAAGCATGTACGACATGGTAGCCTTTTTGGATAGCTTCAACTGAACACTTGATATCCCCGTAGACAGTGCTTACTCGGCGTAGCGGATTGTTGAGTAAACAAAAAGAAGAAAAAATGTCATTTGATACTAAGAAAACACTACATTTATGCTTTTAATACGAATAATGTATTACACATTGATACAAGTTGTATTGTAGTGTATTCTAACTCAGCATAATGTCAAACTTTAAATTCGATCAAGTGCTCCATCCTGTAGCAAATCTACATGTTTGAGGACAGCTTTTTCTGAATTCATCGTCATTCAAGCATTTCGATCGGAGGCTTCTTCCCTCGTTTCTGCAGCTTTCATCGTCTCCTAAAATAAGAAAATGAATTGAAGTATTAATAATAATAATACGCAAACCGTGTCGGTGATCAAATCACCATTGTTTCATTATTGTTAAACTCCTTTTCCGCAGAGCACTTTCCAAACTTCTTATACGCTTCTGGGTCATCTATAGGCCTTTGGCTATCCGACGTTTTGTTTTTACAGTTTAAAATGCTATAAATTGCTCATAAATTGCGATTAAAATTTCCAAAATCGTGATATTTCGACGGAAGTTCTGTGAAAATAAACTGCTTTCCTTGGTGTATCCCGTCATGCCTAGCAACATCACGAATTTTAGAGCACGCTTAGAGCTGCCAATATTTCGTAAAAGTGTTTCATCATATTTTGCAAAAGTATTCCAATATGCCTAGAAGGAGAAGTGGTCCAACAATACTCCATTTTACATCACAAACAGAAGACACAATTCTCGGTAAGTCTTTTACAACTTAAATGTTTAAATGCTTCATGTAAAGTCTGTCGAAGTCACTTTTACCGTGGTTTTTACCCTGTTGCATGAGGGCTTACAGGACTCTGATGGCAATTGTTACTTTTAGTTTTCTTTTTAAGTATCATAATCCCAAATAGCCTACTTTGTTATCAAGTCATCGTTGGCAGAAGAGATTACTGTGTCACTGAATCGCCAATATTAGCTTGATTTGTTATGAACTGTTCTTCGTTGCAAGAAAGGATTTACTGTGTCACCGTTTTATGTCAGCAGTTCTGTTCTGTTAGTGTTATCCACACAGCACACACAGAGATTTGACCCATAACAAATAAACAAATTCAGAGAATTAGTGTGGTACTTTTCAGTCGTCAAGCAGTTGTAAGTTGTAGGCCTACAAATCCAAAATTGGAGTTGTAACTTAGAAATGTACGAAATGTACATTTATAATGTGCCATAGATTGACAACGTCCACTGTGTCCACACATTGTTTACTTTAATCATTATTATATGAGGTATGTGAATGGTGACCATTATAGACATGTGTCCTCTCTGTGAGAAGTTGGCTCAAGTTGATAAAATATTAGAGTTTGGGTCTCTCATTTATGTAATTTACTGTATCAAATTTCAGAATCACCTGTTGTTATTACCAATATCACTCAATGACTCATGCTGAGATTCACTCAACCGACACAGCAATAATATTTACATATCAATGCCTTTCATTGTGAAAACAAGTTCATTAACTGCAATACCTAACTTACAATCCATATTTATTTCATTTGAACTATGTAGTCAACATAAAATGTACTTATGGATAACCCATATTTATAAATATATTTGATTTGAAACATGTAGTACAATAGAGTATCAACTATCTCCTTTTCACTATGCTTTACATGTATGTAACGATTAATTATAAACTGAAATGAATTATCAGTGTTGTTCTACATTTTAATTCCTTCTCATGACTATTTTGTTTCATTGACATTCTCTTTGACAAGACATAGTGCAGGCTACTAACGGGAGCGAAGCGACCTCTTTGAGGAAGCCGAAGGCTGACTGGCGCCGGGCGCAGGCCGCAAGCCGAAGGCTTGTGTTATATAAACAACGGATAAATTTCGGGTTTTTGGAATGAGAATATGAAACATCAGTTCTCGTTTGCGCTTCAGGTGAACGTTAATTGATGAAACTAGACGAGAATGAGCAAACACGCACCTTTAACGAATCCAGTAGAGAAAATAATCATGACAAGAACCAACGCCAATCCAATCATTTTGAATGTCATACTGCAGTGTTTATCTGTGAAAAGAAGTATATAGATTATCAATGTACAGAAGTATTTGGGAACGGAAAGCATGAGAAGGCGCGACATATTTCTACCTGGCTTCTAGGAACAACAGCAAAATAACGAAATATCTGTTAGTTAAAGTATAAAATAAAAACGTAGATTCATACTTGTATCAAGTTGTTTAAAGGCCTTAAAATACACTATTCTATTCTATTCTATTTTATATTTTGTAGGATGTCGAATTTCGTAATATGTTTTGGAGCAATCTACCGCTATAGAGAGTATCGCAGAATGTTCTGCAATCGTTACCGCCATATAAAGTTCAAGATATTAAACTTTTGGAATTAATTCAGAATCAATTTACAAAACGGTTGTTTATAGATAAGTCATTAGTTTATGCCAATCGTATCACCAAGGTAAATATTAAAACGTTAGAACTTCGTCGGCTCTATACAGACCTTATATATTGTTTTAAAATTATAAATGGCTATGTAGATCTTAATAGAAATTTAATCTTTAAATTTACTCCACATGGTAGAATTGAGGTACCCCATTGAAATTTTGAAATGCACTGCCATTCATTTGCTTTGAGGGCCATCAAAGCATATAAGCTGCTTGACACAACGAGCATAATAGCATATTCAAAAGAGCAATCGAAAATGAATCATTCGACAAATGTTTGTACTTTGGCACTTGATTCCTTTTAACTTGTAATACGCATTCCCATGTTGCTTAGTTGAATTATATACCACTTTACATTACATACAGGCCCATACACGGTCTTATTATATGCAGCTATTGTTGAACAAAGTCCTCAGTGTCATTGGCCAACACCAGCATTTAGCATATAGATCTCTGATACTATACATGTATTTATCTTGCCAAAGATTATCCCCCGAAAGAATAACAACTAAATTATATCGTAGTATTGATCGCGTGACTTGTGAATTAGATAGCCTGTCAACTTTTCAACTGAAAAAGAGTACGAATTTCTTTTGATAACTGAATTGAGGCTGAAATCAAACCTCAGACGATTAAACATTAAAAATATTTTACTTACCGAAGCGCAATATAATAAAGTCTTCTGAAGAAATCTCTTGGGCGTCTCGAAATTGGAATTAAATCCCAAGTGTGATAAAATGTTGCCCTGTGCTGCATTTTGTAAGAAAGAGATGCTACAGGTGACTCTCAATACAGTTGATTGGGTTCATTGGGTCAATGAGTATGGTCCATTATAGCACCAGTTTAGCATTAGCCATGTTAAGTATGGCCTATTTAACATTACATAACATGTTACTTATATTGAATAGCGTTGCACAGCACGGTCTATTAAGAGGGATCTGCACACCTGCTGGCTCTGTGAAAACAAACCATTTGAAAATTGATGTCACATTTCAAACTATGGTTACTTCAATCACAAAATTAAGTTTCACGAAGATTTAACCTAATAATGACAGCAATAAGGGGACGTGCCATTTGTATTATCTAACTTCCTTCAATTTGTAAATTTTGTAGAATTGTATGGGAATCAAATTCTAAAATAATGAATATATTTTTGCTATATTTTGAAATTCTAAATTCAAGGAAAATGAAGCGATACGCCAAAACTGGTGATACTAGTTGAAGATAAAAAATTTAGTTTTTCTTCTTCGTCGAACTTGAGGGATAAGTGGCACACCTTCTCGTCAAACGTATTTTAGAAAGCTCACAAAGATTTACAACTGTATGGAAGAAAGACAAAAACTATTATCAGCTATAAGCATCAAATCTACACTCTATAGTACAATAGAGTATAGTGTATAGTACAACAGAGTAAATCAGCCAATCATAGGGATACTTTAATTGTGATATAGCTATTGGAAATAGTCTAAAATTTTCAAAATCAAATCTGGACACAATCCTGGTTTTTGAATAAAGAATACCTACAATAAATGATCACAGTTTTATCGTAGTTGATCTGCCGGTGCCACAGTTGATCACGGCTCACAAGATAAGTTATAATCATGTTACTGGTGGCGCGAACAGAAAGACGCCACGCGAAAAGAATTACTAGGTCAAGCATATAATAAGATGTGAAAACGTCGACATACAGGTATGCTACCAAACGTATGTGCAAAGCATGCGACATGAAGCCTAAATTTGATGATAATCGACCATTATTTATAAAACTGATCACACAACTTTGAAATAAGTAATAACAGTCGAATATAAGATGTGGAAACATCGAAATAAGCAAAACCAATGCAATGGAATATATATATTCGAAAGCCGTTAAATACATTTCATATAAATAATGCCGCAACGTTATGGCAGTATAAAAGTTAAAGCTAAACCTGCAAAATGTCAGGGTTTTATCTCTACCTTCTATAAATGATCACGCAGGTTTAGGACATGAAAAAAACATTTGCACCACCTTAATTTCAATGAAGGGTGCAGGTGCGCAGAACACATTGACTGTGTGAATAACAGTGTTACGGATCAAAAAGCAATTCAATACACAAATAGCGTGTTCACATCATACCTTCCCATGAAGATTGAGCTTGATTGATATATTTGACATAATATCGACAGAAATGTTATGTCAGGTAGATTTATATATATATATATATTATCAGATGTTATCTAACAGCAACTAATATAGTGCTCAATGTCATAAATGGTAGAGCTGTAAATAATAATAATAGAAATAGAAAGGAGTCAGCCCAGAGACCACACATTCTTATACTCTAACTTCATTGGTGATTGCTATAAAAGCATGAAACTTAAAGTTAGAGTATAATAATGTGTGGTCTCTGACTCCTTTCTATTTCTATTATTACTATATACTTATTTAAATATAGGGTTAAGATATTCCGAATTATTAACTATTTACAGTTCAACCGTTATGTAAAATCTAGCTATCGGGGTTGGAGCAGTTACAGACAATAACCAGCTATAGAGTATATTACTACAAAATTTACTCAGACCTAGTTTAGATATTTTGTTAAAATGGAAGTTAGTTCCATCGAGGTATATTAAGCAACAGGCACATTCTCTTGTTTGTACATGTATTCCCGTTTCACTATTCGAGATGTCATTACTTCTCTTCTTCAGGTCAATATAGCCAATGAGATGAACTTTAGCAATCAACTTACAAGACTGTGATTTTTGCAAATGACTATTTTTTCAAAGGAGGATAAGAAATCCACTTTTTCAAACATTCAGTACACTAAATAGCATTTTTAGAATTCTAATGTTACTTACATTTCCTACTATTTTGAGCAATTTGAGAATATATTCTAAAAACTGTGTACTACAATTAATTTCTAGCCATAGAAATGGATATCCAATACTGCCACGGGATAAAGCAGTATCACACCCATATAGATACACAATGCATCAGAATTGACTGTTGACACAGCCTGCTTAAACCATAGATAGTAACACTTTGAAGGCTATAAAGTCAATACTCATACACGTTTATTCAAGCGGCTTATGCATTGATCGAGTCCCGTAGGTTCTCATTTGTTATGCGATAATTCATCAAGGCAAAATAGAGCAAGTTCTCATGTACGCCCAATTGAATTGATTATGATTTTCAAAACAAACATTTTTCTTTTTCTATTATTGTTAATGGTGTGGACTCAAGAAGCAGCCCCGAAAGGTATGCTGTTTATAAAATACTGCAATATGCTATAATTATAGCCCTATAAGAAGTGAATATTAAATAAATCAGGTTGTATATAAGTGATTATACGTGATACGACAAGCTTTATATCCTGTATCTCCCTGAATGTGTATACTATTTGTGATGTTCATTTCCCATTACTTCGGGTAGTTTGAGCACTCTGGTGGTATGACGCAGATATTTTTATCATGTGTTGGATTTTTTCATCACATTGACAAACTCAGCTTGACCTAGAAATAACAGGCTAAGTCAGTACAGTGTTCAGTGAGCAGTACTAATGGCGGCTAATGGTCAGAAACAAGTACTTGTCTGCTGCTATACTGGTGGTACTTCAATAGGTTAATATGAGTTAAGGTTCTTTTCAGATTACATTTTTTTCATAAGAACACATTCCGGCCTCAAATTTGGACAAAACAAAGGGAAATTAATTGAGTTTGGTTGTAGTAAAATAATGCGGATTCAGCAAAATTTTCCATGTTCTTATAGAGCAAAAGTGTATTTATCACATATAGTTACACTTCATGTATCTATCTGAAAATGGGAAAATACAAAACCAAACCTTGGGATCAACAACAAGGACATCAACTTTAAATGGCAACAGGAGCTTCTAATATTTGATCTTCTAGATAATGAAACTTTTGTTACCTCATCTGCATTGAAATTTGCAATTCAGCACAGAAATATGCTTCATCAACTTAATTGAATAATTGCTTCCACATCATTTCAGTTTATCTCTGCATTATTTCACAGGATTCAACGAATCAATTTCCTGTTTATGGCGAGCAACCACCAAGACGTGCAGTGGAACATCTGGAATTTACAATGAATGTCCACAAACATGTGACAACATTGCCTATCGATGGCTAAGAATAGGACGCTAGTAATGTAATCGTTTTGTAGCATCCTCTTACGTCATCGTCATTTCATTGGAACTCTGCAAATAATGTTTCTTGGATCATTTCTTGCTCTTACGAATTACATGTCAATACAATATTCTGTTGTGTCATATATTGAAGACCCTGATATACTTATGCAGTATTCTTAAAATGTTAATACAACAGGTCTATGGTTAATTTAAATTAAGCTCCAACATGTGATTATTTGCATTTGCGGCTTGAGCAATTATTACTCTGCCGATTTCCTGCTCAAGCTAAAATTGATGTAGATACCAGATTAATATATTGGATGTTTAAATTGCGATTGACTTATTTTTCCCTCCATGTATGCGTAGAGGAAAACAAACAAGTACATAATTCGTTCTTGAGTCACCTAATCTCCTCTCTCTGGAATTTGCGCAGTTCTTGTTAATATGACACCATTCAGTCGTAGACTTTGCCATGGCTGCATTACAGAGATTTGCGCAAAACCTTCCGTGATAGCACAGCACTACGTTCTCATTTCTGGGTTAACTCCGTTTGACTGTGTTTGCAGTTGCTTATTATGGTTTGTATCATATTTGTTCGATACATAAAAACGGAAAGTAACTTATGAGTGTAGAACTCTTCTTTTCTTTTCTTGTCAATTAAACATCCAGAAAATATCAACTACAAAATAAATTAAATAGTTTAATTTAAGAATAAGTTGAGCTGTAATGAGCAGCTCTAGTTGAGCAGTTGAGCATGTTTCTATTGGACCAATATCTTGAAGCGAAATAGACACTACATATAAAGCATGTAAATGCGCAAAGGCAACAGGGATCGACAACACACTATCCAAATAACTTTTAGCATCTATATGCAACCACCTTACTGGACTGCTGTTTTCTATACTGAATATCTTCTAGAAATAATTGAAGCCACTAAGTCATTGGAGAAGATCAATATATGTTTCTCTAAAGGAGCTAAAACTCCGAGTAAAACAACTCGATCCCAGCAATTCAGCATGGTATCGATAATAAAGACGATAAAAAAGAAAAACTATTTCTTTTGAAAGTCATTATCAATTAAATTGGGTGTACATAACTTGCTATATTTTGTCTTTATATTTATCGCATAACAAATTAATCGTACTAACACGGTCCATCATAAATTGAAGGGACTCTCTTGTAGTTGGATGGCTCTGACAGTACTGGGCGCTAGAATGAAAAGCATGCATGCCTTATCTTTCTGGCTCGAAGACTGTCGAGAACAATGGAGCAAATCACCACTCCAGATTTCACAGGTTACAGTGAAACAAGTGAACAAGATAATCGGATATTATTGCCTTATGGAATTCGATGACATATTCAAAGCTTTCGATAACATCGATCGATCGATCGTTTTAAATTTTTCAGATGGTCAGAATATGATCATTTAATATATCTTTTTTTCTTTTTTAATTGTAAACCGCTCATTCTCTTAAGGCCCAAGCAACGGACTGGAAAAGATTTTGGTTCAGATCAAGCAATTTTTCAGAGTCAGACGGATGCTGAGGAGTTTTGATGATATTTTTATGTCTGAATATGTCTGGAACACTTCACGCAAACGTATACGCATGCAGGCGCAATGCGCAATAGTTAGAATACTTTCCAGTTGCGTTTCTGGGAATTTTTATGATGTTGATTTAGAATTTGTCGATTGTTCTGAATCGAAAATACCAAGAACCTATAATGTGTCTGTCCTTCGTCGTGTCAACATGTGATCTTTAAATGTATTGGTTATCTCTATTTGTTATGTTCTATATGTGTCTCTCCAATGTTTATACCAATATCAACTTAATTACTTGCACAAATGGTGACCTTGGCGTGAAAATACGGCCCTTCTCTTATATTTACATGAACACAGCCTGATATTTGTTGACTATACGCCTATATTTTAAAAGCCATGTCTGGAACTATCGATCGGCTCTTCGGATGGTTTGGTGGCTCTTAAATTTACTTATTTTTATTTACATTTATACATCAAACATCCACATGATATCAGCATATGCAACTCTCACTTATATAATCGACTTCGCAAAATAAATCTGCTGGTTTCCTCTTTTTATACAACATAAAGTCAAAAGTTAACACAAACATTTTCAAAGAACTTTGGCACCTTTATCGTCATATATTTCAAACTACTACACTTCGCCGCCATCAAATTTAATATAGCATTGTACTTTGTTATATTGTATTGTTTATGTACATTTTATTTATGCAACATGTATATAAGTACATGTTCCTTTGTCAATCTTCAATATCAGTCATACGACTCCATCACGTCTCTCTCCTTCGTCCTGCCAACATGATTGTGAATCCAATATATATCTATACCAAATTATATCTGTCTTCTGTCTCTCCAATGTTTATCTATATTATATCAACTTTGCTACTGGCTCAGTTACGTTCAAATTTTACACAGGCTTTATATGGATGGAATTGATTGCCATCGTATACTTAAAATTCAACAAGCTAAGAAATTGTTTGAAATTATTTACTTGTGCCACTTGTGTCACCACAACATTAATTTCAAATTATATCTTTTATACATTATGATTGCTATTTCCAAAATTTTTAACAATTTATCAGCCAACAAAGTGATTAATT
Organism: Haliclystus octoradiatus; assembly: GCA_916610825.1. Classification (NCBI taxonomy): domain Eukaryota; kingdom Metazoa; phylum Cnidaria; class Staurozoa; order Stauromedusae; family Haliclystidae; genus Haliclystus; species Haliclystus octoradiatus. Next base: position 10,064,132 of record OU744453.1, read on the forward strand.
TAATTTCCTAGAAGAAGATGCGAGTATTAAAAGTGGGAGAGCCCGGTGGATTGATGCAAAATAGTATTATCGTTCCTATAAACTGTGCAATCATGGCTCACTTTGCTCCGTTTTCGTCAACAATTCGGCATTAATTCTGCCATACTTATAAAATGACCATCAACCAAAGTTGATGCTCGATACGGGGCTCTATATGCCTTTTATAGCGCCATTTCTTAAGGAATCCGATGGTGCATATGGTGCAGTTTACAATGTTTTCAATCCTCGTCTTTCCCTTATTACGTAAATACAACAGATATCATCATCATCATCATCAATCATTAAGGACTTGAATAAGCTAAAACAAAGCTATTCACAAGACTGACAAGATAGTCTTGTCCCTGACCAAATAGCTTTAGAATGACCTATGGAATGATAAAAGAGATCGAGAATTTGAAGAATCAAACTCCCGGAAGGATGTAATTTCTATACTTTTTGTACCGGGCCTGCCATTTGAGATGATCTTGCTAGCACCGAAAAATTGCAGATTTTTCTGTAAAGTATGTTATTCGTCTATGCAAAAGATTTTTTTCAAAGAACTTTTTGCATTTAAAATACGATTAAGGCACATGCGACAGGATTATGGGCACTTCACAGCAGGAGGCCAGGAGGCATACCGGATTCATTAATGGATACCAGTAATTTCGCAGCAGAAAGCCACAATTGAAAATTTCATGCTCAAAAATTGCCATGTTTCGTGACAATCGAAAAGTGGTCTGACTGTCATTTGGAATTATCGCCAACCCATACAACACGATGCATGCACGACCTCAGGAAATGCTTTGGAAGAATTAACGAAATAAAGCACCCATACAACATAATGACAGACGTCTCATGACAATATAGCATCATCATGTTTGGTCTGTTTTTCTTTTACCATTCTATTTACTAACAGATATGAGACAATCTATTTTCAAAATAAAAATCTGCTGCACAAACGTTATCTATTTTTCAAGGAATTTGATACATATAGTTGTGACGTACATACAGCACATTTTTGTTTGACTGTCACTTGGAATTACTCTCCCTCCCCATACCTATATCAACGAAGTTAAATAAAATTGAGCACACACAACCCAGGATTTGAGTATCCTCTCCAATATTGCTTGAAATCAAGTCGTGAAATAGAGTTCATCTTCGCATGAAATGCTGAAAAAGGATATCATATATTAAATGAATTACTGTTCTGTTTAATCGATATGCAATTGTTTCTGTTAATTGATTCGAGCAGGAAATAGCCTCAGATTGAAACATTGAAATTCTTAATGAGTTTTTATAAATCTCGTACAAACTATTTCAATCTGCAATCACTAGAATATAGGCGGATATTTAATGACATTGTCATGGTATTTAAGATCCTCAATCATATGCTGTTGACCTTCGGCCTGGAACATTTTTTATTAAAAGCATTCCGAATACGTCCCTTGTGGTCATAGTCAACAGCGAAGTAGAGTTCGATCCAATATGGAACAGTTTAAATGATGAAATGATGAAGTTGTATCAACTCCATCTGTCTACTTATTTAATTTTTACTTAAAATTGTAGAGTTGGAAAAATTCTGTAATTGTACTCATAACTGGGGCTGTAACATTAGTGTAGCTACAGCTGTATTTGCCTGTTAAATTTATTTGACCAATATGCAACATACATACATGTTCCTGAAAAAAAAACTAGTGCGTGAAATAACATTTTCTTTCGTTACGCAAAGCAAAAGGAAATTCGAAAAAGTAAAGCCCGTTAGGTAAAATTATTTCAGATGATATGTTACTTCATTCATTTAGTTATGAAATGGCTGAGAAAATCACGAAAAGCCATCGCAATCACACATACATAAAGATATTTGCATTTATATATAGGTATAGATTGAACCAAACTATCAAGCTTGGCAAATTCAAACAATTGAACCAGTAATTTGTAAAATTATATTTGTATAATTTCTCTTCTAGCATTGAATATACTGATTATACTCTCAAAATAAAATGATTTCATTAATATAAAAATATAAAAGCGATTTCCACAAAACTCGTGAACGGTATAACTTTAGCAAGAGCAATCCCCCTTTGCAGTACTAAATTTAAAAAATTATTTTAGTACATATATAATAGCATTGTGATTTTCAAGCATCTGTTAAATCCCGCAAATATTCTCCACGCCATATCCCTCCGTGGCATCATCAGTAATTGAAACTATCTTGCTTTCAATAATTAGGCCACGCACGCAACCAATGAAACCTTTGTGATACTTGTGTCTCGTTACAGAGGAAACGTTAACACCACCTCCTAAAATACGCAGAATAAATGTACAAAATTAGAAAATGAAATGCTTTTACAGTATATAGTACAAACTATATGTAAAATATGATAATTAATTTATAAAGCGAAGAGCAATAAAACTGATTGACAAATTGTGGTTAACACCAAATTGACCAATTACTATATGGTAAATAACTAATTACACATGCATCAAACCAATGATCAATAAATTTACAACTGGTCATTATACGTAATGAAGATTAATATCTAAATGATAACAAACAAGGAGGCGTGGAATAATCAAGTCTTTTCTCACCGATAACCAGAGATGATCTTGAATCGAGGCGGAGATTTTGACCAACTGAACGGCTTCTTGATAACTCTTCATCATTCAAACGTAGCGTCATATTTTGAAGTGATCTACAAGGACATCAAACACAGGACTTTCAAAATTAAAAATCATTATCGTTATCTATATTAGAAAGCAATGAGGGTCAAGCTGTTGTTATAGGCATGGATGAATGCTCCACCCACAGCAAAGAGATAAGACAGGAATGAAGATAGCAGATATACGACTACCAATCATGAAATATTTTATTTCAAATTTTAATGAATTTTAACTTAAGAATAATATCATAAATTCAATAAAGAAATAAAAATTATTTTTCATATTTCAAAATTTTCAACAGTTGATTAGAATTACATGAGATTGAAAGGGAACAGATTTTAAAAGGAAAATCAACCCATGATTGATATTATTCTGAGAAATTAAATTAGTTGGATAGCAGCTGACATTTGCATAACATCAGTTCGTATAAGATCACAATCTGATTGGTTGAGATACTTGACCTATGATCTTATCGACCATAGGGTTCAATAGATGTGGGCGTGGTTGGATCACTGGCAAGACTTATCTTTATACCTTTCAATTCTTAGCGTGTGCCATGCTCCGTTGTTAACTTTTGTTACTGTCTTTAGCAGTCCTAACCCACTTCCAAGTTCAAATCTGAGAATTTATCATTGCAAATAGATCATTAGGTAAAAAAAGTCAAGCATACTTTACACAAAATAATGCAAAAAAACAACCAAAATTCAAAAATGTTCAGAACATGAACTCTATACAGCTTTTACACATCGGCCATGTTTGTGTTCCACGACAATACATCCCGGGGTCACGGTTTTCATAATACACCATCAGGGTTATTCATCTTTTGTCTAAATAATTCTCAACGGACTCATTGGGTACCTGTGAAATCTCTATTTGCGACTCGACTACGATTACAAATGAAGAGAACCAGCATGTGCCTCGCTTGGGGGTGTATGCAGGGAAGCGAGAGGGGTAATGGAATAATTGTATAATTATTTATTATAATTATATACAGGCTATATACGAGAACGAGCCATTTACAAAATTCACCTGAAATGGGAAAATATTAGGTCATTTATTTAATTTCTTTAGCTTTTTTAGTTTTATGAACTTATGATGTCTCATTTGCTAAAGCTGCAGTCTCTTTCAGATATCAAAAATAAAACCCATGTCAATCTATCAAAAATTGTGCTGTGACATTAGGACGGGTTTAAAGTTAGAGTATCTGAAAATTTGATGTAAAGATCTTTGTAACAGCTGAAATGAGATAAAGATATCTGATAATTGTTGATTTATTACACAATTCACTGAGCCATCCAGTCATGACTATAAGCGTCCCACTCAGTTTGTTTTATCTACAAATACATAGCATACCGGTATATTTGGATCATGAACATACCGAATAGCTAGATAACCATCTTCAATTCCAACAGCAAAATAATCAGGTAATGATTGATATGAAGCATCATTCTAAAAGGAATCACAGTTAATTAACCATGAACAAACATATTGGAAATTCTTCTAAAGAGCGTGCTTCGTGAATAACATTGCGCATGTCATTTCGATTTGTGGATTCCAATCACAATAACTCTCGCACATTAATAATGGCCATTTACCTGGCATTTCATTTGTAGGTCTCGATGGAGATCAGGGCTTACAGCCCTGGGGGTAACACACTTCAGGTATACGGGGACGCAACAAATATTATAGCGTACCTTCACAGAAATTCTTAGGGTATTCTTTAGTATGGAAAGTATTTTAAGTATTTTTTGTGACTTTTGGGCAATATTTAACATTTTTATTCCAACTTTATTTTGCTCAAAATTTGTATTCTCATTTATTCAGTAGTATGTGTTTTTAAACATATTTTGGATATCTTTTCATCGATCTGAAAATCTTTGAAGGTCATTCTGCCAAAGTTCTGTTCAAACCACCCCGTCGAAGCATAATAGAAGTTAACCTAGCCCCCAGGGCTTATAGTGCCATACTAAAATACTCTATAATCCCTTTGTGTCATCACGTGTACTTGGAGTTGTATATATATATGGGCCCTCCAGTTAAACATATCGATAGTCACGTGTCAGTAGACATTTTGCAAACTCTTTCTAACAAGAACATTCTTTAATATTTGATCTTATACAAATCATAATAGACATCATTATAATTTCCCCCAGGATGGGGCTACTTCCATACTTTTAACACGGGGGCGTTCAAATATTAAAGGCCGTGTACTTTTTTCAAAATATTGAACAAATTTCTTTGCCGTTAAAACTTTTTGTGGTACAGTACCGTCTTCGACTTTTGTTTTACATTATTTCTCCATTTTTCTTTGCTCGAGAGAATTTGTTGTCTTTATTTTTTAGGGTATTACTAATATGATATCACTTATAAAATATATTTGGGATAAATTATTCATAATCCGAGTATTTTCATAGTGATTCTGCTAAAGCTCTAGTTGAACGACCGTATAATTGTAGGATGCAAGCCATCTTGAAAATTGAGCAGCTTTTAATAGAATATCTATACTCGTTATAATAACTGTATGAAGCCCGAGTGGACTTCCATGCATCGGCTGTAGGGTACGTGCCAATTTTAAGGGGTGCCTTTTTCGAAATTCATATGAAATTTTATGGTGTCAATTTGGAGATTTTCAAAATTTTCCTTTGCTTTGCTCGTCATGAAATTTTAGGGTAATCATTCTCATTTGCTGTGAAATTTTACGGTTTACCCCCACGGGTATGAAGATCATTAGGCAATGTATCGCATACAAGATCATACCGTCGTTGCGTCCCAAAAATGAATGTGTAGGAGCAGGTGTAGGATATAATATATTCACTTCGTCATATATTCATGGGTATTAAATTTTAGAATTAGTAAAGTCAGGAACCTCAAAACTCAGATTTAAGCAACATAATTATGAAACTGATTTATTAATTACCTCTCCAGCCCATAGAATTAAACCAAAAGCTGCTATCGTTTTCAACTGCAAAACAATCGTTGATCTTTCACTATTCCTAAAATAATAAGCGGCAAAGTTCATACTCAGCATTACATTGAAAATTAAATTTCTTTTAGTCTTGTATATAGTATAGATATACTTTTACAATTGGTTACTAAAGATAGATCCAGTTATTTGCCATGGAGAACGAACGTCAATACAGTAGAAAATCTTTAATTGTGTAAAATAGTCTATATACCCTTGGGTAATAGAATTAATCACTGAATTATGTTCAAGAAACACAGCTCAAAATTTCTTTATCATAATATGTAGTACACAATATCAAAAAAAATTTGGAACTGTAAACAACTAAAACACGTTGATTCATTTTTCATGACTTTCAAAAATACTGTATTATGAAATAAATCGTCTTTGCTTGATAACATTTTGACAGATTTCAAAAGTCTCATTGTATTGAAACTTATTATTGAATTGAAATGTTGTTGGTAGAAATAAAAAATGTCAAAAAGCATATCATGCTCATGTCAAAATTATTAACAGTGCATGTAGAAATGATGTAGTTTCCAAAGATATGTATACAAAATATTTGATCTTAATGATATATATATTTATATACTGTAGCCTGTAGGAAAAGCAAGTGTATTTTAAATTGATATCTCTTACAGTTTTACGGTCGATTGAACATAACGGAGATAAGAGGTTTGATCAAGAAATATTTCATTGCCAAAAGTCATCTCTAAAAATAATAAATAAATACAACAACACACTCTCAATAAAATATATAATCAATTATTGTGAATTATAGGATATTTCATTTAGCTGGATGTTATGTTTTGATATTAAACATCCCAACGGCTAGAAACCAAACACGAGTTGAAATATCAACACATTGAAGCCCGAGTGAGTAACTCCCATACATGTTCGTCGTGAGTCTCAATAATTTGTTCGTTAAGGTACGTTTTACTTGATAATGAGATAGTTTTAGAAAGCGGTATGAGCTTTTTATCATAAAACAGCGTTATATAGGTCACGTTTGGCTACTGTCATCAGATTGTAGGTCATGCTTGTTTAAATAGATACGCATTTGGCATCTCACAATGTCAAAAACAGATAGGAATATAAATAGTTATCTTTTTTCTGTAATTTAATGATCAGTCTCTTCTAATGTTATCTATTCATGCAACTTGCACTTGCTTCCAATTGGCCGGATAACCCTACTCGCGAACGTGTATCGAGAATAGTGATTTTTCTACTTACGCTACGATGCAATCACCGTGGAAAGAAACAAGAATAACAATTGATCGGCATTCCGCATAAGTGATATTGTGCGGATTCAATCAAGGTGTCTTTTATAATGCCTTCTGGACATAAATGAAAATAGTATGTACTTACTCTGTTTGCAAATTACACCGCCAAATCCGATGGGGCAGCTACATTTTTCTTTTACACAGCGCCCCCCATTCACACATTCTCCGTAAATTCCACACGGGGATGATTTTTCCTCGCAGAATTTTCCATGGTAACCAGATTGACAAGAGCACAAATGGTTGCTTCGTCCATTAGGAACACAGATGCCATCATTTTGACAGCTATTGATTTGACATCCACGTTGAGTTTGATCACAAGCACCTATCGAATGGCTGATAACTGCTTCTGTTGCCATAGAGATATCCCTGCCATTTACTGTAGCTTTCTTAATGCAACCTTTAAACCCATTCTCAAAACCAAGCTGAGATGCTATCGATCTGTTGTATGTCGGTACACCACCAATGTAGAAACGCTGGGAGAGATTCCAACTGATCGATGTGCCCATAGATTTTTGCTTAACGGCTAATTCACTGTTCATTCTCAAAGAGCAGAAACCTCTGATGATTTCAATATCAATCGAATTCCACTGTTGCATATAAACATGACGCCGTGACGTAACAGTCGTCAGACCACCGCCAACGTCAAAACGTACTTGTACTCTGCTGTGTTTGATTAGTACAGCAATGTAGTCACCTTGTTTGTAAAAGTTTTTAAATTGCGAAGAAAGATATATGAGACCATTATTGATATATGGTTTGAATATAAATTTGAAGGACACTTTATCCCATTCAGATGCAGTACCGTCGAAGGCCAAATACGATGAATTAGAAAAACTGATTGTTTCGATGGGTTTGCCTATTCGAAAGAAAACACAACATAAATATAACGCATTGTATATTCAATTGGATAATGAAATCAATTAGGCTTCGTAAAATTTGATAATTAATAATATTGATTTCATTATACTAATTGCTGCTAATCTAGCAGAAGAGAATAATGGCAGTAATTGATAAGTCTGTAATTACCGTTTTCACAGCGGTTTCCACGAGTCCCAATTGGACAAATGCAACGGAATCCACCGGGGTTGTCGTCAAGGCAACGTCCGCCATGCTGGCAGGCGTTTGGGTAGCAACGGTTAAGTGGTATCTGGCATCGATTGCCTGTGAACCCATTTTGACATATACATCTCACCCCATCTGGCATGGCAGATTCTTCACATAGTCCATTATATTTACATGGATTGAAAGCGCATGACCGACAGGTTGATACATTGTTAGACAGCAAAGTCTCTTGAGCTGTTAAGAAAAATCAGAAAAACGGAAATTAGAGATAATGACTTGATATTATTATAACTAACTCTGACCAGACGAAAATCAGTGCTGCCAGTCAGCATTACATATTACTTAGACAATTAATTAACATAAACGGCGATTAACCCTTAGTAGCAGAGTGCGGTTGAGTTAATGACTAGCTTAGACACACAATACATTAAAACCATGTGAATTACGCATAGAAAAGTAGTTGGATGATTTAGCTGAGAGTTATTATATTACAGCTGCTATGTAATGAACTGTGATTACCATAGCAACCATACACACGCACTCTTTACTTCTGCCTAGCGATGCAATCTATCCCTCCAATATCATACGACAATCTGATAAACGATAGAAATAATATCACGCATCCATCATCTCATTCCATCCTTACAAAGCACAAAACAAAAATACCATACGGTCAATCTGAGATTATATTCCAATGTTAAGTACGAACAGATTAATTGCTTTCAAGCTTTCTACTCTACTATTTACTTCAGGGCTTGAACGGGAGAGGGCGGTACTATGACGTCACGGTGGATTGTTTTAGCGCGCCAAGGCAATCCCCCTGATGAGATTAGCAACGATTGCTATCGAATCCAGCGAGCGATTACTAACATTAGAAAACGGTTTCCACGCATAATCGGGTCGGATAGGCATGGTAAGCCTAACAATCCATTGAAACAGATGAGCATGTTGGACAGATTAGGGTTATATTGGAGACATATGAAGAATCACAACCCAAACACATCAACTTACAATCGAGGCAATGAAACATTCGTAGACGAGATCATAAAATATATAAGCCCTAATTTAAACAACAAACATTACAACTAAGCGAGATCGATCAAGCCATAAAAATATGAGAGTAATCCCAGAACAACGACAATGTAATATTGACAGAGTAGAAGTCCCGCGCGTGCGTGTTACGGTCGTTTACAGGCATAACAATTCTTATCTGTAGGGAAGAGCAGCAGTGGTGATATCAGTTGAATGTACCAGTGCTCGTTAACTGGCTGCGTTGAATACGGTGTCTATCTTATCGAAAGGGCAAAAGGCAGCAGTTGGTACGGTTCATAGCTTAAACTATTCGACGCATTTAATTCATGTATTGGAAAATTGAGAAATTTTTAATAGTGTCTTAATAATTAAAAGGTTGGACGATTGGTACGCCAAAGTCATTTTGATCCTAAAGATAAAAAACGTTATTGTACATTATTAATTGGTCCATCTAATCGCATTATCAAGAGGCAATTGAAAGAAAGAAAAGGGGCAATATTAGGGGGCAGTTTGTAACAAACACAGCAAGTTGATTGGTTGGAAGTGTTAGTAGCTCAGTTGTACTTGCACTGCCGTGAACGAAAGAGTGCGATATTGGTAAGAAAACATTTTGAAGTAAAACAAGTGATTGAAAAATGAAAGCACAACAGCAAATAGAGATGATTGACCATGGTAAGAAATGTAAGTGTGCGATTTTAAACTAACCCATAAAATATGTAGACGAAATAGGCAAATCAAATGAGCTCAATTATCAATACAATTCAATTGTTTATGTCAGATATATATATATATATATTTTTAATTCTATTTTAGGTGAACGAAGGGTCTCCAATATGCCAACAAAAGCAAGCAATCCATTTTCAATGGCATTTATATTAAGTGGCAAAGACGAGGAGAGACCAAAAAATACATTCGTTAATAAAACAACCCGATGTAACTCTGATGGTGATTGCGACGGGGTAACATGTCATGACAATCATTCGATGGATGACATTGAAACACAACATTCTTGTAATGGGCACCCGCAGAACCATTCGCCAGCTAGAGGAGTTGAGACAATCGGTAAGTGGCATTTAGCTAATCAATATGAGAAGACAACAGACTGGATCATTATACGAATGTCTAATTAATCACTTAACTAATAACCAGACACAATAAATGCTTCATTTAGACAATTACTATTCTCAATCTTAAGTCGGATAAGGTTGAACAAATAACAAATTAGTCACAACGGAGGAGCGATTTACACTCAAATTAATCAATATTCTCTCTCTCTCTCTCTCTCTCTTTAATAACAGAATTCAAATGGGATTTGACAAAATGTTTCCTACGAAAACACAGGGCGAATCGCAAGCCGCGTACGCCCTTCTCGGCAACTCAACTACTGACATTAGAGCAAAAGTTCAAAAGAAAACAATATTTGTCAATCGCTGAAAGAGGAGAGCTATCCGAACAATTGGATTTAACAGAAACACAAGTTAAAATCTGGTTTCAAAATCGAAGAGCAAAAGAAAAACGATTAAAAGAAGCAGAAGTTGAAAAAGTAAGACTGCGAGATTATGCACAAGCATCGGCAGCCCGCATATGCCCTTGCAGTTGCGGGATTCATGGTACATCACGACATTATCACGCAGGGGGACCACCGCAGCATTCATCTATACCACACCTTGGTCTATCTTTAGATAATGCAATACATCGGCATCATCATCGTGAACATCATCCGTGGGGAAGGGAACCATATAGTCCTTCATCAGAAATACAGCAATCGTGGTATTCTATGTACGATAGAAAACTGCCAACGCCTTGTCTGCGACAGAGTGAACGATAACGCATATAAGTAAATCAAAATCAGCGTTTGGTTAGCTCAATGTAGGTAAATAATTGGCTGTCTGGCGATCTGTAGTCATTGGGTAAAAAGTGGGACTGCATAACGCATGAACGGGCAATTATTAAAGCGTAACAATCTATTGTAAACATGTGTTGATGAGCAGTACGTCAAACAAACGAATTTCAATGAACGAGAGCATGTGAAATCATGATAAATCAATTATATATTTCGTTTCAACTAAGACCCATCACTTAAAGCTACGAGGTTGTTTTACTGTTCAATTTGTGCTAGTATTAACTGGGAGACGTAGGAATCAAAGCCAATGGCAGGCGCCAAACGGACGGTTAATCTTATAGTAAGAAGGGCTGAGACACATGGACAATAATGAAAGAGTTCATCACAAATGTCGAGAAGAAATAAAGTAGCGACAAATCGAGGATTTATGACAATTTACATTGAACTAATCAATCAAATTATTCTGTTGTTGTCAGATTAATCATATAGAGCATGGAAAAATGAAGTTAATGATAACAGGTCTTAACTAAGAGAAGATGAAAATTATCATGGCGCGAAGTTTAAAATATAAATAGATTTTAATAGCATATAATATAATCAAATTGACAATTTAAGATTTACACTATTATTAAAATTATGAAATTATGAGAATTTACTTTGAAATTAATAAAAATTGGGAACATTTTTGTTATGAGAACTTTTTAAGCTTATTCTGTTATATTATTTAGGATTTATGTACTCTATTCAAAACACACATAAATAATGAATTGTTATAAAGACGATCATTAAAATATTGTAGAATAATAATCAAAAGCTTCAAAACTATAAGACAAATCTGTTAACCCTATGCGACTGACATATTAAAAGCAGTTAATGTGATATCATTAAAACAAAAATATTAATAATAAAAACCAAAATACAAAACTAAATCATTATAATTTAATATCTAGTATCTGAACAAGCACAATATATTTATCTGTTGATAAAGATTTTATCTAGTGGATTATATCTACAATAATACGCCAGATATAGCGATCAATGCAAAGTTATTATACCGTTGAAATTAAAGGACGTAGCATATAGTAGAATCGAACAGCATAGCTTATATTTCAGGCATTTAAACAGCTTTATACAATCTAGATCTTCCATTTGTACAATGTAAATGAACTATTACAGATACTTCATTGTATTTCTATTTTCTTAGATTCCTAAAAAATATTCCAATTCGCAGTTGATATGATTCGAACCTACGCGGGGAAACCCCAATTGATTTCTAGTCAATCGCCTTAACCACTCGGCCATAACTGCTTATACAACCAAGACAAATGTTCGGGGTGAAATCGAAGAAAATAACGAAAGGAAAAATATGAAAAACGATCAATACTAAATTACTGAAAAGAATTCTACAAATTAGTAGTTATATAAAGATGATGATATGAAAAAACCGAAGGGAGGGGATTATTTAATATTATAATTTAGCCTCATAATTGCTGCAGACCAAACGGCCTACAGAACAACTTTCGGGACTTGGGGGTATATTTGAAATTATGGGCTTGAATTGTTTTAATATACCAGCAACCGATGCCAAATAAATTCCACAGGCCCGCAATTGTCCCGCTTCTGCATTCTCGGCGGTCATGATTACAGTCCCGCGCGTACATTATTGTGATATTATGCGGATGGTATCGTTGTGATATTCTAAAATGAAATTCAGCAATTTAGTTTAATAAAAATGTAGAACGTTGTAATATTAACATTAAAGGGTTGTGATCAAAACAGAGATGAATTATCAGGTTTAGATATTGAACCTTGAATATGAAGCTTTTTGTTAGGAAGTCAGTTTTTGAAAATTATATAGGAATAATTGATCACGTGACAGTCGACCGTAACCATTGTAGTACTGTTATAAGAAAAACGACCAAGTTCCTTTAGGTGTCTTAATGAGTCCTTGATTTATTAATTAGAGTGATTGTTTTCTATCTATAAAGCTAAAACAGCAAAAATCTGATAAACGTTATAATATCTACATATATTATATAATCAATCCGTCTTAAGATTTAAGATTATTGATATCGGACCGTTACTCACGTTGATCACGCCTTAGTCGAATAATTTTAAAATTCCAATTATAAAAATAAATACTTTTTGGAGGTGTTTCTATTTTTGCAATAGTGAAACTTATAGATAGTCTTTTTCATAATCAGTAAACTCATGCAATTTTTTAAAGGATCAAGGAAAGTAAAATCAAATTGTATACTCCTCTGCTATGCTTTAATAAAATGTTCAGAACAATATCATAATTATTGCATATACGTAGCATGGCATCAAAACGCTTAAAAATGTTGTGCAGGATATAGTTACATATACTTGATCATTTATGATGAAAATTGTTACCCCAAAAATTATTTCAAGGTAATGTGATATGAGTTGAGTTAATATACTGTCACATGGCCAGCATAGTTTTCATACTTCAGTACAATTACAATTTTTCTCAGATGTTCGTATGAAATTGATAAGTGCTCAGCATGCAGTCCTTTAAAAGTTGAAAAATATTGAGCTTCTTTTCCAACTAAGATAATAAAAAATGTGAGAATATGAACTTTCTCGAGGTTTATAAACAGCCATAGAGGTTTTTACAGTAGAATAAACAAGATTAGAGATAGAAAATAGCTCGGGGAACAGTATTTTTACGTTTTCAATAATACAGTATAAACGAAAATCGTTTTGAAAGAATTTTGGCAAAGAATTTTGATAAGAGATCAAAAGTAACTCCATCTGTTGCCAAGGGAACATTGCTAAGTCTTTGAAATACGCGTGTGAAACTGTTTACGTACAATTGAATATTATAGCTATGACATGATAACAACGTCAATATAATATACAGTATTACTGATGTTTCTTTCTAGGAATAAACAATAATATTTTTGTGATATTTTTCATGAAAACCTATAGGACTTAAACCTGTTGATAATATTTGATAATGCTCAACAAATTCGGAGCCATAAAAGTTTAGCTAAATTACAAATTTCCTAGCTATAAACTATTCAAGAAATGATATTTTGTATTTTAAATTACTCAACATTTCAGAAATGTTTTCCAAAATTATAGACTTTCAAAATCTTCAGCTTCGATTATTCCTGAAGCATGCTTTCACCAAAAAGAGAATATCGCAGGCATATAATATGGGTCTGGGACCTATTTAGACTGGGCGATAGCTAAAATTGCAGGTTTCCACGGGCAACTTGAAATTCACACCAAAGTGTTACAAATATCCTAAATACTCTTGTCATTTCTTATTCTGGGCAGTTGATTTGGCTGGAGCTCACCAACAATGAATTTATAACAGTTAGTTGAAATTTAAAGCATCGATTAATGGAAAAGCATAATTGTATATCATATCTAAACTTCAATGAATCCCTGGGGGTCAACTGCAGTTAACAGCAATACGAGGATGCATAATTTTTATTGTCTACTTAATTAATTGTTAATGGTTGTTAATGCAAAGATAGTGGTTAATGTTGTCCGATCCGGGGTATCAAATTGTAGGAGGAATCTTTGCTTGCCACATTTCCTAAATTTCAAAATCATTCTGCGAATATTAGGAGTGAATAAAAGCCAAGGAGCTTAACCAAGCATAATGTTAAAGGTTTAGATACAGGTTTACTAAGTACAATTTTTTTGATTGTTATTCATTTATATTTCATAAATTTATTTCCATTCCATAATATACATTAACAATCCATCCTAATCATACCTAAATCTAAACTAAATATTAAAAGGCCTCAGAGCTAACTTAAAATATAACTAAGTTTAATCTAAACCATTTTGATTATAATAAATAACTCGTCAAGTGTCTGTCAATGTTTTTAAAGTCCCCAGGTTTATTTGTAGACGTTGTATTTTATGTGTGCTATCTTTCTTTGTAGGACACCCGTGCTCTAGAGGGCCAGCCTTGACTAATGTCCAGGCCCTAATGTATAATAGCAATAATACATCACGTCACGCAATAGAAACATTGAAATATTATTGTTATAATGAGACATGATGATTATGGAATTGATTAACTTTGTAGCGATAACTTTGATTAGAAATATTAATCAGCCTTAACAAGGTATTTATCTTTACATGAATGAGAATTAAATCTTAGTTATCAATTAATACAGTAACTGATAAAGCAATGCAATACCAATATATTTATAATATTTCCAAATCAATCACTATATCAATATCGTACAATCAGTTTTAATAAGACTTAAAATAGTATAATACGCATAACAAAAAAAGATTATTTTGTGTCTCATGTAGATAACTGAAACCATCAAAAACAACAAATAAACAATATCATGATGTTTTATCATATTCAATTCATATGTTTTTATAATTGGTTTTGTTAGTAAATTCCTTTAAATAGTGTAGAAAATTTCAAACATTGCAACATTTTCAAATTTAATGGACTAATAAAATGCACATCCGTATATCAGACGTAATATACTAGCCAGGTCATTTCCACGGGGAGACAGACACAACCGTAGATTTTGGGAGTATGGGGGTGCGACACTACCCTAAAAAATTGAAAACAATTTCGAGCAATTTTTAGCGGTAAATTGCAAACCATCGTGAAATTTTTAATGTATTACAGTACCGAAGCTCCCAAATTCGCATTTGCCACACCATTTCGTCAGGCAAAATGCAAATTTTGTCGGAATAAAAACCTTAAAATATGAAAGCTAGTTCGACATATAGATACAGTTACGATAAGTGCATTACTAAATACCCCGGGACGTTAATTGGTGCGCAGGAACGTGCCAATTATCGAGGGTACCTTTTCATGGTCTTTGAACATTTCTGGAGTATCTATTTCAGAATTTTCAAAATATTCAAAATTTACAAATTCCTCGAGTGTGGGAATAGATTCCTGTTTAAATGAAGAAAAAAAAAATGAATAAGCCTCGGGATTCTCTTAATTTGTTCTCAAAAATGTTCGAGTATCTGAGCATCAATGTTCTTATACGGTGTGTTTTCATAAAAAATAGCTCAAACTCATGATATTATGCATGGTCATAAAAATGCAACTAGTTTATATTAAATAAAATTAAAATAATAATGATATAGGTGCGAATCCAAATTCCCAAAGTTGGATCAACATTGATCTAACGTCGGTGTGCCCATGCACCACTGGGACTTTACCTGTCATGAGTGGTGAACCTGCACAGGAAAATCAATCTGTGTAGTAGTTTAGTCCCATCGGAACTAGTACCATACTCTTCCCATTAAAACTCGTAAAATAATGAAATGAGCCTGGAACTAGTTCCGATACACATTTCAAAATATGTTTGATTCTAATTTGTTCAGAATAACATGGTGAATATTTCTAGACCATTTCCAATAACTATCTGAGAGTCAAGTGCCCATATGGTTAATTGATTTTTTTCTATGGGACTATACTATTACACAGATTGTAGATTTCCTGTTCCACGGGCTCCAATTTCAGTCAATTATATTGTTCGCATTATTAATTAATAATGATATCGAATGCCTACATTGAGATTGTCAAATCAAGTCAATTGCTAATCAAGAACGGTTCCCTTTTTCGAGCATAGATTCTTAGGAAGCAAGCAAAGTTTCATTCTTAAAAATTTTATCTCCACATTGTATTTATAAAAGGAATGAAGATCGTAGTAAATATTTTAAAATAGCATTTTTATGGCAAATTAAACTATATAAAAACAATTTGTTATACTGTAGATCGAATAATTCTAAATCTGATATGATTAGCTAAAATTGTCAACTTAATATTCATAATAGTCAACCCATAATTTCGCTATAGCCACTATAATTTCGCACAATACGAAGCGAATCGTTAATATGGTGTGAACGTTTTGATATTATTGCTGGTTTTGCTATTCGAAAAATATAACATAAGATATTAAATATGGTGTATTTATTTAAAATTCTATAGATGGAGATTACGTATGTGTAAATGAGCTTAAATAAAAGCAACTTTAGATATGTCTATGAATTAATAATAAGTGATTAGCGGCATGTTTATAAATTTGAACGAGCGGATGATCTAGAAACGATGCACAAGGTGGACGCCTTCAGCTATCACAACAATCAATCATCACTAGAATGGTTTCTCTTCATGTTTTTGATTGACACTTACCAATATCTAATATTGATCCTGATGAAATAATCCTACTGAAGCAACCAATGAAACCATTGATCTGTCTCGTCTGTTCAATAATTGAAAGCAGATTGTTGTGACCTCCAATATGAAGGTCACCCCTCAGATTAAGACCAGTGAATTGACCAGGGGCTTTGCCGTATACTTTAGCACGATTATCCAATTGAATGAGCCCTGCGAGACCATCTCTGACAACTAACACAGTATGCCATTCATTTAATATAATACGATGTTTTGTTGGTATTGTAGCAATTCCTGATCCAAGATCAAAACGAAAGATAACATAGCCATCTTCCAAACCAATACTTATAAAATCTTTACCTTTATAACCATTATAAAGCATTAACCCAGATAATTCATCTGCTCTGAATGATATCTTGATCGATAAACTATAGACAACACCTTGCATTCTTGGCAGTATCAAATACGAACCATTATAAAAACGAGGCAGTAAATCTATAGCAAATTGAACACACTCAATAAACAGTGAAAGAATTATGAAACAAAAACTCATGTAATCAATTAGCACTATCACATACCTTTAACGGAAAGTTGTATCGTAGTAATAGCCTTTCCTTCCTGATTTGTTGCCTGGCAACGGTATACCCCAGCACAAGAAGGCAAGACGTTGGGAATTTCCAATTTACCACTTTTGACAAAGTAAACTTCAGGCATGGAATCATTGACTTTGTACCACGTGATTTCAGGGAATGGATCACCACGTGCTTCGCAATAGAAGACTGCTTCTTTACCAACAGGAACAGATAACAAGGATGGCCATGCCTTGATGATAGGAGCACCTAAACAAACAGATATAAACGAACAAATCATTCAATGGAATCTTGTTATTAATTGGTTGAATTCCAGCACTGACAGGGCCTGGCGACAGGGCTGATGGTATATGACGGATAACAAGCTTCAAACATCGCAATAAATCGTGAGCGAGGACAGAAATACAATATGCAAGGGATAAAAATGAATGGCCTTTTGATAGGACTTGGTCAGATCGTTACCTTCAACAGAAACTGAGACTTGGGCTTGAGCTGCACCAGCATCATTGACAGCCTGACAAAAGTAGATTCCGTTGTTGACCAAGGTTGTACTGAATATCTCTAAAGTGTTGCCTTTTACATATGCATTCTTTAACGAAGAACCTCTTGCAGCTTTCCAAGTAACACGTGGGATTGGTCGACCTGTTGCATGGCACTGTAGGACAACTCTACTTCCGGCGATGTATGTCTCTTCATTTGGAGTTTTTGTCACATACACAGAAGGTATTTCTAGATAAAAACGGACCGAATAGTAGCAAAATGTTTCAAATGAGAAAGAAAACGTTGTGAACGAAAGAATAAATTCCTGGTGAAGTCCTAGTATATAAATGGGGAATTAAGAGTCTAGCAATCAAGAGAATTAAATCCGATCATGACCATCATCATAGCTAAAATATCATATAACTAGCTAATTATCACATGGGTAATATCGCGTAATTAATAATAAGTTGTAGTTGAATGAGCATTGGACACCAGTAAAATGTTATGTGTTTTAACATCAACAAGGTACAAAAACGCAAATCTACCATCTATGTAGTAGTATAGTCCTATATAAAAAAAAAAACAACCAATCAAGGGACACTTTGACTATCAGATAGTAATTGCAAATAGTTTAGAATTATTCACTATACTGTCATATTGTGAACTAATTAGAGTTAAAAAAATACTTTGAAATGTGCACTGGAACTATAGTCCCTGGTTCTTTTCATTTAATCTGAGTTTTAAGTAAGCAATTTAGTAATGCTTACTACCGTAATCCAAAATTGAGTGCAAAAGACAAAGTATTGGTATTGCCTGTTGAATCCCTAAACAAAACCATTACCTTCTAATTTCAGCCATAATTTCATTTCAGCAATTCCTCCTCTATTCATTGCCGTGCATAAATACGCTCCCTGGTCATCCCCATCCATTGCATCAATGATGAACTCTTCGGTTCTAACAGGGATGCCATCTTTCATTATAAGCTGACCATCTTTATACCAGTTGAGAACAGGAGGGGGATTACCCGACACATCACATTGCATCTTCATTTGTTTACCAAGGTTGCCGATGATTAATGATGAATCGTTCGATGGTTTGATTTCAGGTGGAACTGCATGAAACAAAAGTAAATAACGATCGAACAAGACAACAATATGATAGATTTTAAAAGAAATATTTGAGTTATACAACTACAAGGATATAAAAAGCTAGCGTATTAGAAATTAGTTTCCAGCTCTATTACGACCTGATATTCAAATGAATTTAAATTCTTCGGCTGTTGCAAGGTATCGTAACATTAACATTGGATTGCATTTAAATGCACCTGCAATATTTCGCCTTTGTTTCCTACAAGAAGAGTACGTGATGTACTTATAAGCTGCCCTTGCACAGAGGATTGTATTTATCCTTGTAATTTAGAGGTAGGAGCTAAATAGTTAAATTAATTTATTAAAATTTCATTAATTTCCTAATGGACAGTGGACACCTGCCAGCTATCTTTCTATTTCGCATAAAGTGGGTATCTCTCTGAAGACGGTATCCTCACCACTCCAAATGTCCCCATTCTATTTTCTTGATGACTCTCTGTATATGCATGCATATAGCATATTATAGCACCTCTTAATTGCAGTAATCGATAATGCGAAACAGTAGCCCATTTTGTAGATACCGATGTGTTATAATTTTCATTGACATTGTGCCTACATTACGTACCGATAACAACTAGCTTTGACTCAGCTGATTTCATTTCTCCTCTGACAATTTTGACACACAGGTAAATCCCTGAGTGATTTACGTGACTTTTCTGTACAGACAAATTGTCAGTCGTGTAATTCAGAAGTGTTTTTATGCCTTCAGATATGTAATACCAATTGGTTGTAGTCTTGGTGACGGATTCAGACAAATTACAATGAAATGAAAAAGAGGCACCAACTTTGACTTCTGACAATACTGGTGAAACTGTGACTGAAATCGGATCTATAATAAGAATTGATCTATAATTAGAATTGATTTATAATTATAGTTGGTCTATATTTAGAATGGACCTATAATTAGAATTGATTTGTAATTATAGTTGGTCTATATTTAGAATGGATCTATAATTAGAATTGCTTTGAAATTACATTGAATCTATAATTAGAACTGATCTATAATTAGAATTGATCTATAATTAGAATTATTTATAATTATAATTGGTCTATATTTAGAATGGATCTATAATTAGAATTGATTTATAATTATATTGGATCTGTAATTAGAATCGATATGTAATTAGAATTGATCTATAATTACAGTTGTTCTATATTTAGAATGGATCTATAATTAGAATTGCTTTGCAATTACATTGAATCTATAATTAGAATTGATCTATAATTAGAATTGATCTATAATTAGAATTATTTATAATTATAATTGGTCTATATTTAGAATGGATCTATAATTAGAATTGATTTTTTTAATTATAATGGATCTGTAATTAGAATCGATATGTAGTTAGAATTGATCTATAATTACAGTTGTTCTATATTTAGAATGGATCTATAATTAGAATTGCTTTGCAATTACATTGAATCTATAATTAGAACTGATCTATAATTAGAATTGATCTATAATTAGAATTATTTATAATTATAATTGGTCTATATTTAGAATGGATCTATAATTAGAATTGATTTTTTTAATTATAATGGATCTGTAATTAGAATCGATATGTAGTTAGAATTGATCTATAATTACAGTCGTTCTATATTTAGAATAGATCTATAATTAGAATTGACATAAATGTAATATACTTATAATGGTTGATATATAATTAGAGTTGGTCTATATTTAGAATGGATATATATTCTATAATTAGAATTACGGTGGCCCACAACTGTCACGGCACATTAAAAAATAAAACGCTGCAACACTTTAACAAAGTGGTCGCAACATGTTGGATATGTAAAACATTCTTGATTTTAAAAATCAAGCTGTCACACATTGTTTAAAAAATATAAAATAGACACGCAACAACTTTAAAAACATAAAATCTTTAAATCTTTTAAGATTTTTAAAATCAAGAATGTTTTTACGTAATCAACATGTTGCGACCACTTTTTAAAGTGTTGCAGCGTTTTATTTTTTAATGTGCCGTGACAGTTGTGGGCCACCGTATAGTATATTTGAAACAGCAGAGATCACGCAAACATTAAAATACGCGCAAACTCATCCCTTTTTTTCGATTTTTTTTTCCTACGTTGAGAAAGGGAAACAGTATGGGGGAGAGGTAGCAAACCTCAAACGAAGCCAGGATATGAATGATAGCGTTTACAACAGGATTAAAACAGAACTGTATGCCCAGTTCGGATTTCAAAGCGTACATGAGCGTGCATGATATTATCATAGACATATAGTTTAGGTGAGTTTCAATGGATCGTGATAAGAAAATGATATACATTATTATCCGTTCCAACGTTATGACTTACTTCGTATGGAGAGCTCTATTTCTACTTCGGCATATCCTGCTCTGTTTGTGGCCACGCATCGATATCTGGCAGCATCATTGGAATCCACTTGCAGCAACAGCAACGTATTTCTTTCGCTCAAAACTGTCATGTGACCATTTGATATTTTGTATAAAACAACATACGGTGAAGGGGCACCCGACGTAAGACATTCCATGGTGACGTCACTGCCTTGAAGAGCAGTTATGTTCCCAGGCAGAAAGCGGACCGCAGGACGGGAATCACGTGATGAGACTATGTAACAACAAAGAATAATATAAATATAGAATAAGGTAAAACAACAAAATAAGCCAATGAAATCTAGGCATTATAAATCTCATGTCACCTCTTAAATAAAGATAATCTCGAGCCCACTCTCCGTCAGCCTTGGTTCGGCATTCATAACGACCTCCATGGGATATCGTTGCTTTGAATTTTAAGTTAACATTATTCCTTTGCACATCCATAATATCGATCCGATCGTTGACAGACTCTGGCACAGACCACGTGATATTATTCATCGCTGATAGTAGTTTCGTTGAGCAAGAAATGATCACCGGATCTCCAATCACAACAGTCATCGCTCCACGTGGCTCCATCTTCAAACGTTCTTTTTCTGTAAAAGAAATTTATACGTTCATCTTATATGTTTAAAAATTCAAATAGTTGTAACTGGTAGTACCCGGGGAGTAGTACCTAAAACTTGATAGAGTATTGCAGAATAACATTGCACAACCTAAAAACCAAACATGTCTCTCACGACCTCTCACGATTCAGACGTATGGGCCCGATAAGGGCGGTGGAGCATTTTGGGACCAACGAGTAAAGTGTAGCTGACTTACTCACCTCGTACAACGATTCTCAATTTCACGGGCTCAATGGCATCTTCATTAGCCGAACAGAAGTAAGTGCCACTATGGTGAACCATTATATTATCGAACATCAAAACAGATCTGTTTGTAAAATGCCATTGAATATCATCCACACTGACACCAACCCACGAAGTTGCGAGATGTGCACCCAATATGTAACAAATAAATGAAATAGATGAACCAGCTTCAAACTCTCTCACACTTTCATTAGACCATGGATGAATCCGCAGACTCACATCATCGTAGTCGAAATCTGTGAAATGAATATAGTAATATAGTAATCATATGCTCATTTGTCAAAATATGATCAGCTGAAGCTACAAATGATTCCAAGAAGGTTGATTTGTCGATTGAGCATTACATCCGGGGGATAATATCCCTATGAGGCTTTACCTCAAATATTTCAAGGTGTCCTCTAATATTTGAGCGTCCCCGCATGCCAGAAGTATGGAAGTTATCCCCTAGGATATCAGCCGTTTAACATATATGGGAATCGAACGAATTCGAGCTAATTCTGCATTGACTGCTCCGTGTTTTCTGGCCGTCCTGACGGAAGATAAGACAGATAAGTATGCTCCTT
This sequence comes from Haliclystus octoradiatus, assembly GCA_916610825.1. Taxonomy (NCBI): domain Eukaryota; kingdom Metazoa; phylum Cnidaria; class Staurozoa; order Stauromedusae; family Haliclystidae; genus Haliclystus; species Haliclystus octoradiatus. Next base: position 10,087,145 of record OU744453.1, read on the forward strand.
GATACGTTAATTAATTAATTAAAATACATCGAAAGTCATATTATGGTTATACAGTATTATGTTTCAAAATTAACCTAATTGACACAATCGCTGACTAAAACAGTTATTGATCTCAGGCTCTGTGAATATCGCCTAGGCGGTTTAACCCCCTCGTTGTGAGCATTGTGTACCGTTCACGATCATACAATCCATCATACAGAAAGATATAATGCCGATCGTGAGTTTGGGTACGTCCATTGCAATAGTTCCTTTAAAAAACTATTTGATAAAGTGGGTAATTGTAGTCAAAAAGGCACTGCCCGGATTTGAACCGGGGCTCCTGTTTACTAGACAGGCGCTTTGCCAACTAAGCCACAGCGCCACTATTGACCACATTTTCATTTGAAAAAGAATTTGTCTAAAGTTGATGTTGATAAATAGATACGACGAAGATAATAGACGGCTCAATTTGCCACACTCAATTTACATTTTTGTACTATAATAGTTTCACCGCCTTTTCACTTTTCAAAAATCTAAAAATTAAAAAAAAATCAAAAGAAGGGATTCTACTGGGCCCTCTAGTCCCTGCTCTACTGTTCCAAACCTCAAGTGCGAAAATTTACTCCGCCTGAGTTTTCAGTTCACGGTTACTGTATTATGTAGAGGCTTCTAGCCTGCGCGCAGACCCAAATTTTTTTTTATAATTAGTAATCATAAAAAAAAAGATTTGGATCTGTGCGCAGACTAGAGGTTTCAGGCTTGCAAAAAATCTATGCAGAATGCTACATTATGCATTGCAATTTAATGTTATCTGTATTGAAAAATTACGACCCATTTCAAGAACAACATTCACAGTACAGTTTGAAATTTCAAATCTCACAAAATAAAATTGAGGGCAATAAAAGCAAAAAGGCACTGCCCGGATTTGAACCGGGGATCTCCTGTTTACTAGACAGGCGCTTTGCCAACTAAGCCACAGCGCCGATGTTTCTAGGACGGATTAACATGATTAAATTCTGAAAAGAACAATACTTTTCTATAGTCAGGTACATTATGTCAATAAATTACTTGCAACACGTGTATTTATGTGTTTTTCGTCTGAAAGTATCCAGCACCGCGTTGTGTATGATATGAATGTATGGCTTAGCTATCCACATTAGATATAGAGGAGAATAAGGTTCAGCGTACATCGGATCAGATTTTCCTAAAATCACGGATATGAACTACCTGAAATCCGATCCAATCCGAATTTTAAAATTGGAAATGAACATAATCCGAAATTTTTTATCCTCTATCCGAAAAAAATTGACATTTTTGTAGCCTTTGGGATTTAAAATCTGACCATAAGCTGACCATAAGTCATTGTATCTGTCTTAATATTGTATATCAGTACTTGGGTTTTCTATTTGTCAATTTGATCTCAAATATAACTATTCCATACTCATAGTTACGCTAAATCTAACTGTTGTTATCTTGTTTGACATGCGTGATGCTGTCATGTCGACCACTCACGTCGGCAATATATTAAACAATGACCAGAAGAAGTTCAGAGATTGGAAGAACAATAATAAGAAACTTTTTGCAACTGATAAATTATTTTTGATTGTGATTTATATTGCATTGTTTTTGTATCGTATATCCGTAATCAGTTCTTGTCTAAAATATCTCTCCCGTAATCATTGTTTGCCATTGTTAATAAGTATAATACTTTTCCGATAAATTAAATAGACTGCAGGTAAATTAGATTTTTATATAAATATTCATGTAACTTTTTAACTCACTCTTTTTACCTCACCTGAAGATGATTTTAGATTAAATCGAAACTGTTGCGCCAATTACTGTGTGTTAGCCTCGTCCTCGTGAAAACATTTTACGACTATCAATATCAACCTTTACTATTAAAACCATGCTGTAGTTAAATTTATTATAATCGTTAGTTTAATTTATATTCATAATTTACATTCATATATTGCCAACATAGTTAAATAAATTACAACATAAAAATATTAATGCAGTAATATTTACAATAGAACACGTTCTGTATACATGCGTGAAACCCCATCAATATTATACCTCAGGCATGTAACATTCATATAAATACAGTTCACTTTCAACATATATTCAATTGTTAATACAGAGTTAAGTTACAGTTCAATTCATCATGTTACGTTATGCAGTCATATATACATACTGCACCATTTATTATGTTTAATAAAATACTCAAAATAGAAGTCATCGGTTGTCATATCTTTGGTTTCATTCATCAAAAGTAATCTTCAGGAGATTCACACAAACACATCCAAGATAAAGAATTCATCACGAAATTGTCGGTAACAATTATTCATTAATATCATATACACATAATTCACATAGCAATTAGAATCAAGGCATAATCATTTATTACGTGGTATCTGAGCAATATAACCAAATCATTTTATCACATATACAGTCCTCTTCATTCCACAAAAAGCCACCGTAATATTGGTCCGTCGAACCGGAGTGACATCTTGCTCGAATTCATTTTATAATGTCTGATTCTAATCCAACAAATCTTCCGATCCCTGAGGAAGATAATCAAAATAATTCAGATACTGCTAGCCAATCATCAGATTCAAGTCAAGAGACAATAGTATCGGATAGTGATAGTGACATGAAAGTAAGGTTAAGAAGATCTAGAGCAGGCAAGCTGTCTCACCTTACAAGAACTATGACACATGCCACAGAATGTCTGCACTCAACCCCCAATTTAAGACTAATTAAATCATATCGCATCAAACTGCAAACAATTTTTGATGAAGTAAAATTATCAAATGAAGCTGTTATTAATTCAACAACAACTGAAAATGAAATTTCGAACTCTTATGAATGGTTAGCAAATGTAGAATTGCAGTTTGAGACGATGATATGTGCTATTGAAGATTATTTAGAATCTAGCACATCGCCCACTGTTCCCTTAAATGTAGAAGAACAGTCAACAAGCACCAGCCCAAAAATAGATCAAAACTCAAGTACATCCCTCATTAAGAAGGACTCAAATAAAAATCAATCAATAGATGCCTGGATTGATAATATAACTGGCGCAACAATAAAAGAAGAATCGCGCGAAAATTTTAACGCGCAATGGAGTGACACCTTAGTTTCTTTAACTTTAAAGCTGAAAGATTTTGACGGAAACCCATTCCAGTATCAAGATTTCATAAACTCATTCAAAAATCAAGTACATGAAAGGCAGTCCCTTTCTGCAGAAACAAAAATGACTCATTTGCTAAACCATTTACAAGGTCCTGCGAAAATGGCATGCGAAGGTTTACCACACACCGCTAACGGCTACGAAAAAGCGTTAAAACTCATTAAAGAAACATTCGGAAATAGAGTCATCATTTCGAGAGCATATATTAATCGTGTTATTGATGGAAAAATTATTTCAAAAGACCCTAAAGAACTACAAGAGTTCTATTATCAATTGAATGCCTGCTCGTCTGCCCTAGAACAATTAAATTACTACGGAGATATTAATTCGTCTATTTCATTGTTTGCAATTGCAAAACGTTTACCTACTCATATGCAATTTAGATGGAAACGCAAAATTGTCGATATAAGAGCAAAAGAGAAAGAGCCGGATTTAAATCAATTAATTAAGTTTATTAAAAGTGAAATGTTGGCTGCAACAGATGCGGTTTGGGGAAATTTGGGTTCTGAAAATCAAGCTAAAACATCGAGCAAAAACAATAAAACGATCACAATTAACGCCATTGAATCAAAAAAGTCATCACACAACTTCAATTGTTTCGTTTGCAAAGAAAAACATACAATTTGGAATTGCCAGTCTTTCAAAGATAAAACAATCGACGAAAAAAGAAAATCAATTGCAGATTTATCACTATGCTTTAACTGCTTTCGAAAAAATCATCGAGCAAATGAATGCCAATCAAAATTTCGATGCAAAACATGCCATGGTCTACACCACACTTTATTACACAAAGAAAACCCATCTTCATCTAATCAACAAACACAATCGCGCGAAAATACAAGCACGACAGCTGCTGTGACAAATACTACATCAAATGAAAACAATACGTTTTTACAAGTCTTAAAAATCAAAGTGCATGGTCCTAAAGGAGAAATTGAAACCTTAGCCCTCTTAGATCCGGGAAGTCAAGCCACCCTAATAGATGAAGAAATAACTACAAATCTAGGAATAAAAGGCACACCATTAATGTTAGACATAAAAACAATAGCTGGTCAAAGTGTTACAAAAGCCAGCAAAATATCACTAAGAGTTAGCAGTGAATACAACCAATCAAAACATGAAATTAAGGAGGTCTGGTCTGTACCAAATTTAGAGCTACCCAACTGTGCCCTTCCTACTCAAGGTATTATTTCAAGACATAGTCATTTACAAGGATTACCTATTAACATAGCTAAAGGTCATCGAGTTAAAGTCTTAATTGGTGCAAATGCTCCAGATTTACTAATGCCCATAGAATGCCGCAAAGGAAAGCCTTCAGCCCCATATGCAGTTAGAACACCTCTCGGTTGGAGCTTGTTTGGAGGGAAGACTACCAAACAAACAGCGATAATTAATACACTATCTATCAAAAATGAAAAATATATTGATGACTGTTTGCTTAAAAAGTTTTGGACAACCGAAAGTTTCGGAACAAAATATAATTTTGAGAAACCTATCTCACCAGAAGATCGAAAAGCAATTTCAACATTAGAAAAAACGCAATTTATAGATGGAAAGTACGAAATCGGACTACTTTGGAAAAATGACAATCCTGAGCTGCCCAATAACAAAATCATAGCTGAGGTTCGGGCTGAACAATTAAGAAAACGCTTTATTCGGGACCCTAGTTATTTCGAAATATACGCTAAGGAAATCAATAAATACTTAGCAGAAGGTCAAGCAGAGAAATTAAACGAACATCAATTAGAAAATGAAAGTAATAATAAAACATGGTACTTACCACATCAAGGAGTTAGAAATCCAAACAAACCAGGAAAAGTACGAGTAGTATTCGATGCAGCATCTAGATATAAGGGAACATCTCTAAACGAACAATTAATTACTGGTCCAGATTTGTTAAATTCTCTACTTGGGTGTCTCTTAAGATTTCGTCTCAAACAGATTCCAATCATGGCTGACGTCCAGCAAATGTTCCACCAAGTTAAAGTAGCCAAAGAAGATCGAGATGCTCTTAGGTTCCTGTGGTGGTCAGATGGGGATCTATCAAAACCTCCATCAGTTCATCGAATGAAAGTTCATATATTTGGAGCCACCGACTCACCGTGCTGCGCACTATATGCGTTAACAAAAGCAGCGACCGATCAAGTAGGCCAGTTTGGAAAAAACATCGAAAACATAGTACGAAATCAGTTCTACATGGATGATTTATTAACATCCACAGACAATGCAGAGGAGGCAATCAAAATCGCTACACAAATGAGGCAATTATTCAAAAACAAAGGCTTTGTTCTAACAAAATGGCTTTCGACTTCACAAGAAGTGATGAACTCAATCCCAGAATCCGATCGTAGCTTAAAAAATATCAATCTTGACTTTGAAACACCAGATATCCAAAGAGCCTTAGGGGTAAAATGGGATATTTCTAATGATGCGTTTGTTTATAAAGTAAATTTAGATTCTCTACAAAAGGCAAATACAAAACGTGGAATTCTGTCCTCCGTCAGCACAATGTTCTGTCCAGATGGCGTCTTGGCACCAGTTCTACTCAAACCGAAACTCCTCATCCAACAACTTTGGAAGTCAAAACTCAACTGGGACGATGAACTACCTACCGAAATCGCCGAAGAATGGGCAACATGGAAAGAATCACTTCTCAATATCGAAAAATTAAAAATTCAAAGATGGCTTGAACCACCTAATCAGCAAGCAACATGTCAACTCCATATATTCTGTGACGCCTCTGAAGTTGGTTATGGTGCAGTGGCCTACATACGGTATCAATATGAGAACATCACATCTTGTTCGTTCTTGGTAGGGAAGTCTCGCTGTGCTCCACAATTGATTTGCCATCATCAAGAGTAACAACAGGTTACCCTTTCGAAAAAACTGGAATTGACTATTTTGGGCCATTCAATATTAAAGTAAAACGGTCCACTGAAAAACATTGGTGTTGTTTATTTACATGTATGTCAACCAGAGCTATACATTTAGAATCAACTAACTCATTATCAACTGATAGTTTTATCAATGTCCTAAGAAGATTTGTTGCCCGTAGAGGTAATCCACTTGTAATTCACAGTGACAACGGAACCAACTTTGTTGGAGCTGAACGCGAAATCAGAGAATCAATCTCACAGTGGAACCAACAACAAATCACATCGCATCTACAACAAAACAACGTCAAATGGAAATTCAACCCGCCATCATCACCGCACATGGGAGGTACATGGGAACGCCTTGTCGGAAGTGTCAAACGTGCCATGAAAACTATCATCCAACATCACACTTTGAAGACTGAAACCTTTTCAACCATCCTTACAGAAGTAGAATCGATCCTCAACCAACGACCACTGACGAAGGCATCCGACGACGTTGATGACGTAACACCGCTGACACCAAATCATTTTCTCCTTGTGCGTGCTTGTTCTTCTTTTTCCCCAGGTATCTTCGCCGATGCTGATGTCCTTCTGAGAAAGTCCTGGAGACGCGCCCAACATCTTGTCAACCTGTTCTGGTCACGCTGGCTTCAAGAATACCTACCAACCCTCACCCAACGTACCAAATGGAAGTCCATCAACCAACAATTAAAGAAAGGCGATCTTGTCCTACTACGAGAAGACAATCTGGTGAGAGGAGAATGGCCATTGGCAATCATTGTTCAGACGTACCCTGGTGAAGATGGTCTTGTCCGATCTGTTCAACTCAAGACAAAAACAAATTCAATTATCACTCGTCCAATAGCTAAGCTATGCCTATTAGAGGCTCATCAGTGACAACTGGCACTCGTCGTCACGGGGGGACTATGTTAGCCTCGTCCTCGTGAAAACATTTTACGACTATCAATATCAACCTTTACTATTAAAACCATGCTGTAGTTAAATTTATTATAATCGTTAGTTTAATTTATATTCATAATTTACATTCATATATTGCCAACATAGTTAAATAAATTACAACATAAAAATATTAATGCAGTAATATTTACAATAGAACACGTTCTGTATACATGCGTGAAACCCCATCAATATTATACCTCAGGCATGTAACATTCATATAAATACAGTTCACTTTCAACATATATTCAATTGTTAATACAGAGTTAAGTTACAGTTCAATTCATCATGTTACGTTATGCAGTCATATATACATACTGCACCATTTATTATGTTTAATAAAATACTCAAAATAGAAGTCATCGGTTGTCATATCTTTGGTTTCATTCATCAAAAGTAATCTTCAGGAGATTCACACAAACACATCCAAGATAAAGAATTCATCACGAAATTGTCGGTAACAATTATTCATTAATATCATATACACATAATTCACATAGCAATTAGAATCAAGGCATAATCATTTATTACGTGGTATCTGAGCAATATAACCAAATCATTTTATCACATATACAGTCCTCTTCATTCCACAAAAAGCCACCGTAATACTGTGTTCTTTATCGCATATATTATCATGAAATTTAAGTCAAGTAAACATTTACAAAGAAATTTTACTGTTATCGTCAAAACTAATTATTTATAATCAATGAAACAGGCCCTTTTCAAATTTTAACTGTATTAACTGCTTTTTTTCGTTGACAATAACATTAATTGATACTCATTACTTTTGGTCGGAAGAACTAATCCTGAGGACTGGTGTTCACGAAAATACTTTGTGAACAGTTCGAAATGTTCACCACAACGGCTCAAAGTCAGCAACTGTAGCGGGAGGAATGACTCGTCTATGACAATAAATTATCAAACGCGTACATAGACGATTCTGAGAAATATATTTGATGTACAGTAATAATAACTGTAGCTGGCCACCAACAGGGAGAGGATGAATGAATGGGTTAATATGGCCATTGATAAACAGAGCCTCTGTGTGGAGGTGAACCAGCTTTGCTAATATAGATGTTGTCGCCACGTAGGGCAGATGTGAAGAGACAAAGCCTCATTCTATTCGTAGATAATTTTGAAAAATTGCTGGAATCTTTGAAAAAGGATCAAAAAGCTACTCGACAGGGGGGGGGGGTGACACCCTGAATGAAATATTCACCAGTTGTTATTGCAGATAAATCTTTTGATTGAAACAACACGAATACAACGAAATATATGCGAGACAGTAAATCTTATCTATCGCTTATATCAGTGACTGTAGCAGTGTTCACATGCAAGTCAATATTTCATGTTATATTGATAATGTAGTCGTTTCATCGCTCACGGTATCGTGAATCGCGTCCCGATGTTGTCTGAGCCGATATAAAAACCAAGCTAATAGGTTACGCTAGAGCACGATTAAATATTTAACGATACAACTCTTACGACATGATATAGAGTATAACAAACCTCTAACATTGACATCTAACACAGCTTGCGCCTTTCCCATTCCGTTCTTTGCAGTACAAAAGTACTTTCCAGCATCACTAGGAGTTGCATGTTTTATTCTTAATGTATCGCCATCAATTGAATGCCGTTCAGATAACCATCCATTATCTCTGCTCCAAATTAATATCGGTAAAGGTGCACCCCAACCGAGGCATGTCATTGACACTGTTTCACCTCTTGTAATGTTGATGCTTGAAGGTGGTGTTAATCGCACCATTGGGTAGCTAACTGTAATGTATATGACATAAAATTACTTAAACCACTAAAAGAAACGCCATATCTTGATGTAGATATCAGAAACATACCGTTGAGATTGACCAATGAGACAACGCCTTCTACTCTACCAACAGGGGTCGTCACAGAGCAATAATAGTTGCCATAGTCATGATTACTTATACTTGAGATGAACAGTATAGTACGGTTTATCACTTGGGCTGATGATGGTAGAGATTCACCACGATATCTGGACCATTGAACGACACTTGAATCCGAACAAAAACATGAGAAATGGGCAGATGAACCAAGTGAACGGTAGAGCCGTTTAGGACTAACGGTTAGAATTGGAAGGCGTTGTGATGGATCTGTGTTTTAAGACATATAAAACCAAACATCAACGCATACATATATACATATAGTATTGCATATTTCAATAAAGAGGTCAAAATATGACGAATAATCGTTGGTGGCTAAATCGTCTTATTTTCTGATTTCTGTCATGTTTTTACCTTCAGTTGAGAATTTGACAATGTGATATTGAACTGAACAGCTCATAGAACGAATTGTATCGTCTTTAACATTGAGAAATGACCGATTACAGACGGGGTTCCAGATTTAAAAAACACAATGTTGGCCATCGCACCTAGCGGGCTCAAAGTTGAAAAATGAATGTCATTTCTCAAGCTACGATTTATTGTGCATCACGCACCATATTCAAGAATGATTTAAGCAAGATTTGTACATGTGTAAGCAAATCCATTTACTGGATCTAATTGTCACCACACCCTTTGATTTGAGTCATTTCATTATAGCCTTAGTCGAGTAATTATAAAAGAGTCATTACTGTAGAGGACAACAAGGATGATTACGTTTGGGATTCTACTATTTCTCTGATTCCATATCTTTGAAGGGGTTTCTTGAGCAGGAATTTCTTAAAACTTCGATGGCATATATTTATATTATCATACATGAATAATGAATACGTCCGCAGGATATGAACTAACCAGATACACTCAAGTGAGCATTAGCAACAGCTTTAGTTACTCCATTCTTCGCTTGGCAAACGATTGACCCTTCATCTTCAAACTTCACATTATAAATGGTTAATTGTAAGACACCATTATTAAGTTCTTTGATTAGTGCCCGATTAGTATCAGGCAGTTGAATCCATTGCAATGCAGGCCGGGGGAATCCACTTGCTTTACAACGAAAAGTGACATTGTGTCCCATTCGAACACTGACTGAAGACGGTTGAATAGTTGCTAACGTTTCAATGGGATCTACAAAGAACGTAAAATGTCAATAATTAATCAGGGGTTACACCCAAACAATAGTCATACGAGGACGTTGCAGCTATATTAATTAACTAAGGTGAGGATGCAGCTGAATCCTGTAATAACGGTTTTTTCGGGAGACAAAATAGTTTACCGGTTTTGGAAGAATCCGGTAGGGAAAACATTTAGCAAAATTTGGCTGTACATTCAGTTTGTGTCAGTTTTGTGCAACTATTTTGGAAAACAAAGATACAATATTTTTCCATCAATGTTTCTAATTACCATAATACTGTACAGTAATACCTTATTATAGAAATGAGGGCCGTGATGGAATGAGGCTAAGCGGTAGCGTCCGTCAATCTATTTATATTATAGGAGTTGCCGCTCCAGTTGAATAATGAAAAGAAAATCCAACTATAACAGTGTTGAGGGAAAATATTTCAAACATGTAAGTACATATTATAGCTGTTGAAATTGTATTGAGAATTTCTTTGTTAACAAATAAGTCTGTAACGGTAGGAGTTCTACGTTTGCGAGGAATTGAAAATTGAATACGTGATATCAAAATCGCAAAACTTCGAAATATAATGTAACAAAATAATTAAGAATTATATCTGATGCAGAACTTGGTATTTACCTCCGACGTGTAATTCCACAGTAAAGTTATCTCTGCTAACCTCATTTCGACCATGACACGTGTATCGTCCTGAATGACCCACCCTCGCTTGAGGAATTGATAGAACACCATGTTTATTGGTTGCTCCAATCGGTAATCGACCGCTGTTCCTTGTCCAATGTAGTTGATAAGTAATTGGGCTTCGAGCAGAGCAGACAAAACGAACAGTTGACCCATCTTGAACACGGAGAGACTTTGGAAAAACACTGACAACTATCGGAGAAACCTTCCGGCCTAAAAATTAAAATTATTTATACTATGATTGCCAACTTATATAGCTATGCATAAACATAGTCACTAGAATATATTCTAGTGACTATGGCATAAACAATGATCATCAGTAGTCATCAGTACACGAGAGTGTAAATGAGTTGATTTCAGTCAGATTGATGATGATATAAATCTAAGCAGTGCTATTAGTGAAGAGGTGTTTCTGCAGAATTCGAAACAAAGGTACAACTTAACAAGGAGCTAGTCTTCGTTTTAATTATTTTACTCCTGACTGGATTGCACCTCGACCTCCTCGACGGAGTCGTTAAAAAAGAACTTTAGCAGAATGACCACAAAAAATTTAAGATCGTGAAAAAGCCCGGGGGGTAACTGCAAGTGCCGCATTGATGGGGGAGGTGCCACTTTGGAAAAATGTGAAGTACCCAAAAAGTACCCAAAGTCATTTAAAAGCTACCCAAATTGTTTTAAAAACTTTAAAATGCTATCCAAAAAGTCCAGTTAGGGTACTTCCATATATAGACTCGGCTATGCGGGATGTTCCATTTTTATGAGTAAACATTCAAATCCAGTTTTCAGTTTTCAGCCTTCAAATTCAGTTTTTTTCATTGAATTCTCTAGAAAATCGAAATTGGACCCAGAACATTTAAACCCAAAAAATGTGGAATATGGACCCAAAAAAGTGGCACGTCCCCGTGTAGCAGCAGTATGGGAGCTACCCCCGGGTGAAAAAGATACCCCCGATTGATATACAAAGGACGTATGTCTGACATAAAATCATCGTACAAAAGCAAAGAAAAGATGTTGAATAAAAAAACTGTAGAGAAAATATTTAAAAATTGGCAAAAAAACAAAACGTTTTCAAACTAATTTAATTTAATTAACCCTACGCTTGACCGATGAAACATTGAGGCCACATGTCAGTGGGGCTTTAGTACTCTCCTTTTTTTGCCGGTCTATTTTGTGAAATAAATGAAATGAAATAAAATATGAGTGAGTCCAAAAGTATTTAAACTCGACCGGGTTGTAACACGTGACTGGATCCTAAGACCTTAAGGGGTTTACCGTGGTAGAAACTGGAGCGTCGCGCAGTAATAAGGGCCGTGATGGAATGAGGCAGAATTACAATTCATTGCACATATCTGTCGTATTATGATAAGCAGTTGTGGCCGAGTGGTTAAGGCGATTGACTAGAAATCAATTGGGGTTTCCCCGCGTAGGTTCGAATCCTATCAACTGCGAATTGGAATTATTTTTTCTGAACTTTTTTTTTTAATTTCAATTTTTCTTATCAACTGCCCGTTTTCTTATCTTCTTATCCTATCAACTGCGAATTGGAATTATTTTTTCTAAACTTTTTTTTTTCAATTTCAATTTTTCTTATCAACAGCACAAGGGAATTTTTAATCAGAGTAATGCTGTATGTTGGAGAATTGATCTTTAATTTTGAATATTTCTTTGATTTTGATTATTTAAATCATGACTCAAAACGACGGAAGTGCTTACAATTTTCAACGATCTTTTATTTTGTATTCTACGCCCATAAAAGGCCTTCATAATGTTCATACAGTCCTTCGAGATAATGTAAATTCAAAATAGCTGAATTCAGCAAATTTCAATTTCTGTTCACACCTCGTTGTATTGTTTTTCGATGGGCTGACCAACCAACACCTGGCTGTAACTCACATGACACCAAGGTGCGCTGTGATTGGGCACACCATATTTTTGGTTTCTGGCACACTTTTTAACCTTAAATTTTATTAGGCCCTCACAGGAGCGCCGCGCGGAAATGAGGGCCGTGATGGAGTGAGGCTAGGGACAGTCTGCATGCAGATCAAGCTTTGATTGTGTTTCTCATCAATCGGATTGTTAATAAGGATAATTCTACAAAATTGATACAGATTTAGGATTAGAATAAGGAAGAAGACAATGAAAAGTCAGCGATTTGCATTTGTTGTATATAATTAATATGACAAAAAACTGCAAAGAAATTCCAATGATTAAACACTTCGTCTGATGACACGATGAAGACAGAAGAATGAAACATGTCTTTGGTATCTTGAGGGCCTCACAATCTGATTCTAGATGAAAATACGAAACAAGTAAGAATTAGACAGATGGTCCATATTCAGCAGTTAAATAATGAAGATGTTATCGCAGTTACACAATAATGTGCCATGAGGTCATGTGACCATAACACCTTCAATAGCGTATGCATATAGAATCAGATTGTGAGTGCACAAGTAGCTTAGATTGTATCACCTTAAAAAGAAAAATGGGTGTTGAGGATTTTATACAAATACTGGATCTGTATGTCTGACTTATGTACGATGCAGTCAATATTTGATTTTGAAAATTTGAAGCCATGAGTTTATAATACATTTTACAATAGTTTGGGAACTGGTCCTGGGTAATAATTAAGAGGAGATGACGTATCAACACAGGATGGCACCGGGATTTAATAATAATAATAATAATCTTTACTTTTAGAGTGCATTTTCCGAAATACTTAAAAGTAGTAATGTAGACTGTGTCGCCCTACCAAAGGCACCTGTACCACTCCTCTATTTCTACAGGAGTGGCTCTTTCGCTAAGAGCAATGATGTTATGTGCTCTTTACTGATCTCAGGCGCGACACTGCAGACCAATTTTAACAAATTTCATGGCAGACATGTCTCAACTGTCAATGCGCAACGATGCGCCGCAGCTTCTCAAAATGCAATTCCCTCTGGACCATTCCATCCACCATCCTCAGATGGCATTTATTTGATGTTTTAGATAAAGTCAAGGCCGAGTTGACATTAGGAGGATTTGAGCCACAGTCGATCAGATATGATCCGGTCTGAAGTTCGGTTGCTCTGCCATCTGAGTTAATCTTCCTGTACGAAATGTACAAATATAATCCTCCCTCAAAATGCTCAAATGTACTTTACAGTACAGATTTCTCTTTTTCATAGCAAAATAGTTAAAAAACTGTTTGAAAAGGTATCAAAGTTTCCAGACAGTCGCAACGTTTTCCCAATGAGGTGGCTGAGTTTCCAATTAGGGAGACTGTGGTCTCTATTCCCCTTGAAATCAAATGTATCATTCATTTCCCCTTCCAAAATTGATTACCAGCACACAAAATCTATTTATTGGAATTATTGAAATGCATATATATCAAGTGATTGATACACCCCTCTATCCTTTGCGGAATTATGTGTGGCCTCTTTGTTTCCTTCATTAGCAGAGTACATACTTTATCAACAGCCTCAATCATTTATACTCAGAAACTGAAATTTGCTAAGAATAATTGGATATAGTAGAGAGTATTTACAAAGAAAAATGTTATAATACTGAGTACTACATTAACAGCTGCACAAACGTATTACAAAGATCATTATATGACCAAGGATAGAAATACTGGCTAACAGAACACAGCATTCAAAAGCTTACCTGTGACACGTAATGTGGCTTTTGCAAATGAAATTCCAAACCGGTTCCTGCCTGTGCACGTGTATGTATGTTGGTCATCTAGAGTCAGATCATCTAATGTCAGTATAGATAATTTCCCATGGTCTGATAACTGTGTAGATGCACGGATGGAGAGTGGACGACCATCTAATCGTGACCATGACAATTGAATTGGTGCTGGTCCATTTGCTCGGCAATTGATTTTGACAGTACTTCCTTTACGATCCACTCTCAACAGTGGTGTGACAACTACGTGAGGAGCAAGGGCACCTAAGAAAAAAAACAAAGAGTATGCTTAAGAATAATGATCAGGCTAAGTACATCTACATTGCTCAATATGATATTGGACAGTTTGATTTTCTCTTCATACATATAATTCTAGCAGCAGTAAATGAAATCACAAATATTTTCCTAAGAAAAAATATTTATTAAATATTTTCATATGCAGATTATATTTGTTGCAAAATGCAGCTCAAAATATAATCACAGATAACCATAATTAATTTTGTAATAGAAAGTTCTAAAATTCCCCAAGCAGACAAGGCAATCAGTCAAATACAAAACAAGCTAATAAATAAAGTTCAGCATCTTCAGCACCTAAAACAATTCACACAATAAAGCGTTTGATCATTATTAAAAGCGATTGACAGAAAGAACAATCTGAAAATAATCACTGTGATCCTTCTTGTGGTTCATAGTTTAAAAGTAGAGCCTGATAAGATGGTATAGATCAATTGATATGTGTTTTAGTTCACCAACCTAATCTATTGAATCCTTTTTCTAAAATCCAGAAGGGATTTCAAGGGAATAGTTTCAAATGAATGTTCCGTGGTGATAGATTATTGCATTGAAGAGAGACAATATCTTAATAAATGATCTCTTTATACATTTATTGTCTAATTTCTAGCTGAAGAGAAAATCCATCAATTTAACCTTTGTGCTTTCTTTGACACTTGCCACCAGGCGCCCTTGGATTACCAGAATAGCCAACTTCACAACTGCAATGATCAAACGTCACATTGAATTTTAGTCATCGACAACAGGTCAATACGAAACTAGAGCAATTTGATTGATTGAACAGCGCTCAATTCGAAAGCTGTATTGACCGTTTTCTTAGTACTTATTGCGTTGAGTATGTTAAGAATTATGTTAAAAATGGTAAGGACATACCTTCCACAATCAATACCAGAATATCCAGGAAGACAATTGTCACATCTTGGACGACTAAGATTGACTTCCCATATGCATGTTGAGCTGAACCTTGATATAAAGAGAGTTAAATGATGGACTCTAGCGGATAACTATAAGTTATGAGATGTTCAACATAACAACTGCAGAAAGGAGCCAATACAATTAATAAATGTGTTTGTTATGTTCGTATTAGAACCAATACTGAAGAGACATATAAACAAAAGGGTTCAATTGGTATGATTTGTTAAAGTGCATATCTTGTCTTTATATTAAACGGATTTGAATACATTTTTTTCTAGTCGTACATGTTGTTGTAGAGTTTTTACACAGATTCTTAGAGTAATTGGTTTGTCTATCCCTATTAACTACTTACTGATTTGCTTTGATAGTTAGAGGACATGGACATGGCAGGCAATCATTTGGTTTACCATTGGTAGCATTACCATAGTAACCTTGCATACATTGTTCACAATGATGCCCTGTGGTGCGGTCTTGACAGCCCTAACGGTTAACACAGATAAAGCATGTGAGACAGTGTGCCATAATGTTGGACGCAAAAGGGACAGCATGTATTGTTTGTATAAAATAGCTATCAATCTTCATGCGTGTATATGATTGATTTTCATTGATTTTCATTGATATCATTTATAATTATTTCTGAGATAAATCATACATTAGCTACACATATTTACAAGCGATTTCAAGTCTCTACAACAAAAATACAGTATTTATCTCTATTTTTATTTGTAACGTTTTGTAATTTTGACATTCAAGCAATCAGTATTTGTCATTCAAAAAACTTCGAATAATGTTTTCAAATCAATGACTAAAATAAAACCCAATGTGGGAGAAATGAGCCCCAACCGGTATCCGATATTTTCTCTAATAATTGTTCAAGTCAGACTTTTGTCAGTCAGCTAATATAGCAATTTATACTTATCGGTATGGCGATAATAATACAGCCAAACCTGCTATAACGGTCACCTCTATACAGCGGCCACCTGTCTATATTGGTGACTTTTGCAATGTCTAAAATAGTATTATCCATTGAATCGAACCTGTATATAAAGGCCACCTGTCTATAATGGTCAATTTATCTACCTCTCATAACTGGCCATTACATACAGGTTTCACTGTACTATATTAAATTTTCATTTTGTAGGAGCATTCTGCTGTGGATTTAATCCTTGAATAATGACTACTTTAAATCCAAATAAGTTAATAACGCATGGTAATATTCCACACACTACCACATTGATGATTTGCTAACCTTGCATTCTCCAGTGAATGGATCACATGCCATTGAATGGTAATGACAATTACATGGGACACACTCTACCATCATGGGGTTTTGCTGTTTGTGATTAACTGTAAATCCAGGGGAACAAGACTCACACGATAGACCAGCGTGACCACGTGGACATCTGCATTTCTCAATGCCATGCATTGGACCGAGTACAGTGGGATGATCTTGTCCAAGGTCATAGCTGATTGCTGCAATACTACAAGAAAATTGGATCAAATTATGATGAAGGACTTTGTCTTCATCTCAATATCTGAATTATAGGAAAATATGAATATAATATATTACTCATGCCAGTTTATTGAAAATTCAGGCATGGCAGTAAACAGCCATCAAAAACATTTGAAAGAAAACAATATGTAGAGTTGTATACAAATAGTTTCAAGGTGTCCACACAAATATCACACAAGTAATTTAAAATACTAGGAATCATTTGTTATTCAATCGTGATTGACTCGTTTGGGGGCAAGGCGACACAACCTGCATAAGGCGACACAACCTGCATAAGGCTAAACAATTACTTTTAAATTAATTCTGTTGTGGTGCTGACCACGCCGGATTAACGCGTAAGCTATATAAGCTTCACCTTAGGGCCCTTTGTCTTGGAAGGGCCCTAAGGATTAGTTAAGGCCCTAAATCAGTTTGTAAAACTTTATTATTTTAAGTTAAAATTAATGTAGGAAATCAATAATCAATTATTTTACAATCATTTTTCTTCGGTCGAAAATAAAATGGTGACTATGAATATTCAAACTGAGATGGTAACTTGAAAGCAAGGCTAATTCTATGTTTGCCACACCCATTTTAGGGCCCTTTGGAGACAGAGTGCTTAAGGGCCCTGAATTGTTAATCCGGCGCTGATGCTGACCACATACGCCTATTGTTAGTTTGTTATCACGTTAAAGTAGACTAGGTGAATAAGTGATTAATTGTGGAGAAGTTAAAGTGTATATCCCGGATATTGGGAGATTGCTTCTTTAGATAGAGAAAAATTTTCTATCAGTACATGTTCTTCTTGTATTTTTACTTTGCGCAAGTATTTCCCCCTCAAAAATGCAATCAAAGTTACGTTTTTGTGTCTCACTCTTTTTCCTCAAACAGGAACCCACTTATTTTCCACAAGAGAGTTTACACCGGAAAAAACACAAACTTTTTACTTATTTGTCTCTAAATAAAAAACCGCTAAACCAAATGACAATTTGCTTTCGGAATGAAATTTTCAACGTTCAGCTGAAGATTTAGAGCTATATTTGATCAATATTCAAGATCCAGGTAAAGAGATTTATATCAAAAGTCAAAAGTTTTTAGTTTTATATTTTTCTCATTCAAGGAACAAAGTAAATCGTGAACGTAAAATTTGTCGTTCGAAGTATTATAAAGCTGAAATAGAGCACCTAAAAACTGTCAATGCCTCTGCTTGGTGGTCTGAGGTGAAGAGATTAAGTGGCTTCTCGCCACCCCAAACAACAACAAACAGCATTTCCAAACAACTGCAGCACCTCAAAGAATCTTCTGATCAAGAGTGCAAGTTAGCGGACATCATCAATGAATCTTTCATCACACCAATGCGTTGTTTCACTTCATTACCAACTGATTATCTCATCCAGCATCCTGAAGGGACACCAGAAACGCCAATGACCATGCTATCGACAGCTGAAGTTTTTAAAACTTTAGCTACTTTAAACAGCAGAAAAGCATGTGGCCCAGACGGCATCCCAGGTTGGCTTCTAAAGGAAAATGCTGATATCTTAGCGGAACCAATAGCAGACATTCTAAATTCGTCATATCAAGAAAGCTGCCTACCTCTATCTTGGAAAGAGGCAGACGTTGTGCCTATCCCAAAACAACAGCCAATTGTAGATATCAACAAACACCTACGCCCCATTTCGTTGACACCGATTCTATCAAAGATAGCGGAGGAATACGTAGTGAAAGCTTTTGTAAAACCAGCTGTCTTGAAAAACATCGACCATCTGCAGTTTGGAACAATCCCTAAATCAAATTCAACACAGGCGCTCATTAGTATGATCCACTCTTGGTCAACAGCCACAGATGGCAACGGGACAACTGTGAGAGTAATGTTTTTTGATTTTAGAAAAGCCTTCGACCTGATCGACCATCGCATATTGGCACTAAAACTTGAAAATTACTTAATACCAACACAAATGAAAAATTGGATCTTGGACTTCTTGAAAAATCGAAAACAAAGAGTAAAATTGGGAAATGATTGCATTTCTGAGTGGGGATACGTGCCAGCAGGCGTTCCACAAGGGACCAAACTGGGGCCATGGCTATTCCTCATAATGATCAACGACCTTACAGTTAGCAATGCATCCTTGTGGAAGTATGTGGACGACACCACATTATCAGAGTCAGTGAAGAGGAGTGATCAAAGCCAGATGCAGCAGTTTGTGAATGAGCTTGTTCAAAAGGTGGACGCAAATGGTTTTCAGCTGAACGAGAAGAAATGAAGATATCTTTTAGTAGAAACCAACAAGCTATACTACCTATCACCATCAATAATAAAGAGGTAGAAACTGTCTCTACATGTAAATTACTTGGAGTTACGGTATCACATGACTTAAAATGGAACGCTCATGTAGAAAACATCTGTAAGAAAGTAGCTAAACGCCTATATTTCCTTAGACAACTCAAAAGAGCTGGTCTATCGACCAATGATTTAATAATTTTCTACAAAACATGCATCCGCCCAGTTGCTGAGTACGCATGTGCTCTTTTCCATAACGCTTTAACTAAATATCTGTCAAATGACATAGAAAAAC
This sequence comes from Haliclystus octoradiatus, assembly GCA_916610825.1. NCBI lineage: Eukaryota > Metazoa > Cnidaria > Staurozoa > Stauromedusae > Haliclystidae > Haliclystus > Haliclystus octoradiatus. The sequence goes on from OU744453.1 coordinate 10,106,819, forward strand.
TTCAAAAAAGAGCAATGAAGATTATAAGGCCAGATTTTAGATATAGAGAAGCACTCACTCTGTTATCCTTGGAAAAACTTTCAGAGCGTAGAGGAGCAATATGTGAGTAGCTCTTTCTTGACATCATAGAAAACGAAAGCCATAAGCTACATAACTTATTACCACCTAGAAACAACAGCACGGTGAATACTCGTAATAAACACTACTTTAACTTGTTAAAATGTAACACCAAGAGACATTCACAGACTTTTATCGTTCACCAGAGCTCCAATTTTAAAACAAAATGATTAATTGTATATATAAATATAAATCAGGAATAATTTTTAACATTATTTTTAGCACATATATTTTACTATTATTTTAAGTATCAAATTTAAAGTCATACAACTGAAATTGTAAATTCAATCCTTATCTTGTCTATAATGCAAATATTAAATAAATGTAAAGTAAATTGTAATTCAGCCTTATGCGGCTGCAAAAATTTGACTTAATAAACAATCAATCAAATCAATCAATCAAGTGCTCACGCGATTAACACCTCTTTACGTTTTTTTATTTAGAGACAAATAAGTAAACAGTTTAGTGTTTTTTCCGGCGTAAACTCTCTTGTTGAAAATAAACGGGTCCCTGTTCGAGGAAAAAGAGTGAGACACAAAATTAACCCAAAATCGTCACTTTGACTGCATTTTTGAAGGAGAAATGATCGCGCAAAGTGAAAACACAAGATCATGTACGGATAGAAAATTTTTCTCTATCTAAAGAAGCAATCTCCCAATATCCGGGATATACACTTTAAGGAAATACATATTACAAAGTTAATGAATCAACATAAAAGGTACTCACGATGAAAATTCTGTCCTTTCGGCATCCCGCAGCAATGGAACAATAAAGCCAGTGACATTTGAGAGCACCATCATAAGATGCTTTCTAGATGCTATTGTGCCATCCATTAGATGCCATCTCGACTAAAGAAAAAAAAACAGTTGAAAATTGAGTATGGTCAATATGCACAATTACACATTTACACGATTAATCCTTTCTATAAGGCCACCTGTCTATAGTGGCCACTTCCTTGATGTTTGAAATTCATTACATTATTCAATCAATCCTGTCTATAAGGTCATCTGTCTACAATGGCCACTTCCGCAATGATTGAAAATCATTATTCTATTCAATCAATCCTGTCTATAAGGCCACCTGTCTATAGTGGCCACTTTCGCAATGTTTGAAAATCATTACATTATTCAATCAATCCTGTCTATAAGGTCATCTGTCTACAATGGCCACTTCCTTAATGTTTGAAAATCATTATTCTATTCAATCAATCCTGTCTATAAGGCAACCTGTCTATAGTGGCCACTTCCTTAATGTTTGAAAATCATTATACTATTCAATCAATCCTGTCTATAAGCCCACCTGTCTATAGTGGCCACTTCCGTAATGTTGAAAAATCATTATTCTATTCAATTAATCCTGTCTATAAGGCCACCTTATATAGTTATCAATTCATCAAGATATCATATGCTATAAATAGGTTTCACTGTATGCCATCGAACCAACCTGTGTAAGTATGTAAAGGGCACCTGTATATAGTGGTCAATGTATCTAGATGTTATGGGCAGTTGTTATAATGTATATAGCTTTCACCATACTCCTAAAGAAAATTACAATGTTTTTCAAATCAAAGGAGATCCTACCTCTGAAAGAGGAATTCTGAATTTGAATAACTGATTTGAAGACAGCATGATCTCTTTCCTATAGAATAACACAATTCCATTTCCCTAAAGCAGAAACCATGCAAATTAAATTTAATTGATTAATTTAGAAAGATGATACATGTATGTACAATGTAGGCCTACACTATACTATGGACAAGGGTCCAACAAAAGTGGGATCCCGGAAGACTAGAGAAAATTCAGAAGAAAATTTTAATGATTTATATCCCAAACCTCAACAAAAAATTCAAAAGAAAATTCAGAAAGTTTTTAAAGATTTTGGAAGGCTAAATATTTTGCCCGAGACTGCTATGGATTAAGCTACACCCAGTAGTAGAATAATGAATTGAACTTTGTGAATACTTCAAGCAAAAGTAGACGTCTTCATGTAGAATTGTGAAGTTATTTTGAGTGTCCATTGATTGTAAATAAATGAATACCGGCAATTAATTAACAAACAACCTCTAGCGCTCTTTTCTTATTATGGTGTGATAGGCATAAGTCATATTTTTAATTTTACAGTTTCTGAATATCTAATTAGTATATTTAAAAGTTGAAAACGCTGCAATATCCATTTTATATATTATATCCATTTCCACTATGCACAATAGAGATTATATAATTGCTATTGTATACAGTAATGTGCTGACTACAGTTCGACAATTCTGCATACACAACTATTATTTTCATGTTATCTTGTTCAGGTGATTGCCACAACCGTTTTGGAGTAAAATATTTCAATAAGAAAAGAAGTGTTAGCATCATTTCAAAGTTAAAAAGCCGATTAGTGTATCAACATTTTCATTTTGATCTACATTATATTCACCTGCATAGAAACTCTCATTGTATATGATTCTCTGTCATTGATAGAAGATGGTGATTCAATCCCACAAGACAATGCAAACGATATAGTACCACCATAGCTTTTGAGCTAAAAAATACAACAACAATGTAATGATATTTGAATTGTAGACAGACATGTAGCAAATTATGGTTTAGCCTACAGAGTAGATAATAGGCCTGCCTACAAATTGTATTATAACGAAAATGATTCTATCAATCTGATTGGTTTAGAGTTTGACGCCGAATCACCATGGCAAGACTAGAGATTACAAAAATATTTTATGAGCAAGAAAATCACGTAGATGCTTGTAAAAGTAGTGCAAGTTATAATGCAATTGGCGCACAGTTTCCTATGAGCTATTGATATTTGGCGCATTCGAGCCACGTCAGGAGAAAACTTGAAGGCGAAAATTACTCACGAGACGACTTGTAATTTTCTGATGCCTTCTCGTTTTCTCCTTACGTATCTCCTCTACAAATCTTGGATATACTAGGTCGCTACTGATAAACATTACCAGGCAAGGCTGTGAACTACTGAAGAAATGTATTAAACATTATGAAATGTAGCTTAATTGAAGCATAACGAAGTGAAAATTGCAATATTTCTGTTTTCTTCTCATCGAATCTACAATATAATCATTTGTTAATTACCTTGTTACCATTGAAAGGTATGTGCCAGAATAGTTGGATTTCATTTTTGAAACTTCTCAAAACGACTTCCCCGGAAGAGGGATATTGGTCCAAGGCAAACTGCATTGGTGTATTATCATTTAATCCTTTAACAACAAAGAGACCCTCATTTGATGCATCAACAGTTATCTGAAAATAAATAAAGCAATACATGATATACCAAACATACAATCTAGGAGAGAGAGAGGGAATTTATCCTACTTTTCATAACATAACTCTATATACATTCATACAGGTTTGGCCAATAATGAAGTATTTGTTGTATGTTGCAGAACGCAAACAAGGCCACAGAGGGTTCCTTCATTCAAAGCAGCTTCAGTTTGTTATACAATATTAAGTTGTATGGATGAATTATGACTGAATATTTGCTGAGAATAACTTGAATTGAAATCATTTGCACTACCATCTTTAAGGAAACCATCATTACAATCAACTGTCAAACTTTGATACCAATCACAATTTAAATCACCTTGTGTAAAATCTTGAAGCAAAATTTAATGTCTCTTTTGCGATGAACAATCAAAGAAGAAGGAAGCAAAATTGTGTATCTTATATCAAATTACTTATTATCAACCAATTACTCTTACTATACACCATACAGTATAAAAAGAAGAAAATAACCAGGTATGAAATCCTTAACATTTGATTACAAGTAACAAAGTAACAAACAGGTGCACAAGTAATTCTCAAAACGTCAACACCATCCGACATTGAATTTCTTATTGGCGGACAATATATATCTGATCCTGATCATAAGAAGCTCTAACATTTGTATTGAATGCACATTCAAAGCTGTTTGAAATTCTGGATAACCTATAACTGCACTTCAGTATTGATGATTTGTCATTATTTAAATCAAGCAGAGTCCAAGTCCACATTGGCTTGGTTTGTTACTATTTTACAGATTTACAATTATATTTAAAATTATCTTGGTCAGGCGTAATAACATTAATATAATAATGATCAAGCTGTTTTTATCATTTTAGTTTCTGTAATGTAATAAACAATAAATAAAAAATAGATCACTTGATTGTATAAAATTGAATAGAATTCTAGCAACCAATAGCAAGATATTCAACTCTAATACAATAAATCATATCTATTTGTTTGGAATTTCATTAATGCTTAATCTGTTTCTAAAATTATCAAATTTTACTGTTGTCAAACCCTCTGTCATGATGTCATGAAACGTTGACGGAATAAAGCTAATACATATTCGCAAAAGAGCTACAATGATAAAGAGTGCGCTATTTGCAAGCATACAAAGGTCGCGAGTGCGGTGCTTTATTTTTTTCAAATTAAATTATGATGATTCTTGTTTTGAAGTAGGCCTATTAATAATAAGTAACCATGAAAAAATGGAAGAGCTAGAGAAAGAAATTACCAACTTACAGAATGAACTGCTGTATATGATTATAAGAACTATATGATGAGCAGCTATAAGCTGAAAGCTGCTCAACGAAAAATGAGAGAGGTCATACTTCCAAGCCCTAAAAGTAAGCACACATTATCTAGAAAGAAGCAGTATATCGAAGGAATAAAAATCTCATCTGACTCTTTTGCGATGAAAAATCATAGAAGAAGGATCAAGTTAAATTGTGTATCAATACCAATTACTTTTTACTACCAGTTTTTACCATCAGTTACTACTAGTTACTGCAAATATGCAATATGCATGCATGTATTCGCAAAATATTATTATATCAAGTCCAGACACAGATATGGTATTAATTTTGCTTGAGCAAAAATAGAAATAAAAGCCAATCTATTCCAGTCTGTTGGTAGTATTGCTGCCAAACTGCTTTTTATTAACAAGATTGAGTAGCAATGGGGTAGAGATTGGGCATCATCAGCATGAGCACATGATTGGGCATGAGCACCATCACTTGTAAATAACCACCATTCTATTGTATATAAAGACATTTGTAAATGTTTGTATTATATGTATAATACATTTGTGTTGAATTTTGAATTCAATAGGATGTGATACTATCAGCACTTTTTCTGGAAAAGGGAAAAAATCTGCTCTAGAAATACTTACAAGGAAAAAAATTGTTGGAGAGTAGGAAAAGAGGCTTTAAGTTAACGTAAAGATGGCATTGAATGTTGAAAAGTTTGTGGTATGAGGGGGATGACTTTAGCTTCACAACACCAAGGTATGAAATATTCAAATCAAGGGAGACTTCTGAAGAATCTCTATCATTAATATAGCTAACAAAAGCAACATATCAAACGATGAAGCTACCAGTCCAAGGAGGAGGACTAGATCCCCATTGTTATGTCGGGGATGAATCTGGAGCATTGTGGAAAGGCTTATGTGAAGCGAAAGGAATGGAAATTAAAGACAAATCCATCTCTGACCAATTCCACATTATGCAAGATATTGATCGGCATAAAAAATATTTTTCTTCTGAAAAAGACAGGATAAAGTTCAAAGCTATTATGGTTGACGCTATGAATGCAGCGACATCTCTGCAAGCTGCATCGGCAGATACAAGTCTGCATAATCTAATTGACAGAAAGTCTATAAACATAAAAAATGCTTGCTTTTCAAAACTGGTGGTGGCGGCGAAGAGTAAGGTAGCAAAGGTGGTGCAAAACAGAGAGCACAACCTCAGCATCTTTGGCAGAGGTGGCAAATGCCAAGTCTGTCAGACAATCTGGTTACAGAAAGAATTTAATTGATGTTATTACCACTGAATGCTCTGCGTCCATAATAATAGAGACTGCACAAATTCAAAGACAAAGTAACAGCTTCAGGACAGTGGACAGGAACGACAAATACAAAAACAAATTAATGAAACAACAATCAGCAATTAGTGTTGGTCCAGTACTAGTAGGATCGCTTAACAGCATATTTTACTTGAATTGTGATTTTTGTGATAGAAGCATGAAAATTTCTCCATACTGATAGCTAATATCATGAAAATATGTTTTGGATACAGGGCCACGTCTGAAGATATGCAGCAAATCCAAAATAGTTCTCCAAAGTTAGTGAAAAACACTATATTTCTTTCCCATTTGAAGAATGATGAAAAACATATTGCCATCGACCCCATTTTCTAAATTTGTACATTACGTCAACTTCAGGACTTCTGATTGGTTATTTCCTGTTTGCTTCATTTTGAGGAATAGTTTCATGATGGCTACCTGCACATTTTAAAGCGCGATAATTTTTGTTATTGTAAAGTCGAAGCTTAGATAGAACACAAAGAGAAACATGAAATATATAAGGTGAGTTTGAATTTTCAACTTCAGAAATGTATGACTGTTACAATGTTTTATTTCGTTTCAGAAACTACCTGCTTATATCGATCCATTAGAGCTGAGAAGGACAGTGAAAGCTATTGTAGCAAAGAGAAAGTTCGAGGTTCTTGGATGGACCAAGCCCGCAACTCCTGCAAAAGCAGAAAGAAACATACCAGGAATTCTACATCTGACAGAGATGATGGTTGCCGTTGGAGAAGCCAGGATAGAGCAGTGGGAAATATTCCCTCAAATGGATCCACCAGGATCAAATTCACCCACTAATGGCGATGAGCCAGGATCAAAATCACCCACTAATGGCAATGATCCTCAAGATGATGGCGATGACCCAGAAGATGACCAAGAAGTGTGATAACTGTTACAATGTTTTATTTCGTTTCAGAAACTACCTGCTGATATCGATCCATTAGAGCTGAGAGGGACAGTGTAAGCTACTGTAGCAAAGAGAAATTTCGAGGTTCTTGGATGGACTAAGCCCGCAACTCCTTGCGAAAGCAGAAAGAAACATACCAGGAATTCTACATCTGACAGAAATGAGGGTTGCGGATGGAGAAGCCAGGATAGAGCAGTGGGAAAAATTCCCTCAAACGGATCCACCACGATCAAATTCACCCACTAATGGCAATGACACTCAAGATGATGGTGATGACCCTCAAGATGATGGCGATGCTGATGGCGATGACCCAGAAGATGACCAAGAAGTGTGATAACATGTATATAATTTATTTATCATTATAATTATTTATAATGTACTGTATTGTCTAATAATTTCTACATTTATTCTTATGATTGTTTGCTATGCAGTCAATGTGTGAATTGAATGAAGATGAATCAGCTGTCTACCTTGCAAAGGCTGCAGGTGTAATTAGGAAACAAATGATACGCCAAAAAAATGAATTTTTTGGTTTGGTAATTTCAAACAAGATTGCCAACAAAATTCTGTCCCTGATTTGTTAGTTGCTTTGGTGCGTTTGTGCGATGTTTTATTTTGTTTCAGAAACTACCTGCTTATATCGATCCATTAGAGCTGAGAAGGACAGTGAAAGCTATTGTAGCAAAGAGAAAGTTCGAGGTTCTTGGATGGACCAAGCCCGCAACTCCTGCAAAAGCAGAAAGAAACATACCAGGAATTCTACATCTGACAGAGATGATGGTTGAGGATGGAGAAGCCAGGATAGAGCAATGGGAAATATTCCCTCAAATGGATCCACCAGGATCAAATTCACCCACTAATGGCGATGAGCCAGGATCAACATCACCCACTAATGGCAATGACATTCAAGATGATGGAGATGACCCAGAAGATGACCAAGAAGTGTGATAACTGTTACAATGTTCTATTTCGTTTCAGAAACTACCTGCTGATATCGATCCATTAGAGCTGAGAAGGACAGTGAAAGCTATTGTAGCAAAAATAAGTTCGAGGTTCTTGGATGGACCAAGCCCGCAACTCCTGCAAAAGCAGAAAGAAACATACCAGGAATTCTACATCTGACAGAGATGATGGTTGCCGTTGGAGAAGCCAGGATAGAGCAGTGGGAAATATTCCCTCAAATGGATCCACCAGGATCAAATTCACCCACTAATGGCGATGAGCCAGGATCAAAATCACCCACTAATGGCAATGATCCTCAAGATGATGGCGATGACCCAGAAGATGACCAAGAAGTGTGATAACTGTTACAATGTTTTATTTCGTTTCAGAAACGACCTGCTGATATCGATCCATTAGAGCTGAGAGGGACAGTGAAAGCTACTGTAGCAAAGAGAAAGTTCGAGGTTCTTGGATGGACCAAGCCCGCAACTCCTGCAAAAGCAGAAAGAAACATACCAGGAATTCTACATCTGACAGAGATGATGGTTGAGGATGGAGAAGCCAGGATAGAGCAATGGGAAATATTCCCTCAAATGGATCCACCAGGATCAAATTCACCCACTAATGGCGATGAGCCAGGATCAACATCACCCACTAATGGCAATGACATTCAAGATGATGGCGATGACCCAGAAGATGACCAAGAAGTGTGATAACTGTTACAATGTTTTATTTCGTTTCAGAAACTACCTGCTGATATCGATCCATTAGAGCTGAGAAGGACAGTGAAAGCTATTGTAGCAAAGATAAGTTCGAGGTTCTTGGATGGACCAAGCCCGCAACTCCTGCAAAAGCAGAAAGAAACATACCAGGAATTCTACATCTGACAGAGATGATGGTTGCCGTTGGAGAAGCCAGGATAGAGCAGTGGGAAATATTCCCTCAAATGGATCCACCAGGATCAAATTCACCCACTAATGGCGATGAGCCAGGATCAAAATCACCCACTAATGGCAATGATCCTCAAGATGATGGCGATGACCCAGAAGATGACCAAGAAGTGTGATAACTGTTACAATGTTTTATTTCGTTTCAGAAACTACCTGCTGATATCGATCCATTAGAGCTGAGAGGGACAGTGAAAGCTACTGTAGCAAAGAGAAATTTCGAGGTTCTTGGATGGACTAAGCCCGCAACTCCTTGCGAAAGCAGAAAGAAACATACCAGAAATTCTACATCTGACAGAAATGAGGGTTGCGGATGGAGAAGCCAGGATAGAGCAGTGGGAAAAATTCCCTCAAACGGATCCACCACGATCAAATTCACCCACTAATGGCAATGACACTCAAGATGATGGTGATGACCCTCAAGATGATGGCGATGCTGATGGCGATGACCCAGAAGATGACCAAGAAGTGTGATAACATGTATATAATTTATTTATCATTATAATTATTTTTAATGTACTGTATTGTCTAATAATATCTACATTTATTCTTATGATTGTTTGCTATGCAGTCAATGTGTGAATTGAATGAAGATGAATTAGCTGTCTACCTTGCAAAGGCTGCAGGTGTAATTAGGAAACAAATGATACGCCAAAAAAATGAATTTTTTGGTTTGGTAATTTCAAACAAGATTGCCAACAAAATTCTGTCCCTGATTTGTTAGTTGCTTTGGTGCGTTTGTGCGATGTTTTTTTTCGTTTTAGAAACTACCTGCTTATATCGATCCATTAGAGCTGAGAAGGACAGTGAAAGCTATTGTAGCAAAGAGAAAGTTCGAGGTTCTTGGATGGACCAAGCCCGCAACCCCTTCAAAAGCAGAAAGAAACATACCAGGAATTCTACATCTGACAGAGATGATGGTTGAGGATGGAGAAGCCAGGATAGAGCAATGGGAAATATTCCCTCAAATGGATCCACCAGGATCAAATTCACCCACTAATGGCGATGAGCCAGGATCAACATCACCCACTAATGGCAATGACATTCAAGATGATGGAGATGACCCAGAAGATGACCAAGAAGTGTGATAACTGTTACAATGTTCTATTTCGTTTCAGAAACTACCTGCTGATATCGATCCATTAGAGCTGAGAAGGACAGTGAAAGCTATTGTAGCAAAAATAAGTTCGAGGTTCTTGGATGGACCAAGCCCGCAACTCCTGCAAAAGCAGAAAGAAACATACCAGGAATTCTACATCTGACAGAGATGATGGTTGCCGTTGGAGAAGCCAGGATAGAGCAGTGGGAAATATTCCCTCAAATGGATCCACCAGGATCAAATTCACCCACTAATGGCGATGAGCCAGGATCAAAATCACCCACTAATGGCAATGATCCTCAAGATGATGGCGATGACCCAGAAGATGACCAAGAAGTGTGATAACTGTTACAATGTTTTATTTCGTTTCAGAAACGACCTGCTGATATCGATCCATTAGAGCTGAGAGGGACAGTGAAAGCTACTGTAGCAAAGAGAAAGTTCGAGGTTCTTGGATGGACCAAGCCCGCAACTCCTGCAAAAGCAGAAAGAAACATACCAGGAATTCTACATCTGACAGAGATGATGGTTGAGGATGGAGAAGCCAGGATAGAGCAATGGGAAATATTCCCTCAAATGGATCCACCAGGATCAAATTCACCCACTAATGGCGATGAGCCAGGATCAACATCACCCACTAATGGCAATGACATTCAAGATGATGGCGATGACCCAGAAGATGACCAAGAAGTGTGATAACTGTTACAATGTTTTATTTCGTTTCAGAAACTACCTGCTGATATCGATCCATTAGAGCTGAGAAGGACAGTGAAAGCTATTGTAGCAAAGATAAGTTCGAGGTTCTTGGATGGACCAAGCCCGCAACTCCTGCAAAAGCAGAAAGAAACATACCAGGAAATCTACATCTGACAGAGATGATGGTTGCCGTTGGAGAAGCCAGGATAGAGCAGTGGGAAATATTCCCTCAAATGGATCCACCAGGATCAAATTCACCCACTAATGGCGATGAGCCAGGATCAAAATCACCCACTAATGGCAATGATCCTCAAGATGATGGCGATGACCCAGAAGATGACCAAGAAGTGTGATAACTGTTACAATGTTTTATTTCGTTTCAGAAACTACCTGCTGATATCGATCCATTAGAGCTGAGAGGGACAGTGAAAGCTACTGTAGCAAAGAGAAATTTCGAGGTTCTTGGATGGACTAAGCCCGCAACTCCTTGCGAAAGCAGAAAGAAACATACCAGGAATTCTACATCTGACAGAAATGAGGGTTGCGGATGGAGAAGCCAGGATAGAGCAGTGGGAAAAATTCCCTCAAACGGATCCACCACGATCAAATTCACCCACTAATGGCAATGACACTCAAGATGATGGTGATGACCCTCAAGATGATGGCGATGCTGATGGCGATGACCCAGAAGATGACCAAGAAGTGTGATAACATGTATATAATTTATTTATCATTATAATTATTTTTAATGTACTGTATTGTCTAATAATATCTACATTTATTCTTATGATTGTTTGCTATGCAGTCAATGTGTGAATTGAATGAAGATGAATTAGCTGTCTACCTTGCAAAGGCTGCAGGTGTAATTAGGAAACAAATGATACGCCAAAAAAATGAATTTTTTGGTTTGGTAATTTCAAACAAGATTGCCAACAAAATTCTGTCCCTGATTTGTTAGTTGCTTTGGTGCGTTTGTGCGATGTTTTATTTCGTTTTAGAAACTACCTGCTTATATCGATCCATTAGAGCTGAGAAGGACAGTGAAAGCTATTGTAGCAAAGAGAAAGTTCGAGGTTCTTGGATGGACCAAGCCCGCAACTCCTGCAAAAGCAGAAAGAAACATACCAGGAATTCTACATCTGACAGAGATGATGGTTTAGGATGGAGAAGCCAGGATAGAGCAATGGGAAATATTCCCTCAAATGGATCCACCAGGATCAAATTCACCCACTAATGGCGATGAGCCAGGATCAACATCACCCACTAATGGCAATGACATTCAAGATGATGGCGATGACCCAGAAGATGACCAAGAAGTGTGATAACTGTTACAATGTTTTATTTCGTTTCAGAAACTACCTGCTGATATCGATCCATTAGAGCTGAGAAGGACAGTGAAAGCTATTGTAGCAAAGATAAGTTCGAGGTTCTTGGATGGACCAAGCCCGCAACTCCTGCAAAAGCAGAAAGAAACATACCAGGAATTCTACATCTGACAGAGATGATGGTTGCCGTTGGAGAAGCCAGGATAGAGCAGTGGGAAATATTCCCTCAAATGGATCCACCAGGATCAAATTCACCCACTAATGGCGATGAGCCAGGATCAAAATCACCCACTAATGGCAATGATCCTCAAGATGATGGTGATGACCCAGAAGATGACCAAGAAGTGTGATAACTGTTACAATGTTTTATTTCGTTTCAGAAACGACCTGCTGATATCGATCCATTAGAGCTGAGAGGGACAGTGAAAGCTACTGTAGCAAAGAGAAATTTCAAGGTTCTTGGATGGACTAAGCCCGCAACTCCTTGCGAAAGCAGAAAGAAACATACCAGGAATTCTACATCTGACAGAAATGAGGGTTGCGGATGGAGAAGCCAGGATAGAGCAGTGGGAAAAATTCCCTCAAACGGATCCACCACGATCAAATTCACCCACTAATGGCAATGACACTCAAGATGATGGTGATGACCCTCAAGATGATGGCGATGCTGATGGCGATAACCCAGAAGATGACCAAGAAGTGTGATAACATGTATATAATTTATTTATCATTATAATTATTTATAATGTACTGTATTGTCTAATAATTTCTACATTTATTCTTATGATTGTTTGCCATGCAGTCAATGTGTGAATTGAATGAAGATGAATCAGCTGTCTACCTTGCAAAGGCTGCAGGTGTAATTAGGAAACAAATGATACGCCAAAAAAATGAATTTTTTGGTTTGGCAATTTCAAACAAGATTGCCAACAAAATTCTGTCCCTGATTTGTTAGTTGCTTTCGTGCGTATGACTTTGCACGGTCCTAATATTGAAGAACAGTCAATACCAGTGTCTTCCTTTCAACCCACCCTTACAATATCTCAACTTTTAATGTCCAACTTTACCAAGCTTAAACCAATAAGAGAGCATAAAAATACCAGAACGAAGTTGAAGACTGAGACTCCCCTCCAGATTTATCTTGGCCTGATGCTTCATACTAAAACTCGTAAAAGGAAACTGGGGAGAATGCCCTGTTCTCTAGGTTGTATGTTGCATGTCAAGTGAGAAATGGTAAGAATTTTTTCAATTTGAAAATCAACCAGGCCTCCTTCACTTACAAATTTAGGAGAAATAAGATTGACAAAAACGTCAGACATAGTTGATTGTCTAACTGATAACGAATGTTGAAGTTGTTGATGAACATATGATTGAAGCAGTGATATTAGATGGTGGTGCAGTTGTTAATTTTTTGAAACCTGTCAGTGTTAAGACATTTAATGATTATGCTAGGCTAGTTTTTTTACCCTATATTCAAAAGTATTTGCACAGGTGTAAAAGGGTTGATTTGGTATGGGACGTTTATATCGAAGGAGGTTTGAAGCACGATGCACGTAGTAAAAGAGGAAGAGGAGTCTCCCAGGAAATTGGCATGAGTATTTAAGATAAAAAGAATAAGACTAAACTATTTTCTTATCTTGGCAATTTTATTATCAACCAAAACTTGAATGGTAAAGTTGTGTGCACTCTTGAAAATAAGGCCTTATGTAACATCTTTTCAGATGTAGATTTTTTATTCCCCTGTTTGCATGAAGAAGCAGACATAAGAATAAGGCTTCATCTGAAACACGTATCTTTGGGAGGATTGAGAAGTGTGATGATTACAATAGTTGATTCTGATGTGTTAGTTTTGTTCATTGCAGCTTATCAACCCCTTGAACTTCAGCATTTGTGGTTAGGTTTAAGGTACTAGGCCCTCAGAAATGTTCTGCTCTTCCCATGTTTCATGCATGTTTCCTGTTTCTTCCCATGGTTGTGATAATGTTTCGTCTTTTGCTGGGAAAGGCTGCCTGGGCAGGATCGAAGTCGTTTGATGATGTTACATCAGTTTTCAATGCTTTTAACCATCACAAAACTACTGTTGAATGCATTTCTGAGTGGATGTCGGTTATTGAGAGGTTTCTTGTGTTATGTATGATTGCACAAGTGAAGCCACGGCAGTAAATCAAGCAAGACACCAGTTGTTTACAATTGAAGGAAGGGATATCGAATCCATACCTCCCACACAGGCAGCTCTATTGCAGCATTTAAAAAGAACAGTTTACCAAGCAGAGTACTGCTAGGGTCAGATGCTCCAGAAACAACCTCGTCTAATAGTAATATGCCAATATACATGCCTTGAAATAACACTACGAATCCAACGTCGTCAATATCCCAAATATACGTAATGACGTATACAGGGACCGTATGCTGCAAATGGTTGTCGCTTGCAAAGTTGCTATGAGAAGTCGCAACTTTTGGTGTGAAATTAAAACGCTGCGAAAGAAATTGGTTTATTGATTGGAGTAACGAACCAGATTTATTAATCCCATTAGAATGCCTCAAGTGCAAAAGTAAAGAACCTTATGCACTTAAGACCTCATTAGGATGGACATTAATGGGGGGGGGAGGTGAAAATCAGAAGCTAGTATATCAATATATACAACAATATGTTTTCAATCTACCACGGAACAAAGTCAATCTACTAATACCGATGCAGAAAAAACGATTCAGGATAGTAACACGCAAAAAGCTAATATTAGAAATAAATCTAACAACGAACGTTACAAAACTAAACCACTTTGGAGTAAGTTACATAATATAGATTCGAAAGATGAACAGATTTCCAATGCTCACACCAGGAACATAAAAACACATGATTATGATATATTTGTTTTACCGGCTACTACAAAGGACAATACAACTAGGGATATTCAACAAAGAAGAAGTCTACCAGCTACTCCGCAATTCAAGAAGAAGATCGCAACTCATCCTGAAGTGAATATCATGTCTGTGGTCATTGGCCTTCAGTCCTGTTCACAACAGAGCCGCCTGGAGAAGACGTCCATCAACCAACAACCAATCATTGGCAATCATTGTTCAAACGTTCAACCCAAAACGAAAGCAAAGCTAATTATTACTGGTCCAATGCTAAGCTCTGCCTATTAGAGGCTCATCAGTGACAACTTATACTCGTCGCACGTGGGGACCATGTTAACCTCGTCCTAGTGTAATAATTTATAGACAATTCATACTTTATTATCTATCTTTATTATTAAATTATTATTATTACAATCTTTAGTTTACTTGCCAAAATAGTTAACCAAATTATACCATAAAACTTTAATTACATATTATGTTCAATAAAACATGTTTTAATGTTCATGTGCGAAAGTACATTAATACTTAGGCACACTTAGGCATAAAACTTTCATATAAATACAACTCATTTTCATGCTCTAATCAATGTTCAAAATTTACTCTGTATAAGACAGATACATCATCATCTTTAATTACTGTTATAATTATTTACCACAAAATATACCATCGGAACATTCAGCATACTGGTGTACTTCATGTCTCACCGAAGTTTCTGTAAGTACAGTACACTTATTTATAGTTATTCAAATCTATCAGTATCAGACAGGCAAATTGACAGTCTATCTATTACACGGGATAGTTCACAATTTTAATATACAGTCATCTATTCAATCATTTCAATTCATCTGAATCCTGCTGTAATAGTTATATATAAAGCTTACTTTGAAATACCATATAATGTATTTGATACTATATCATGTTATTGAGGAGAATATAAAGTTTTTGAAGATAACATAAAATTGTTTGTCTATTTATGGCAGGAATGGTGTTTGATACACTTATGCAGCATACTTTAAAGTGCATGTTGATGGTAAAAGATTGTGACAACGAGCATTATCTGATCAAATTTTGATTTTTAGCCTAGGTGTCTCGGTCTAATATATAAACCAAATTGTACACTTTGCATTTATCATGAAGTTATCAATGAATGAAATATATATCTATATTTATCGAATAATCAATCAAACCGTCTGCAATGAAGGACGTCCAAAGCAGGCCTATTTTCAAATATCTCCTAGAGAAGCACTTGTAAACATTCTTCAAATATTTTATATTAAACAAATAGTTCGGGTCCTTCAAAAACGGTGACTGGCTACGAAAATGGTGACCAAATTCTGTGACTGATTACGAAAATGGTGACTTATGACAAGTCAGCCATGAAGCATAAACAGCTGGTCTAAACAGCTTCGAGCCATCCGATGTGAGCATGAAACATGTGTTTTCTTAACCTTTCTATTGACTCATCTTGATTCAGTTTATGACACCGTGCTTCGACACGCTAGGACACGCACGCCACATTAGGATACATTGGCCCAATGTAGGCTACTGCAAACTGTGACTCTGTCAATATGATATGGGCAAGTAGAAACTTTCATACTGTTTTGTAGTTGTGAATGGAGGTTTCTTATGAAAACATTGCTTTACAGGCATAAAATGCGACCTTTGAGCTTGGTTTTCGAGTATGCATTGATTCACTACACTACATGTGGCTTGAAAAATGGCATTCACTTTTCCACTTTGAACCTGCAAGGCCTTATGGTCAATTATGCCTTTAAATGATACATTGATTCTGATGCAGAATATATATCAAATTTGATCGGTCCAAGATTAAAGTTTATCCGATAAGAGATGACAGATATATCGGCGTTTCAATACGCTTATTCTGACAGCACGTTTATTTTACAACATAAAAAATACTGTGACGTTACTATTTTTTAAACAAAAAGTAGACCAAAGCGCGAAAGGAAAATCACGTTCACTTCGCTCATCTGTTTGTTAACCTACAACTCAAAATATGTTGAATATTTTGCCATGTTCCAAGAGGTGTAAAATAAAATGTATTTGTTTTAAAACAAGACTCTGGATTTTTCGAAGATACTTCAAATAATCTTCAAATTTTAAAATTTAATATGGCTCAAGAGAGATGCTAATTCATTCATTAATCAACGTACTCAAATTGTTGGCTCGTGCATACCTGTCTGCTAAACAGTCTTTTTTCTTCGCATTCAAAAGAAACACCAGAACAAATACATTTCGTACATGATTCAGCAGTATCTTTTTCGTTTCCTTTGACAAAGTATTCAGCACCACAATAAACTTCATCTTGAGCTGATATTGTTTGAGCCTGAAATTTGACGTAGCAAACAATGTAAAAGCAAAACACAAACACGAAAATATGAAGACTGCAGAGTGAGTCACCCAGCGGTTATGATATAAAGCAGGCTGTAATTTATTAAACAATTCTTACCTTTGATGAAATGACGGGTGAAATGATTGCTAAAACAAGCCAACCAATAGCTAATTCTGCCATGACCAACATCGTTACAATTGTTTTGCTCAGTTTTACATTGAAACAGGAATGATGTCCTCGTGTTTGAATGATACACCGACATCGGAAATATTTGGGGTGATTCAGCGGAAGTACTCCATTCCATTACTGCTTTCATTGAAACTCTAAATTTTATCAGATTTAACAGTTTCTATCACCATGAAAAGCATGGCGGCGTTAAAACCTAGCAGAGAATACGATAGCCCAACCAAAGCAAGATCTTCGACTTCGACTTCAGTCAGAACACGGTCAGAACGTAGCCTACCATTCCCCAACAATAGTCGTCCTATCGTTCGTGTAGCCATGGTGTAACTTGGTAATTCTTCGAAATGGGTGTCACTATCAATCAACTGCAACGGTGAGATAATGACACCTGCAACCTTCAACAAAAATAAGAAATTATTGGTATTGGTTGTCAATTGAAATTATTAGCACCTTTTCATTTGCGTATGCAACTACGTATGTCTGAGTATGTAGTAAAAATGCAACATCATTTATCAATAAAACAGTTCGATAAGGAACAGTTTGCATTATTTGCAGTAATATTTGGCCTTTTGGGGCTGAAGCAAAGTGGGCAACAGGGCAGCTGACCCATCTTCCTCTCTGATCAGATTATGTCCTACCACGGCCTCGACCACATGCTCCCGACTGGGAGGTACTTTGTGAGAATACACTAATAGGTGTGACTGTGAGCGTGACAAATCAAAAAGTTTTTGCAGCAGGGCGGTACTGAAACGAAGGGGGGCAAATAGAGAAAAGAGCAGTTTTCCTCACGTTTGAAGCTTTCGCCTTCAAATTTCAGGCTAGAGTATTCTATTTTTTGATGTTGCAGGCAAACAAGGTCAAGCGAATGCTTTATGATCCGGTTTCCCTTACTGGTATTACCATCAAAAGGGTATATTAGGCAGGGGCAGGAGGGACAGCTGATCCTCCTGCCCTTGCAACAGATGGGCAAAGAGGGACAGTATGTGCCCTTTTGTATAATTATCATAACATTTCCAGATCAACCCATAGAGTTTGAAGACAATACTGAAGACAGCTTCTAACTCTATGGATCAACCACATTAAATAAATATGAAAAAATAGGTGGCATTTTACCTCGAAAACATTTTTGTTGCAAGGTGCCCTTTATGTAGGATCTGCCCCTGTTTTCCTCGCATGGCTCCGGCGCCCCTGATTTTAGGCCAAATCTCGCTGAGAAAAAAGAGATTGGATCACAATTGGAAAACACGATTTGCCTCTGACAGTGAAAGAAGGAGATCAGCTTCCCCTGTGTGATCACTATCACACTAAACTAGTACAGCAGCATAAGTACAAATATCTAGTGAAAAATGGAGACAAACTTACATAAAAAACTAAATAGTATAACAAAACTTTGCGGATTATCATATCAGCTTGCTAATAGATAGCATCAATTTACAAAATATTAATATATCGAAATCTATATGTACGTATATGTTTATTACAGTTATAGAAGTTAATGTTCTTATATATATATATATATATATATATATAATGTAATAATAATAATGATGATATGGTATCTAACAGCATTTGATATAGTGCTCGATGTCATTTGACAGAGCGTGAATAATAATAATAATGGAGTCAAAGACTACGCATTCATTTTCTGTAACTTAAAGTTTCTCGCTTTGTGCGATCATCAGACAGATACTATATCATCAATGCGATCATCAACAGTATCTGTCTGATGATCGCACAAAGCGAGAAACTTTAAGTTACAGAAAATGAATGCGTAGTCTTTGACTCCATTATTATTATTATTATATATATATATATATATATATATAATAAAGAAGTCAAAGACTACACATTTTGATACTGTTACTTAAAGTTTCACGCTTTATGCGATCCTCAGACAGTTAAAACAGTTTTAACTGGAGTTTTAACTGGAGTCTTTTCAGGAGTTTTAACTGTCTGAGGATCGCATAAAGCGTGAAACTTTAAGTAACAGTATCAAAATGTGTAGTCTTTGACTTCTTTATTATATTTACAGCTCTGTCAACTGACATTGAGCACTGTTTTACTGCTATTAGATAATATCTAATACTATATATATATATATATATATATAAATAGTAGATCAAAGATCACGAGTTTATTCCGTTACTCTGAGTTTCGCGTAAAGACGCTCTTCAGACGGTTTTATTAAAATCGTTTAATAAATCGTTTAATCATTTTAATAAAACCGTCTGAAGAGCGTCTTTATGCGAAACTCAGGGTAACGGAATAAACTCGTGATCTTTGATCTACTATTTATATTGCTCTGCTTTTAGCATTGAGCACTCAAATTGATGTTTTGCCCACACAATTACTTTATTATATATATATATATATATATATATATATTAATTGGAATAATCAGGTTATTGCAATAAATATAGTCAACTATTTTAGATATGCCAAAGCCAAGGACAAAACTTTACAGGTTCATAGCACACTCCCTGACGATCCTGCGTGCTCAATACAGAATTAGGCCAAAAATGATTCATTGCCCAGAATGGAACTGTACACAAGAAAAACACTATAAAGAAAATGATCACCAATGTTATAAAACAATGCAATATACAACACGTGTGTGGTAGCCATTAGCAAGTTATAGGATAGCATGCACGCAGAAAAATAATGAATTAGTAGGGTCGGCGTAATATTGACTAAGAGGTGAGAATAACGTTGTTTATTCATTGTTCATCAGCCCATGCTAACTAGCCTGCGCGCATACCTTACTTGAAAACGTTTCTTCCTCGTTAGTTCTAACGAGGAAGAAACGTTTTTAAGTAAGGTCTGCGCGTAGGCTAATGCTAACGAGTTCTTCAACAATATAACTGGATTGTGATTGGTTGACAACTTAAAAGACAAACAATGGTTTTCAGACCCAGTACTAAGCCACAAAATAGATCTGGGTCTGTGCACAGATTAGCTATGGAATTGGTTGATGTACTCAGGTGAACTTTATGTGTGTATCCCACTGTATATGGAATTAGAATATGATTGTCATGAAAATGAAATGAAAAATGGATTAGTAGTCAATGAAAAAACTATATTTACAGATTTAGAGTTATGAAAATTTAGTGGCTGACATCATCAAATATTGAATAAGCAATAATATTTGCTTGTTTTCCAGAAGACTCAGATTTAATGGACACTTCGTGAGCATTTCATGAACTGTTTGTGAAATTTTTATGAATGAAATTCCTTACATTCCCTTGTGTGTGCCATAAAGCTAGAGTACATTGGAAACTGTGCAATAATTGCTTAATATATTGTATGATCAATCATGCCACTACAGAATTTGTAAAAACAGGCCAATGTACCATGTTTATGGAATTTATATTAAATATTCATTGGGCCAGAGGAAATCAATAACTGTGTATGTTCAATTACAAATCGTAATTATATATGGGCATGTGATTGGATATAATACATAGCTCACTCACATGTTGCCAGGAAAGATGCAATCCCTGATGTCATTGATAGTATATAAAGTTCAGGCGTGTTAAAATTCTGTAAAACATAAATATAAAAAATGTTATACAACCCCGAAAATTCCAATTTTAATAGGATCCACCAGCTGATGATTGCTGAAAATTTTTTCAATTAATTAATGAAATATTGGTGAGCCCTGTGAACTGCCCATGAACACTGTGAACGTATAAACAGCCCATCAAAAATTCATCTACATCAAATTACCAGTCTTTCACAAGCGTTTTAGTGAATTGCACAGCTCATAAATAGATCTTGATTATTGGACCATTTAACATTTCTGAACTTCCTTAGACATACAGAAGAAAAGCCAAGTATTATCAATCAGAATTGTGTCGTTTATTATTTTAAATGTGATCTGTGCGATGAAGATTCTGCAGGTTTCATATCATGTCACCTTCACGAACGAATAGACGACCATAGATACATAAAAATTGGCAAGCATTTGAAAACTCATAATTTGAAAGTAGACAACGTCACACAAAATTTTTTTAAACCTCTAAGGAGATGCAAAGACAAGAGAGATTGCCTAGTTTATGAAATGTTGTACATTCGGGAAAGGAAGCCCATTTTTAATTCATAATCAGATTCAATTAAGTCTCTGATGTTTGAAAATACGCTGTGACTATTTGACCTAAATGGGTGGTTATCACGTGATTGGATCCTAAACCTAACACTACCCTGGGACGAGTGAAACACGAGTGAATTACGTAATTGACTGTCTGCGCACGCGCAGTTGAATCCATAATGGCTGGGAATGCCGGTCTTTTGTTTGGAGATATTAAATAGAAGACTTCTACAACGAAAATTTTATATTTTATTCTATAATATAATCGAACGTAATCCTGAAATTTGATTGGCTGGTCCAAGTGTTTGGAAATTCAAGAAATTTTTTTTTTCAAAATTCCTGTTCAATGTTGTTGAGAAAATTTGGTCAGAGCTCAGAGCTGAAGAAGAATACGAAGCTGCAGTGTATACTAAAGGAATAATATCAACAAAGTTGTCCATGTGAAAGACAAATGTTTCAAAGCTTTAATTTGATCCGAAAACATTTTAGTAAGTAAAAACATTGAATTTAAATTGAATTTGAAATCATTCATTCAAGCTTCGAAAGACCTTCTGCAATATAAACAAACTTGATTATGAATTTTTGTTTTATTCTAGAAAAGGGCTACAGCACGCTTTCAAGTTTTTACATTCATACTTACTACATCCAGAAAAGTTGGAAGACTTTCGGGAAGTGTTTAAAGAAATTGACAAGTAAATTATTGAACAAAATAGTTACTGATGCCAGGCTCTCTGAATTGTGGCATAATCAGACATGAGAATTTAATTTTCAAAAATAGTCTGAAATCCAGGATAGTTTGATAAATTTTAATCAATTTCAATCGTAAAAAGCAATAACTATAGTTTCACAAGGCCCAAACCTAAAATAGTCTGAAATCCGCCAAAAGTCTGAAAATTCTTACGTCTGCATTATGACCTCGACGGACCTCGGTCATTATCAGCCGACATTCCCCATTGCCTTTAATCAATAACAATTAATTGTTTGCATCTACTATGTAGTGAGAACAGTTGAAGCAATTTGACATATTCTTATGTATAGACTTAACTAATTATAAGATGTACAGAACAACTTACACATTGATTTGATGCAGACGCAATAAAAAATTGGATCAAACCAACAAGCATTGAAAAGAATCCAAAGAAATGAAAGACAATTTTTAATTTCCATGGAATGGGATCCATTGTCACAAATAAGAAAGTAAAACCTAGGAAGAAAATGAAAATCAGATATACCCCTGCGAAAAACAGTTCAGAGTTCATGAACAGTTCATGAACATTAAATAGCCCAGTTTGCATGAACTGTTCATGAGATGTTAATGGAAAGTTCAATGAAAATTTGTCCATTTAACTTTCATGAACACTCAATTTGTTTTCCACAGGCGTAAGTTCAAAACAAAGCAAATAGCAGAATGTGTGTATTGCTTACAAATAGTTACATATCCAAATATCGTCAATTGTAAAACCCTATGTCAACTATTACGTATTTATGATGCCAACAGTCTTCAACATATAGTATTCAAGTGGAAAATTAAACCTAAAATCCCGCATATTTGGATTTAATGCCCTAGCAAGTTAATTTTGGTCTATGCAGACAAAGCTTGCATGGCAATGTATTTAAATACAATGATACATCAAATAAAAATTCAAAAATAAATTTATAAAAGTACAGTACATGATAAATGTTTGAAGATTTGTTGTAAACGCAAATGATTTTATATAAATCTAAATTCAAGTTTATATTAATTTCTTTAAATAATTGATGCATGTAATTCACAAATGTGATATGGAACTTAGTAATACAGGCTTTATAGCGTTCTATTAACATTCGACATGCTGTGAATCACACGGAAAAAAAATAACTCGCCGCAACGGCTCGTGATTTTTAATGCTCTTTGTATCTCATTGCTCGTGTTAAAATAAAGCTATACATCGCTCTTACCCATTTCATATAGCATAAATATCAAACAAGGCATACACAAGTACATGTACTCCATGTAGGCATATTTGTTTGTCATTGCTCAATTTCAAGAATGATAAGGATCAGAGGTAGAGCCTATGAAGTCAGAATTTTCAGACTCCGAATTCGAAAAAGTCGTCATAGAAGTTTCTGACTCCGAGCCCGACTCTAGCTTCTATATGCTATTTGCTAGTTTCATATTAAATAGTTTAGTTTCATGTTGCAGCCAGAGCCAAAAAGTGTAATGAATTCATGAACAGTTCATGAAATGTTCGCGAATGTCAAATAGCCAGTTATTTATTATGAGCTTCTTCGTGCCATGTTTACATTGTTTATCACCTTGGCTAGGGACAGCCCACGTGCAGTTCAAGAAAATGGGACCATTTTACATTCAATCATTCATAAACTGTTTTCACAGGGAAATCACATTATGCTGATCTTAGTCACATTGAGTTATATCATATATGAATTACGTGATCCGGTCCTGGGATTGCATAAAGATGTGGCATGAAAACTTACCAGCAGATGCCATGGTCATTATAATGGACAAGACAAGGACATTGAGTAAAGGTTGATTGCAGTATCTAGAGCTGTGGTCACTGAAATGGAATGGAATACCATAATAAATTATGTCAATTAAAATCATCTTCCATAATATTGGATCATATCACAGCCAATTGAGCCACATCACACTGCTACTCAGTTATAAACTTTATTTTATTGAACAGTTACATAGTTTGTTTAAAATTAGGCTACTCATGTATGTAATTAGTTTCCAATTTTCTTTGAATAGTAAATACTATAATAATTTTCACAACTAAGCGTGACCTAGCTAGCTATTATGATGAGATCAGTCCCCCATTTACGAGCAATAACAATGAATCTGGCTAATCTAGGCAGATCAACTGATGTGTTCCAGGATCATCGTGTATAAGAAGTGTTATCAGATCAAACTCTGCTTGATAATTCAGACCACCAAACAGAACTTAATTGGAAAAGTAAAGATTTAGCACTACGATGACTAACACATATTAATATTGCTCAATTTTTATAAACTCTTCATGGACGGTAGAAAAGCTTGTTCATGAATGTATTAGATGGCCTATATTTGTGAATTTTTTCATATACTTTTCACAGGATCTTTAATATTCAAGAGCAGTTCATGAAAATCTGGCCATTTAACATTCATAAACGATTTTCACATGGAACAGCTATCTGAGTGGTGGCCTTATTGATCAAAATTTATTTTCACATTTCAAAAGAAAAACATGCTAAAATCGCTGAAAAGACCTTTCCTATCATATAATGCGATGTGGGAATTGATAGAAAGAACCAAAAATTAGAAAATTCAATTCAAGACCAAAACAAAACAAAAATGTGTTAATTTCATTCCTAATAATTATGTTAAAGGGATATACACAATAAAAGGTTAAATTAAATAGAACTCACTTGAGCAACACAACAATTTGTGGTATAAAAAGCAGTGCTGAAATAACACAGAGAAGAGTTCGTCTGAAAATTAAACAACATTTATTGTCAAAACATAAAAATGTTCAAAGATTATAGAAAATTATGCCCAAACAAAAAGAAAAGTATGTTTCAAACAACAAGAATTCTCTACAAAAGTTCCCATTTGTTTGTCACTCACATTTGTCTTATCCAATGATATTTTATTAATGTTCTTCAAAGTTAAAAATAGGCGATCTATATTCATGTAATGTCGCATTAAAAGATCAGTCCAAGGGTGGATCACTGGATAGTTATAAAGTTAAAGTTATTTCTCATTTATTTCTGGTTGGAAGTTACAGTCAAACCTGTTATAACGGTCACCTCTATACAGCGGCCACCTGTCTATAATGGTCACTCTTTTAATGTCCAAAATAATATTTTCTATTGAATCAAACCTGTATATAAAGGCCACCTGTCTATAGTGGTCAATTTATCTACCTCTCTTAGCTGGCCGTTATATACAGGTTTCACTGTATATCAAAATCATTTATGTTTCTGCTATGGGTTTTACTCCCAAAGAATAATGTGACTAAGACATTTGTGCTTGGATTTTTTAATTGATTGGCCAACACCTGCGGTGTCGCAAACACTGTACGGTCATTTAATAAACTTGCAAAAACGTAGACACAAAGTTATAATACGTATGCCTATCTCATTTTGCTGGAATAGAGGTTTACATTCTTGCTAGACCAGCCATTTTAATTTTGTCACATCTATGTTTGCAGAATCATGCAAGCTTTATTTCTCAAATAGTTCTATGAAAATTCATGCAAAATTCATAGGCGAACTGTAGGTAATAATGTAGGCTTTTAGCCTTTCTGTGTTTCGATTGTCAAATTATTTGAAATGCATGAATCAATCAATGCCTTCTTGCTTACACTGAATAAATAAATGTTTTTGGTGCGCAAAATAGGTTTTGAAATGGAACACTTAGATGGTTGTAAATGCTCTTTATTGAACTAAGTTGCGATACTGCATATAAATTGAAACATATTTCATGGCAGATAAGCCCTGATTGTCAATGCACAGCAGTAATCGTAATATAATCATCTCTGGACCATCTATTCCTCATTCTGATCTAATCCTCTAAAGTGGCTTTTTCATTTATTTCAAATATTATAGATATTGTTAATTGGTGTGTTCTAGATTGTGATGTAATTAGAGTATATGTGTGTCTCACAATGTAGCCTAATGAGATTTATATGTATGACATGATACTGGGGCCACCCAAGCTAGTTTGTATGTGTATTTCTCTACACCATGTAATTGATATTCATTTTTTTGATTACATGCTAATTTGTAGGCTTAAGAATTAAAAGGGTAGGATGAAATAGACTAATTAATAGATGTAGAAACATTTGAAACAAGAAAGAAAGAAATATAAATAGTGTCCGTAGCCTACATATTGAAACCTGTCTATAGTGGCCAGTTACTAGATTAAGAACATTGACCATTAAGGGATGTGACCTTTAGAGGTCTAAATCAATAGAAATCAATATTTTTAACATCAGGAAATGACAAATATTAAACAATTGGATTGGCCCACAGTTTCCTATTAGCTATTAATATTTGGCACAGAAGAGGCAAATAATTAAGGAGAAAACGAGAAGGCATCAGAAAATTATGAGCAGCCTCTGCGAGTAATCTTCGCCGGCGAGTTTTCTCCTGAAGTTCCATGGAGTTTTTTCCAGACTTTCCGTTTTATAGTATAGAAGTAGTTAAGATGATATTGTATTGCTGTTCTATTTCTAAGTAGTGGCTCTTTCTTTTCATTAAGGGCAATGATTGTTTATGCTTTTTACTGATCTCATACGCGGCGATGCAACTGATTTCACGGCATTGATTGCCAATGCGCAGCAGTACGCCAACTGCCACACATAATGCAATTCCCTTTTGATCATTCCATTCACGATCAGAAGATGATAATCATTTGATCTTTCAGAAAAGTAAGCTGAGTTGACCCAGGGGCGCATCTCAAACTTATGACGAGGGTGTCCCGGTGTCCCACCCTCCCTGATTTGACGTTCAAGCCAATCTGCATTATTTTTGTGTGATCACAAAAAGGGTACAAATTAAACTGCTAATAAAATTTTTATTTTTCATGTAAGATCAAAAATACTCCATATACGATATCTCTGTATCCATATCTACATGTATAAAAAGTTTAAACAGAATACAATCTTTTCTTGGAACGAAGCCGTTCGATTTGACCTGGACTGACTCAAATTCAAGAATATGAGGGGAATTCCAATAGCACACACGACCATCTACATGCACCAATACAAAGGATAAGGAATGGTATCTAGCATTATCCAACTACAGTAGGCCTACTACCAATACTGCACAATTAGCCATTAGGTTGACTTTACAATATTAAGGAATAAAGTAATTTTACTGATGTATGAACCTTCCTGAACCATCTAGAGCATTCTACAACATAGGAGAACCTACATGACTCACAATGACCATGCCCCGGACCATGCATGATCTTGCACCTTCTAGCATCTAAACAGTATGGGCTAAATAGTACAGTAAAAAATCAAACTATGAGAACTTAATGTACAGTCTACTATCAATATGTCAACTTGGAATTAATATTATTATTAATAAAAAGAAATACACAAATCAATTCAACCTACGTTGTTATTATTGTTTATTCAACATAAATCTACAGTTCTCATCACTCACAAAATCACAAATGTCATGTACGTGAGTAAAATAAAAACGTTGATCAACTTACATTCCTTGCCGATTTTGAGGTTGAAATCTCCGCACTAAATGCCGTGAAACGTGGGGATATGCATAGTACCACATCACGATTCACTTCTTATTGAGTCATTCAACAAGCAGGTTTGATCTCCCGTGCGTTTATCTACGATTACATTGTGATCTACCAGCCTGTGTTGATTAATAAAAGTAAACAAGTTTTCGCTAGTTTTCGCCTGTTCGATGTCACAATACTAGCCTCGTATACACGACATACAGAGGTAGGGACAACATGGCTTCCAACAAAATAACAAAAGAAAAATTTGCCAACACCCTATCATTACCACAGTGGAATGCAGACTGGCACCCTATCTGCTTTCTGAATTAAATTATCCGATTTTATCATTAACTTCAGTTGCAAATTGAGTACACTTGTATAGTTACATAATGTTTACTTGTGTGTCATAAGTTAAATCGAATTTGACAACCCAATTGAATTCTTAAGTTTAGGTGGTTTAATTTGATAACATACAAAACAAAGAAGTTACAACTTTGGAAAAAATATTTTACAAAATTGATTACAATTTAAAACAAATTCATGATAATAGCTACTAATTAGTTTGACATATAAGGATTCAAAATTGATAAATTAATTAATGGATGAGTATCCTGGATCAGCAAAGAAGCAAAGGATGGCAGTGAAGAATGTGAAAAAGCAGCCACACCAAACAAGAATGTAGGACCATGAATAGGCATAACCAACATCGAGATTGTGCTGTCCGGTGTAAACAGAAACGGCAATCAAACTAAAAACAGCTGAGGAAAAGAAAAACAAATATAAGGTCATACATGGGCGTATATACGTTATATGAGATTGACTGAATAATTTGACAAAAATAAATCATGGAGATTAGATTTCTTACCAGCAAATAACAAGATGATTCCACAAATACGAGTTTTCATTCCCCTTGCCCAAAGCATCACAGATACGTAAACGATGACAATAACATATGAAAGGATTGTCAGGATAAGGAATGCACGAACAGCACTTATCCAGGCTAAAATATGACAAAAATAAACGTTAATGTTCATTAACCAAACCATGAAGAAATCCAATCCTATGCCAAAATATAGCTAAATATGAGAGATTCTAATTCAATATAAGACTTAAAATGCATAATCCTTACGTTGAGTTGTAACTTTCTTGCATGTGTATTCACCACTATGATATTCAGTACATTCTTCCCATACGCCTCCATATTTCTGTGCTGTTCCAGTGGTAGCACTGCTTCCCAAATCATTGACATACCAATGATGTGTTGGAGTTGCAATAATAAATAATAAAATACTGAGTAAACCGAGGAAGAAAGCACAGCCACGGGCAGCAGAAACGTTGGCAGCCATTTTACAAGGTTAAATAAATGTTCTGCTGATAAACTATTGCAATTTATCAAAGAGAATGAATCCCGTGTGTTATCTCAACGTTGATCGTGCTTGATTGAGACGATTGATATGAGGTGTGGCTGGCGAGGGAACATGAGCCTTTGTGCGGTGAAACCAGTTGAGCGTAAACATGTGACACACCCTTCAAAGGGGAATAATTGGGATTGTTGTCACCATCCGAAATGTTCCAGCAGTAAGATTATTTAAAAGTAAACAAAACATTCGATTAGCATGTTAAGAAAACAAACACACAAAAACTGAACCACCAGTTTGTTTTAGCGTTCATTTGATGAGAACTGTAGAATTATGTTGAAGAAATAATAATAACAACGTAGGTTGAATTGATTTGTATATTTCTTCTTATGAATAATAATATTAATTCCAAGTTGACATGTTGATAGTAGACTGTACATTCAGTTCTCATAGTTTTCATAGTTTTCATTTACTGTATTTATAGTGTTTAGATAAATGCTAGAAGCTGCTAGATCATGCACGGTCATTGTGAGTCATGCGGGGAGTCATGTAGGTTCTCCTATGTTCTAGAATGTTCTAGATGGTTCAGGAAGGTTCCTACATAACTCCCCCCGCCAGATGGCGGAGCCATAAATAAAGGTGCATGATATAGGCTAAAAATGAGAAAGATTAATGCTTTAATATATGCTAAATTGTAAATAATAAATGTATGTAAATATAAATGTAAGTAATTATGGTATAGTAGAAGAAGCTATTAATGAAGGTTTTAGATATGCTTATAGACTAATTGCATAACAGTTAATGAGAAAATTCATTACAATTTTGGTGCATACCAATTTGTTTAATTGCTTTGGATTTCCAGAAAAAGAAATTTTCATACAAGTGTTATATTTGGTTTAATTTCAGTTTCTTCTATGAGCTTGGTAATCTTCAATGTTTCTTTTATAGTCATATTTTTTGCTTGTGAGTTTGATGAATTCAGTATTTTCTTGAGTTGTTGCTTATTCTTGTGTGCTTGATTAATTCAGTATTTTCTTGAGTTGTTGCTTATTCTTGTGTGTTTGATGAATTCAGTATTTTCTTGAGTTGTTGCTTATTCTTGTGTGTTTAATTTTAAACTCTGTTGTGTGTTCTAGTGTGTTTCTTAGTTCGTTTAGTATTCTTAGTGTGTTCATTGTGTTTCAATGTTCTTAGTTGAATGTTGAATGTTTCAATATTTAAAAGTTTTATGATGTTGGAATGTCCAATGTTTAGTGTTCAATATTTAAAAGTTCCAAAATGTTGGAATGTTCAATGGTTTATGTTCAGTATTTTAAAATCTTACTTTTTTAGTTCAGTCTCTTCAGTTTTGGGTAATCCAATTCCTTGTGTTCAGTTCCATTTCTTGTGTTTATTTCCATTTCTCGTGTGTAGTTCCATAGTTCCACTCTTGTGTTTATAGTTCCATTTCTTGTGTTTAGTTCCATTTCTTGTGTTTAGTTCCATTTCTTGTGTTTTCTGCGTATTTTGATTAGTTACGTAAAATGCCATTGTTCTTCAGTGTGGAAATCAATCTAGTTATATTGTTTTGATGCCGCGGTCGTGAATAAAATGTTGTGTTCAATTCCATGTTGTAATAAAATACTTTCAGATTTTATTATGTTGTAAAGTCTTGAAGATTATTCATAATTAGTTGTTATTGTAATTCGACGGACCAATTGACGAGTTGTTCTTATAATTCGACGGACCAATTGATGAGTTGTTCTTATAATTCTCATCATCTCTTTACGTCAAATTAGTATGTACAATTAAAAGATATTTATAAATATATACATAATTATTGAACGTCGTAACAAAAATAGTAACTTTAAGTTTATTTACATAATTTAACTACATTATTTCTCCAGCCATCACGGTTATTCGCTTTGGACATGACATTATTTGGTTGTATGTACATGGCGCCAAGATCGTTCGTAAATTGTCCAACATAGGTGTTCATAAGAGCGCCTCCCCTTCTCAGTGGTTCGGTCGGTTGATTGTCAGGATTCAGTGACATAGCCAGAGGACAGGTTGGGCGTCTTAAGGCGTGGCCAATGAGCGAGAGGCGAAGATTACGTATGCGCTTCTGTGCAGCCTTCAATCCCGTCAGATTATATAAATCTTTGTTGCTGATAACATTGGGGAATCTGATATCCACTGCATATCGAATAAGTGCTCTGTGGGAGGCATCTACTTGCTCTGCTATAATTCGACGGACCAATTGATGAGTTGTTCTTATAATTCGACGGACCAATTGATGAGAACTGTAGAATTATGTTGAAGAAATAATAATAACAACGTAGGTTGAATTGATTTATATATTTCTTCTTATGAATAATAATAGTAATTCCAAGTTGATATGTTGATAGTAGACTGTACATTAAGTTCTCATAGTTTTCATAGTTTTCATTTACTGTATTTATAGTGTTTAGATAAATGCTAGAAGCTGCTAGATCATGCACGGTCATTGTGAGTCATGCGGGGAGTCATGTAGGTTCTCCTATGTTCTAGAATGTTCTAGATGGTTCAGGAAGGTTCCTACACATTCTAAGGTCAAGAGATTTGGAATTTGAAACCAGGGTGCACTTTTAATACTCCGTGCAGATAATTGCGGGACTCCTCTATGTTTATTTCACGCCTCGATAACATTGTATTGGAATTTATATTACTATTATTGCAAATTTCCTTACGTATAAATGCAAATGATTTGTAACAGTCTTGGCCTGAGCAATCAGTTTAGTATGGACGTAGGCATGGAAGACCAAATGGATTTGTGATGGTGTAAACAAAAGAAGTTGTTTTTTTACGTTGTCTGCATATAGGATGCAGAGTGACGTCAGGGTGCAAAATAAAGTAGGTTGGTGAACAGTGAAGCTTGGCCTCGAGGTCGTATCATTCCAACCTTGATTCCACCAACAACTTTCTTCTTTGTTGCAAAATCTAAATGATAATTTTGAAAGTTTAAACAACAGATCATCATATTCATTGGTTGAAGATAAGATATTTGCATTTTTTATCAATTCGATTAATCTGCTATTGGCGCAGTTCATCTGAAGTTAAAAATAGCCTGTAAAGTTTGTATTGACTTCAAACGAATATTGCACTCAAAGATTGAAAAGGTAGGAATATTGTAGTTCCTACTGGTTCCTATTGGCTATTGCAAAGGCTTTCTTAGATTTTAGACTCTTATAGAGACTTATTTTGATGGCTGCCAACGATTTATTAATTGTGTTTATGAAGATCATGCATGCTAATCTACTTATTACCTTCTACTTGGTATATGTTTCCTAATATCTAATAAATAGACTGCGTCAACAAAGCGGCTTGCTTCAAATATATATGCAGGCTCTGCTCTGTCTGCATTCTGTAGCGGTAGCCTAGAGGCTATATAATGATGTAATGATGTAATTGTAGCCAATTGGCTATATCAGATCCAGTACCTGAGTAGGCCTACATGGAACACGTAAACAACAGTAGGCCTAGGCATATTCTATAACAACGCATCATACAATGACATTGCCTGTGCAGGAACCTTCCCGAACCCTCTTGACATTCTAGAACATAGGATAACCTACATGACTCATATAATGACAATGTATCATCTATAGTGACAACGCAGTTTCTAGCTTTCTTTTAAAACACTATAAATAGGCCTACAGAAAGTGTAGAATATAAATTATCTTATTATCTTTAAACTAACTTACTATCAACATATCAACTTGGAATTAATATTATTATTCATAAGAAGAAATATATAAATCAATTCAACCTACGTTGTTATTATTGTTTCTTCAACATAATTCTACAGTTCTCATCAATTGATCCGTCAAATTTTCTGGAGATTCTCTTGTTATTTTTTTATCATTACATCCAACATTCTACATAGACTTTTCATTTATCATGCCTGAGAATCAAGAACAACCACAACAAATTGATAGTGCCAACGCCGTTGAACAACAAAACACACAAGTAGGACGCATCTGAGTCAAAATTTCAACGTTTTATCGTAACAGTTCTGCTGCTTGGTTTCGTCAACTGGAAAGCCAATTCACGCTTGCTGGAATCATCAGAACAGATACCAAATTTCACTACTTGGTGTCTCATCTACCAGAAGACATCGCTGCTTTGGCTTTGACCAATGAAACGGCGTCTGATTATGCCACACTCAAAACAAGCGTATTACAACTGGTCGCTGAAATCGCAGATACAATGTTAAGTCTTCATAACCAAAATGCAATCAACACTGTCCATTCTCCACCACCACAATCTTCTAATCAACTCACTCAGCAAAGTCGAATATCTCTATCATCGCAAGAACTTCCATATGGTATACAAGCATTTCATTCAAAACAACAACCGGGAATTTGCCATTCACAATTATTTTATGGCTGAGATAATCGATTAGTCGAGGACAAGAATAGCCTGTGTTCAGACTAAAACGTTTCTGATGGAAAGTGTAAAGTCTGCGTAGCCGACAAAACAAAGCTGTTTTGCTGACACTGCACTAGACTTGCAAAAGCAGTGACTCAATCCTATTGGTTAGCTTTGCTCATGTGGTGTTAATTCGATGTCAGCCAACCAGATTGTGGGTATCAGTCATGTGATAAACAAAAGTGGGGCCACATTTAGGAAGACTTTCGGATTTGGAGACAATCTCTTTTTTATGAAAATATACAACGTATTTGTGAGGAGTTAAATCTACTTTGAAATCCATTAACAGTTATATTTCAGTGGAGAAAACTTCAAAGAAACTATTGACAACTAATGTTTTAGTTTCACATGAATTTGTATCAATCCTTTTCGAACGTACGAAGCACTTCGAACATTTGGTGAGCGAGTAGGAATGTCACTTTAGAAAGTCAACAAAAATTTACAAATATAGGAATTATAACATTGGTATTTTATAATATCGGGACACAAATGATCAATCCTTCCTTCGGTTAGACAATATACTATACAAATAGCACAATTTCTACTCAATTTTTGTCTCGAATGAGTGTCATAGACTTCGTCTGTTTTCAGCGATTTATTCCCAAGCTTGAGTGTTTTTTCATGTTTAACGTGTAAACGTGATTTTCAATCACACAACTGAGACCGGAAATTAAGGTTTTTACAAGGCGGCACCAGTCTAGCACAGTGTCAGCAAAACAGCTTTGTTCGGTCGGCTACGCAGACTTTACACTTTCCATCAGAAACGTTTTAGTCTGGACGCAGGCTAGGACAAGAATCAATTCAGAATCGATTAATCATTCAAAAACAATAGACCTATTGTTTTCCGAGTTTTGTATGTCATCAGCGGTTGAAAGTTTTAAACATTTTTACGGCTTTTGTAGGCCTACTTCATTTCTTCCGAAATTATTCATTATAAAGTTTACATGAATGGCGTTTTCCTCGTGAAATAAATAAAATTAATTCACTTCAAATATGTTTGATTATCTCATCGTGTTAATTTGTATTTCACTTATCAATTTTTTTTGTCGCGTGTTTTTGGTTTTTCGTAAGCGCTAATAGATTTAAAATTTTCAATACCATTTTCTTCATTGAAAAAAATAGAATAACATGCAAATACTGAATCAATGATGAAATTCCAAAACAATTTGTGTTTAGGTTTAGAATTAAGAGAATAAATTTGAATGACTTGAACTAAAATAAACTGTTCTTACCCTTACGTGTTTTCGAACATGTTTTTATCATAACCTCTTGAGGATAACAATAGACAATATCAGAAATGGTGTCAAATGGCGTGGCAAATAATTAACGGAGTTGAATTACAATGCTTCGCTGTTGTGCCTCATTTCGATTCTCAGCCTCTTAATTAAATCTGTAGGACATTGATTCTAGAATTAGAATGTGAAGTATGCGGTGGGAAGAACATGCGATTATATATGAATATACATCTTAAAGTTATTATGAAACATTTGTATTATCTGTGTCTTTATCTATGATCTATCATACACAGCATTTGGATTGAGACTCGAAGCTCAACATTGGCGCAGCTGATAGGATATATTCTAAAGTATTATTATACTGTGTATGATTATGGCATAATTCCGTGGAAAGCTACCAGAATTTTTCAACCCCAAACAACACAATGTGTATGACAAATTCATAAATTGGAAGTCTATGTTCAATATTTACATGGCTGCAACTGATTTAGATCTGAAAACTCCAGCAAAGCAAGTCGAGATTTTATATAACGTGGCTGGCGAAGATTTTAGAAAATTTGCACAAACAAATATCACATTTACGGCTGACATGCCCGAAACAGTAGACAACATTTTGTCTGGATTGGAAACCACAAAGGAGACATCTCAGTTATAGATGCAAGTTATTAGATTTAAAACAAGGGACTGATCAACACATTCACGAATTTCTACAGTCATTACGTTCTGTGTACGAGGAGACTGGATACACGGATGCGACGCTTACGGGAGAGTTATTGTTACGAGATTTACTAATACGAGGACTACACTCTGCAGACGCAAAAAGACTTATCATGCAGCAGAATGTAGATACTCTGACAATTGCAGAATGTACTAAGCTAATATCTACATTCGAGACTGTAAAACCAGTTATTGTGACAGATTTGGCTGCCGCAACGACATCTGACAATTGTAAATACTGCGGTAGACAGCATATATACGGACAGTGCCCTGCTTACGAAAAAACCTGCACGAATTGTGAACGTAAAAATCATTTTGCAATTGTCTGCAGATCAAAGAGTAGCAAAGATAAAAGATCACTTGAAAAAGAATCTAAAAGGATTGACAAAAGAAAAGGCAGAAAATCGGACAACAAACGTAGGCCACAAGCAGCTGCGTTGCACACTGACAGTTCTGACACTGATGACAGTTCATTTGCAGTAGATTCTACAAAGCCAGGCAAAACGGCGTATGTAACGCTGTGGTCTAGAGGTAAGCCAGTACAATTTCTTATTGACCCTGGCTCGACATGTACAATGGTGCCTAACAAAAATTTAAAAGATTCCAAGGATTTTATTTCCCTCAAAGATGCCCATGTCAGGCCTTGGAACAGTAAACCAATTCGTGTTACAGTGCAAGGTACAATAAAATTGTCTGCAACACCACAGCATAAATCTATTTCGGTTGCGGCTAAGACAATAGATAATTTAAAATGCCCGTTGTTAGCGTATCACGATTATTTAGAGCTCGGTGGTCAGCCTTTATCGCTGCCTACAGAGTTTGCTGTAGAAATAAATGCTGTTGAGCCGTTAGGAACTATTGGTGCTGCAACAATCGCAATTAAACATAATAGTCGTCCAGTTATTCAAGGAGCCAGAAAATTAGCGTTTAGGCTTCATAATCCTGTTTCTGAGGAACTAGACAGAATGATAGAAATGAAAATTATTGAACGAGTGACGGGCCCTACTAAATGGCTATCACCTATCGTAGTTGTATGGAGAAAGAACGGAAAGCCACGAATTTGCGGCGATTTTAGAAAATTGAATGAGTGCATTAGTCGTGAACGATTTGTTATCCCTATAGCGGAATCGTTTTTTGCAAATTTACATGGCGCAACAATATTCTCTACCCTCGATATAGAATCAGGGTTTAATCAAATAAAATTAGACGAAGCGTCATCTGAGTTGACTACAATAGCCACTCATCGAGGTAATTATCGTTATTTACGACTTTCCGTTCGGTGTCAGTTCGGCACCCGAGATTTTCCAACGCACAATGTCAGATCACTTATCGGATCTATCCGGCTGTCGTGTCTACATAGATGACATATTAGTGTATGGTAATGACCGGAAAGAACATGACGAACGATTAGCTATTGCAATGGCTCGTTTGAAAACCATTGGTGCTAAACTAAATAAATCAACATGTAAAATAGCACAGGATAAATTAATGTATTTAGGGCATACTATATCTGCTAGTGGAATATCCCCAGATACATCTAAAATTACTGAAGCGTTAGACATGTCACCACCTAATAACACAACCGAGGCTCGGCGCCTTCTAGGTATGCTTAATTACATGCAGAAATTTCTGCCTGATTTATCTACGCACGTCAAAGCAATTAGAGATATTTTGAAAGGCGAATTTAACGTTGATGCTGTTCATAACGCTTGGACTGTTGTCAAAGAATGTTTACGTCGTGCTGCAACTAAAACTTTGTCGTTTTATGCGCCAGATGCAAAAACTGCAATTCTGTCCGATGCAAGCCCTTAGGGTTTAGGTGCAGTATTATTACAGCTGCACGATAATGGGTGGAAACCTGTGTTAACGGCCAGTCGCTCGCTCACGACTACAGAGCAGAAATATTCACAGATGGAAAGAGAATTGTTAGCAATAGTGTTCGGAGCAAATCGATTCCGACAGTTTATTATCGGTGGCACTTGCGAATTTTGGACTGATCATAAGCCTTTAGAAGCAATATGGACTAAACCTTTAGATGCTATACCACCGCGACTTCAGCGGATGATGCTACGTCTTGCACCATTTGGATCCGAGATCCTTTATAAACCGGCAAAAGAACCGATGAACCGATTACCGGATACTCTATCGCGGTCACCAGCACACGACAGTACACCTGAGTTAACAGAAGCAGAGTACAACCAAGTAGCGTTTGTCACTTTGGAATCTGCAGGTACATTATTATTATCAACACAAGAAATTAATGAAATAGCAGCTATAAATACTTATGATGATGAGGATGAATACATTATACAACAACATCAATTTGTAACATTAGATGACGTTTCGAAAGAAACCACCCATGGTAATGCATTGTCTTGTGTCATTAACACCATTGAAACAAATGACTGGTCAGGTTTACCTGATTCACTTGATTGCTATATTAAAGAACGACACAATTTAACTGTATTAAATGAGCCGAGAATACTTTTAAGAGGAAATCAAATTGTTATTCCATCATCATTACGTGAAAATCTTGTGAAACTAGCACATGATAGTCATCTCGGTGTTAAATCTACACTTGCCCAACTAAGTTCTGTTTGGTGGCCGGGATTGTCAAGCGACGTGAATTCTTCCTTAGATCATTGTGACATCTGCAAAGAATTTCAAGAAAGAATTCCTGATCTTGAACTTCAGCCATCAGCAATTCTACCACCATGGCACACAATTGCCACAGATATATTCCACGTTGATCGTAAACCATTTTTGTCTGTGGTGGACTATGGATCCCGCTTTCCAGAAGTATATCCTTTGCGAAAGGAGAAAGCCTCTGAGATTATAGATGCGCTTGAGGCTATTTTTTCAATGCATGCCCCAACTTTTGAAATCATGAGTGACAATGGTCCACAATTCACTTCCGATGATTTCAAATCATTCTGTAAATCATGGGGTGTTAGAATTCGACATTCTGCACCGCGTTATGCAAAATCAAACGGTATGATAGAACGATTCCATCGCACTTTCAAGCGTTGTTGGCATCGTTTGAACCATTTAAATGACAAACATCGTTTAAGACGCGCACTATATATACTACGTACTACTTATCATCGCACAATAGGAACTTCTCCGTTACATGCGTTAATAGGTCGTAAAACCATAACTCCAATTCCAGCTTTGATCGAAAATAAAATTATCAATGAACGTCATCAGCGCACCGCTAAAGCCGTCATTAAATTAGCGCACGATTCAACAAAAAATTGCTCCATTTGTTCAGCCAAACGTTGGTGAGCGAGTTGCGATTAGAAATATTAATGACATAAATAGCCCTATTTGTGGACATGTACAATCAGCCACTTCTCGCCGCGTTGAGGTGTGCACTGAATCAGGTCGAAATTTAATACGGGCACGTGCTCAAGTGATTACACCGTTAAGAACAAGTGAGCAAACCGTCTCAGATGCATCACAAAGAACACGCAGTGGACGAATCGTGAAAGCTCCAACTCGTTTTGATCCATCAGATCCTACCACTCATTAACGGAACCGTTTTAATAACTTAGTTTAACCGTGAAGGTTTTATTACATTTTTATATCTTATTAATTAACTTTACTTATATGGCAATTTATTAAATTTTTATTTACTTTAGAAGAAGGGGCAAGTGTTGTGCCTCATTTCGATTCTCAGCCTCCTAATTAAATATGTAGGACATTGATTCTAGAATTAGAATGTGAAATATGCGGTGCGAAGAACATGCGATTATATATGAATATACATCTTAAAGTTATTATGAAGCATTTGTATTATCTGTGTCTTTATCTATGATCTATCATACACAGCATTCGGATTGAGACTCGAAGCTCAACAGCGATGTAAACAAACATTTACGATCTATTCAAAGAACGTCTAATTGCAAAGGAATAAATCAAAGAAGCTTTGTTTTCAATAAATAAGACCTACATTTAGAAATAACAGAACATTATAGAAATAATAACTATTTTATTGTACAAAAAAACGCTTAAGAAACAAAAAAACATTAACGATTAATCAATTCAAAATTTCATAATCGATTCATGAAACATATAAATCGAACCCACCACTACCCACATTCCAATGAACACCAACCAACCACAATGACAAACAATGGCAGAAACCCACGCACATCACTTGACTCATCGCCTGTCTGATCGTCTAATGCAGAAGTTTGCCAACAACAGGGAAACGCCTAAGCGATGTCATAGCAATTGTAAATGACAGTGCCATCTTTATGGCAGTCAAACAATGTCTTGAACTTGATGTAAAACTGGATAACACGTACCATAAATTCTTGTTGACACTGGAGCTGCCTGTTCAATAATTCCACCACATGTACCGGTACTTCATCATCTAATCGAAGAAACTGGAATTCAATTGGTTACTGCCACTGGTGCCTCTATTCCTGTTTCTGGGAAAGTTCAATTGGAAATATCAATTAAATGTTTATGCCGATCATTTCAATGGACTTTCTTAGTTGCTAATGTCACTCAACCTCTACTTGGATGTGATTTTTTGTCACTTTATGGCCTGATTGTCGACTGCCAAAATAGACTTCTAAGAGATCCACTAACTAAATTCCATGCATCATGTCTGGCCATCAGCTCAATTCAACTTCATCAATTACTACTACGACCTCAATTACCTGAATCTACACCTGCCTCCATACAGTCCATGGCACAAGACTACAAAAATATCTTGGTGTCCCATTGACTGTCACTGGTCCCTCATCAACATCATCATCTGTACCTCACAGCACTGTTCATGTCATCGATACTAGAAAAATCAGCCAACTCATGCCAAAGCTTGTCAACTGCGTCCTGCAATGCTGAAATATGCTCAAGAAGAATTTCAAAAGTTATTGTATTTCTTCGTCTAAGAAATTTGTGAAATCGGTAGATTACCGGCACTCTGGTTTGATTTGATTTGCTATTGCAGGAAACTTGTTTGTTCAGTATGAAATATGATTTAGACACCAAATAAGAACACTGGTTGATGTATTCAACAATCTATTTTATATAACCAAATACCATAAGAACGAAAGGTTTCTCTAAGAAATAATACAAATTAATTAATTATAGAGAATACATACTAAATTACTAAAGATAAATATACATAACAAATTAAAGGAATAATTACCTCTGTGTTGCAGTCCAGAGCTTTACTGCACTGCTTATACAATAATGCTTTACCAATAATCACTGTTACTTATAATGTCAATCCTATCGCTAAGGACGTCTTCACTAGTCTACTTAATCTACTGTCTACATAAAAGGATATGATTAATATATTGGTTATTATAACAACGGAAATAAAATATTTACACAAAACAATGAACGTAGACTAACTAAAAAGAAAAGAAGACTAAATCCGATATATTTGGACGATTAGCAATTATAATAATAATAATAATAATAATATATACATTTATATAGCGCTTATATCAAAAAAGCTCTAAGCGCTTTACAAATTTAAATTAAATGAAACTATAAGGAACTGAGAAAGTAAAACAGTATCTAAGACATCTAAGCCATCTAAAAAAATTAAAATTAAATTGACTATTCAATTGTACAATATATATTGTTAGCAGTATTCATTAAACGCTTTCTGGAATAAATAAGTTTTTAACATGCGTTTAAAATATGATATTGAATTACAAGATCTCAAATCATTAGGCATATTATTCCATAATAAAGGTGCTGCCACAGAAAAGGCACGGTCCCCATAAGTTTTGAAATTACTTGAACAGACATATAAATTGTTTTTGGATGTGGAACGTAGACATCTTGGAGGATTATAAACCTCTAAAAAGTCTTCCAGATATACAGGGGCTAGGCCATGAAGAGATTTGAAAGCAAGCAACAATATCTTGAACTCCATTCTTTGACAGACAGGAAGCCAATGAAGGTCAAATAAAATTGGAGAAATATGATCATCTTTGCGAGTACATGTAACAAGTCGTGCTGCTGCATTTTGCACACGTTGTAGTTTCTTGATTAATAATTTAGAAATTCCAAAATATAAAGAGTTGCAATGATCTAATTTGGACGTAACAAATGCATGCACTAAGGTTTTCGTGGTGTTCAAGTCAAAGTACTTCCTGATTTTAAAAATTCGATATAGATGAAAAAATGATGACTTACAGACTTTGTTAATGTGCTCTGTCATAGTTAAATGTTTATCAAAGATGACACCAATGTTCCGAGCAGAAATTGACGGATATATACATTCATTGCCAATTTCACAGAAATATTGCTTGAGCTATTACGAAAGCGAGAACTGATAACTAATAGTTCGGTTTTATTCTTGTTGAGCTTCAATTTGTTGGCAGACATCCACAGATCAATTTCAGCAGCACATACCTCAATTTTGGAGATAGCAGACTGAAGATCACCGTCGGTATTAGGCTTGAAAGTTATGAAAATTGTATGTCATCAGCATAAAGATGAAAAGGCACATTGTGTGATCTTGAAATGTCATCTAAAAGGTATAAAAGTGGCCCCAGAACTGACCCTTGAGGAACTCCGCAGTCAAGATTCTTCAATGAGGATTACAGTCATTGACATAAACAAATTGTTTTCTATTTGTAAGATATGATTTGAACAATTAATGCATATTCAGCGTTTACGCCGGCCCCTATAAGAGGATCAGGGAAACTCTTATCAATTACTGTAGCTGAATATTACTTAGGGTATTTTTATTTTATGTATGCTTTAACTATTTTATTATTATTTACGACTTCTGCACTTCTAAACCTTTGGATGCGTCATCTGTGGGATCCTCTTGTGTTAAAACATAGCAACATTGGTGTAGGCTTTAATATGTATCCAGCATTCTAATTCTTCCAGATTGTACATTTACAGACATGCATGTGGTCTTCAATTCTTTCTTCGGCTTGGCTAATTGCTTTTTGCGGTGCAGGGCGTGGCAATCCCATTACTACTGAGTTTTTACTTCTTTATGCTTGACTTTCTTATGATATGCCACTGAACTATACCCATCCATTGAAACGTCAGAACATTCGATTACGCTTGGTACGTCATCTCCAAGTAAATACTTATTGCATGGAATATTAATTTCTTCTGATTCTTTCAATTTACGCAAGCAAACATTCGATCTCTTGTCATTTTCTTTATCTATACCATATTGTGTACCAGAAATTGGATGACATTGAAGGAGGTGTGGCTATCACTCCTGTTATTGACTTGACCTAGAATTGACCATCCCAGTTTTGTTTCAACTGCCCATGGTTGCTTTAACGTTCCTCTAACTGTTGATACAGCAATTAGCACTTGAGGACAATTTGCTCCAATCAAAATTGAAGGTTTCTGATTTTTCAATTTAGGGAAATTCACCCCCTTTAGATGGTCCTAATCTGTTTTGTTGAATTCTTCGATGCACTTGCTTTTTATTTATATGCAAAGAAGGCATTGCCCAAACTGGATCAATTTTAATTTTTGACATTGGGTCATCGATTCGAGACAGAGTTAATATGGTCATCTTACTTGTTTTTGGGGTAACGCTTCCAGCTAAGGTATTTATACCAAGAGAACAATGTTCACATTGTGGCTCTAACTCATCAATCAGCCAGGTTTCACATAAACTCACGTCTGATGCAGTGTCAAGAATTGCATACGTTTTTATTGTTTTTGTTGGACCTTCCACAGTTACTGGTATCATTTGCAGCATGACCCACAGTGTTGAATTGGTTGCTAAGCAACTACTAACGACTGTATCTTGACCTTCTCCGTTGTCTTTTGTCTTCTGAAAGAGGATCCATGGATAAATTTTTTTGGATTGGGCGAATAAATATTCTACCTTGTCCTCCCCAAATGCTTCTTTTATTTTTTAGGCAGCAAAGCTGCAATTAACAACGGTCAGCATTTTTGAATGAGCTGCGCAGGTCATCAACTCGATGTCCCCACAGTCTTTGATGGCGGGAAATGCTGCTTTGATTTATCAAGGACAGTATGTTCGTCATCCCCAAGAAAAACTTGTACTTTCATAAAATCACTACCAGCTTTTTGGAGCAATATCTTTTCACTGGACGAAGGTGATAAGATTGTGTGTCTGTCAGAAAGGAATTAAAGATGTTGTGTTTGTAGAAGAATTGAACATTAAATTAAATAGTAAATAGAATTATAAATTTTGATAGGCCTACGACAACGACATATGAGGGTCTTCTGGTGTTCAACGAGCAATGAACAAGAGCAAGCTATAATCTAACCTAAATGATCAGTAGTTCAGTACAAGCTATGTGACAGCCGGTATTATACAATCACTAACATTTGATACAAATTAAGAAACCCAATTCGTAAATACAATTATATTAATAAAACCAGTAGGCCTTACTGATAGCTGGATTGATATACATATTGCAGACAAACAGAAATGGGAAACGTAGCAATAGGCCTAGCAGATATATAGCAAAATATATATGCTACACTAACCTTGTTGAAGCGATCTTGAAATTATAAGAAGAGATATAATATTACAGCTCATTGAAGGTCTTATGTCCAGATCAATTTCCAGCAAATGTAGA
This sequence comes from Haliclystus octoradiatus, assembly GCA_916610825.1. Lineage (NCBI taxonomy): Eukaryota > Metazoa > Cnidaria > Staurozoa > Stauromedusae > Haliclystidae > Haliclystus > Haliclystus octoradiatus. Next base: position 10,150,750 of record OU744453.1, read on the forward strand.
CCGATAAACATATGATTGAGCTACAGAAGTTGCATACCAAAGACGAAATGATTGCCAATACAGTGACTTGCAATACACCATTCCTTCATTCTCATTTTCTCGATTTAAGCTCGAAGGAAAGATTATAAAAACCAACCACCGCGTTCAGTACAACCCATACGACAAGATGAAACCAAGTCTTGATTATTTTGAAGCCAAAAGTACATGAAAGGCTGAGTTAGATTGCTTTAAAACATTGCAAGCTTGTTGACCTTTTCACCGCGCTGCTACGTTGTAAAGAATGTTTTGCCCCCCGGCTATCCACAATGCAACGCAACACAGCTAGATTCCAAGACCGCAAAAACTGGCCTGATGACACTTCCATGGTATGACGGCAATAAAATATGTTTTTCTGTCTGCTTCTTCTTATTGACAATTCATAATTTGCATGATTTTTGAAACATATGAACCCTTTAAAAAGGATAATTTATAACAATTAGCTGCTACAGTTGATCAAGTATCCTTCTTTAAAGTGTTCTTCACACCTGATCAGTTAATATTGCAACAAATGTTTTTCCTTTTAATTTCCTTTACAATTTTATCAATCATAACTCTTCCATGCGATTCTATTTAGGCATTCTGTGTTATTTTTGATATACATATGGAGCATATTAGACTTCCTTCTCGTTAAATATATAGAATACTGCAATAGAATAATAAAATAAATAATAAAATATATAGAATAAATATATAATATACAGAATATTTCAACAAATGTTTGCCTTTTAATTTCCTTTACAATTTTATCAATGATAACACTTCCATGCGATTCTATTTAGGCATTCTGTGTTATTTTTGATATACATATGGAGCATATTAGACTTCCTTCTCGTTAAATATATAAAGCTTTCTATAAATTTTTCTGACGAATGACTATTCCTTCTCAAACATTTTGGATCAGAGATATTTTGTTGTCAGCATTACATAAAAACTTTTGAAACTGCTTGGGAATGTGTTGCTCCCTCCTTTCATCCTTCATTTTGATCTCTCCTTTGAAGCTCTTTTTGTCTGCTGCGTTTGCTTGATTCTATTTTCGTAGTATTGATCAATGACAAGGTACACAATATTAGACTTACAATTTGAAAGATTTATCTCAATAACTATACAATGCAATAGAAATATTAAATTAATTGATACAAACAAAACAAAATCTATAGATATACTCATAAGTTCATAGCAATCATTAGTATTTTGTGTCACACAAGCCATCATCTGCATCTTGATCTTCGTCTTCGTCAGAGCTTGGAGCTAGCTCAACATGGGGCAAGCTATCTCTTGGCTCATTTACACCTCCACAATTCTCAAATGACATTGATTCAATAAAAGACTTGAATAAAATAATGGGAAGGTAAGCATTGAATTTTCTCTGCAAACCTTTTCCTTTTCTAGAAATTTTTTGCTTCATTTTTCTCAAAAGCAGAAAAAATGTTAAATTGTTTATTGCAAGGAGCAATGGTAAGCTGTCTAACATAAAAACAGCATACTGCTGCGAATTCAGTGGCTAGCATGCCGATTTCCTCACTAATTCGATGTTCAAGCTGAACACCATCATGCCTATTGATGGAAAATAGGACAATAGAGGAGGTCCATCTTAACCGTCATAAATGGTATTGATAGTGACAACACGTCACTCAGCTGACAATCAGGATTAACACCTAGCTGCTCTTTTAATTTATTTTGAAAACGTTTAAAACATTTTTTGATTTTAGATCTAACAGCATTTGATGTTGCTCTCAGCTTTTTGTTAATGAATTTACCTCCTGTATAATTGTAAATATCTCCAACTTCAGGATAATGGGATTTTATTGCTCTGTTGATAACAGAGGACAGTCTTAGCATGGACACGAAACTGCTAAAGTTTCCATTGTAACAGTTTGATTCTGCTTCAATAGCAACCAACAAGATGGTTCACAGACGAGAACTGACAGTCTGCACTTTCAAAAGAGACTGACATTGGAATAATGTTTCCATAGCAATGTGCAATATCAGTAGGCTTATTTTAATTAAACACTGAAACAAGGGAAGGGTGTTCATAGTAAACATTGGCATTAAGATAAAGCTCACACTGCTTGCTGCTCCACATAATCTTCCAATCGCGTAGCCTTCTACCATACCATGCTCTTGTATTATGGGCTATGTATTATGTATTATGAGACGACCAATTTTGTTGTCAATATTTCTTTGTTTTTTTCTTCATGTTTTCGTCCTCCCATCAATTCATACCGGATGATTGTATCTTTTCCTTCTATGCCAAGGTTCTTTTCAAATTGTTTTCTTACCAAGGTGGTGTCTGATCCACCATCTATTAAACTTGTTGCTTGTTGAAGTCTATGATAAGCCATCTGGATTGTTGTATCCAACTTTGAACCATATCTTGAGGATTTGCATTCTTGGTGATTCATCATCATTGACGTCTTCAACACTGTAGGCATTTATGGTCTTGTTAGGCACTATTTTTGGCTTAGAAATTTCTTGACTTATTGTTCTTAATCAATGTAAACGTGTGTGTTTATCTTTACTGAATTCCTTGCATGCCTTCTCTGACTACCAAAAATGGCTTCACTTGGCCTCTTTGAAGTCTTATTATATTAAGCAATAACCTTTACTCTTTGTGCATTCAGCTCGTTCTGTAACATTTTACTTACAAAACTTAGCAATCGTAAATCTATTCTTTGACGGGGAGGCTTCAATTTTACTGTTCCATGAGTTGGGAGTAAATCCTGCTTTTTAACTGGCAATATTACTCCCATTTTTGTTCCTTTTATTCTTCAACTTTTTTACTGCTACCTTGTTGATTCTACAATCATTGTTTCCATAATTGTAAATTGTGGAATAGGACACTCCAATCCAAGTATTTCACAATAATAAATGCTCTCATCAAGCAAAATTGAATAAAAGATAGATGTTATCTTTATTTTGGTTAAGTACAGAGGGGATAATGATTGTATTGGGAGGCTATGTAGTTTCTGGAATTCTTCAAAGCTATTACGAGCGTAGTACCTTTTTAGAAAGTATTAGCCATAATTGTACAATTGACTTTTTTATTTCCAGGTTTAGACAGAGATATCTGTAGACATGATCACATGTCGTCATGGCACCCGTCAAACTCTCATCACACAATGACAATGCAACAAATGTTGCGGATGAAGCAATCGACCACTGGCGTCATCGTCATCATGGCTCATTTATAGACCATGAATTGTTATCTGAAAAATCTTCTCCAAACTATCCAATGGATGAAGTGCCTTTAATGGCAGATGAAATAGCGTCTGACGCAGAGCGTAAAAGATCAACAGCAACAATTGAAAAAGAGTTATCTAAAAAATCATTATTTATTAAACAAATCATTGTTATGGAACTATGGTTCTTGTGCAGTCTATCAACAATTTTATCCAACAAATATTATTTATCCACATTGGATGGTGATCCTGGTATTCTTGGTGAATGCCAGTTGATAACAACAACTGTGTTGGGACTTATAACAATGTATTTACCCATTAAAAGATTAAATAAAACCAGACAGGAACCAATTCATCACATACGACCATTAGTATTTTTCAAAACAATGGCTATTTTGGGATGGCTAAGGTAAATCCAATTAGATTCCATTTATTAAATACTGTTACTACTTTAGTAATGTTTCACCCCCTTGTGAAATCAGTCTATATATATCTAGAAGCAGTTGTTGTTCTTCATCTCATTATTTTCTGCAATGATTCAATAGTATGTTTTATGTGAGTCTTGTGAAAAACCCCTGTGAAAAAAATCATGAGTTCATGAACATGAAATTGCCCAAACATTCATGAAGGGTTCATGATCTTTTAAGCAATTTTGCGTTCATGAACCAGCTCATGAACCCACAAAAAAGTGTTCATGAACTGTTCATGAACCCACAAAAAATGTTCAGTTGTTCATGAAGTGTTCATGAACCCACAAAAAAATGTTCATGAACTCTTTTTGACTTTTCATGAACTGTTCATGAACTACTCATGACTGTTCATGATCTGTTCATGAACCCACAAAAAAATGTTCATGAACTCAAAGATTTGTTCCACGTGCAAAGTGGCAATTACAGTCGATATCTTGTAATCTTTTTTATCGTTGGGATCCTGAAGAAAATTATGCATTACGCGATTAACATGATACCCGATTTTGAAAGAAACAACAGAAATAAACACAATATAGAGTAAACGAAAGAAAAAGTCGTTAAAATTTCACAACAATAGCCGTAGAGTTTCTCCAGTGCATGGATTTAAGAAGAAAAATCGCTTTTCATGTAACTTCTTTTATGAAACTAGCTCAGATTAAATTACAATGACATCTCTCTGTTTTAGATTAACCTGCTATATAAATGAATAAACGATAAGTACAGTACATACCATTTTATTCACAACTCAGGTTTATTTTTCGAAGCTAAAATCACTGTTTGAAAAAATCCATTCTTTCAGTTGATATACATCAGCTTCAATCATCACTTTGGAAATATTTAAGTAGAATCCAATATTAATTGCAATATGATTCACATTTGTATTGTTTTGTAGGTTTGGCGCTGTTGTCTGTTCGATTGTTAGCCTTAAATATGTTCCAATTTCATTTTCTGAAACAATAAAATCATCTGCTCCTCTTTTTACTGTTGTTACTGCATACATCATCTTAGGTAAGTTGTTCGATTGCATGTGTATTGGTTTTATCATTATACGCAACAGTTTTACTCAAGATTTTATCATTTGTTTGTTACTACATCACTGATGAAAGTAAAATCATAATTGCTTATGCGTAGGAATGGGAATCCAATATCGATTAATCGATTAATAATTGAATATCAATGAAATATTGATTATTTGAATACCGGTAGTAAAATGCAGTATTCGTTTATTTAAGTTAATAGTAAATATGTTTGTTTCCAAATATCAAGCAACCCTTCGTGGGATAAACTTTTCTTCAAATTCAAATGCTCTTTTCGCTAATATAAAATAGGAAACAAACACGCAACAAATATTTCACAGCGACGTCTTTTGCATGTTTGAATGGTCTATAGGACTCCCCCTAATTACAATAACAAAGAAGTCTCAAGTTACGTGCCATTAGTTCTATTTCAGACTCTGTTGCTATGACAATTAATTGATCGAAAAGATGTGATGAAAAATGAAGCGCTTTGAATCACATGAATTCTGTAAACTAACGCCGAAGCGAACTGAGCAAGCATACTGCTGTATTTATGTATTCAAAATCTATGTAAAGATAGTCAAGTTAAATGTTATGTGTTCAACACATTTCTTGCAGTCGTTTGTCATTTTTTATTAACGAATGATCGATTTCCTGTTGTGATCATATCGCGCTCACCCATCGTGACCAGAAATTAAAATCCTTGAGTCACTAGACTCTGATTTTTAAGAATTGAAACTGTCACAAAAATACTTATCAGTTCATCAAAGAAGCTTAGCAAAGTAATCAAGGCTATTGGAACAAGAAGTCGATGTATAAATTTTTTGTCGCAAATTTGAGTGGGTTTCAATCTCAGCTATTCTTGTGTTTTCAGGAGAGAAATCAGGTTTGCTGGTCAATCTGTCTTTAATACCAATAATGTCTGGTTTGGCTGTTTGTAGTTTTAATGAATTAAGTTTTACATTCACTGGATTTGTAGCTGCTATGTCAAACAATGTTTTGGACTGGTATGTACATAAAGATAAGTAAATGTTCATCATTGATTGTGGTTGTAGCTTTACAATGCTATTATTGTTTTATTTACAGTATTCAAAATGTATTTTCTAAGAAATTATTAACTGGGGATCAAAAATACAGGTAAATTAATTAAAATTGTTCATTGTTTGAAAGTTGAAATTTCAAAAGTTTTGATTAATTTGTTTGTGCACATAATGAAATGTCATGTCTGCCCTGAATGACATAAAAATCACTTAATCAATGTTTGTTTGATGATTGTAAAATCTACAGTTTAATAAAGAACCGCCTGGTTACCAACCTGGTTACTAGAATGCTTGAAATTAATATACAGAACAAAAGCATGAAAGAAATAAAATGATCATAAAATGATTCAAAAATAGTCAATCTTAATGCTCGTTGCCGATCTCTATAACGGTAGCCCAAAATTAATGTATACCTTGTATCTATTTTCAAACTGACTCCTAACTGTCTTATGATAATAGTAACTCAGAAATAACACAACCTACTTCAATAACTGTGAACTCTATTATAAAGATAAATGATTAACAAGCTGTCTAATATACAGCTGTGCATGCGTACAATATGATTACATATTACTTACGTAATTACACATTACGACACTAACCAATCAGAGTGCAATGATCATACTTTTGATATACAGTGTGTCCTTACTAATTGATATCATTGACCTTGTGTAGCCAAACATCATGATGATAAGCATGGTATTAACCAGAGGGAAATAATTGAGTTAGATAGAAAATAGTGATATTAAGCAGGTTGTGACGTTGACTTGCCTCACTGTGACAAGTTTGATATGTTTGTAAATGATTGTATAAGTTTGTATTTTTACTCGTCAAAATTACTTCACATCAATGTAAGCAGCACTTCAATTAGTCAAGTTATGATATCAACAGAGGCTACAGGCAGAGTGTAATAATATGTGATAATATAACCATGAAAATACTAATTATTATTATTACTGTGTTGTTGTTTTTATTTCTATTTCAGTCCTCCTGAGTTGCAATTCTACACTAGCGTGGCAGCATCAGTTGTACAATTACCATTTTGGGTATATTTCATGGTAAGCTACATTTTGTGATCATTTCTCTTTATTTCTAAATATTCATTAATTTTAAAAATCATTTTATTATAAATGCTTGTCCTTTTTGCTGCAGGACGTTCGTGAAAAAGTTGAAAACTTAGATAGAACAATGGTATTGGTGTTACTATGTAATGGTGTTCTCTTCTATTTGCAAAGTCTTTTGGCTTATTCACTCATGTCATTAATATCACCTATTACATTTAGGTAAGACTAACCATGATAACTGTGTAATGGCTTGTTAGTACCAAACGGATTTGCGTTCAACAGCAGGGACAGCTGCTACTTGATCTAGAATATTGATGGCATGTTTTCAAGAATGTCCTTCCAATGCATTTGCTACTGTAGAACCAATAAGTTATTTTTAAACCTTAAATTAGTCACAAGCAATGAATTAATTGGATGGTGTGAAGATCTGAGACATGATCATCCAAAACACTGATGTTGCTATGGTTTTAGTATTTCCCAAGGTTTTTTCTCTCTTTTGACTGAGCTTGACTCTCATGCTTGGAAATAATACATCATTCCATTGAATCAACTCTCAGGTTATATAAATGTCACCTGTCTATAGACTTAGTCTAGTATGTAGATTTTCTAAGTGGCTGTTGTAAACAGGTTTCACTGCACCAACAGCCATGAGCCCATTGATCTAATAAGCAATATCACAAAAGTCAAAAGTCAAGTTATCTGGGATCCTGGTTCCTGAAAGGCCTGTAAATTGAGAAGTTTTATTTTCTATGTTACTACTTCAAAGTAAGTCAAATTTCAGAAAGAATAAATGAAAATGATGAAACATTGAAATTTAATGCCAAAAGGTTCTGAAATCTAACAACTAAGCCTGGAAAGTTCATGCAGAAAAAATGAAATACATATAATATGAAAAATACATACAATGTATTATAATTACAGTTTTTATTAAAAGTTTCTTTGAAGTTCATTTGATCAGAAAATTCAACAAATAAAATTTAAGAATTGATTGTAAAAATATAAAATCATTTATTATGATTTGCAGCAATAAATTGAGGAAGTAGGTATTCGGTAACCTAATTGGATTCCACATAAATTTTTAATTATTTTGTTGTAAAATTTGTAAACATTTATTCGATAACTTGGTTTCATCATTTATTTTTGCAGTGTTGCAAGTACAGCAAAGAGAGCATTACTCATTTGGTTCTCAGTACTTGTATTTGGTAATCCAATGTCTATAATGAGTGCTATTGGTACAATTATGGTTATCTTGGGCGTGGCTTTGTATCAAAGGGCGCGTCGAAGTGAAGCAGCAGCACGTGCAGTTAAAGACTCCGAAAAATATAGAGCAATGTCATCTGCTTAGCAAATAATTATATTAATAATTTAAAATTTAAAATTATATTTTATTCTAAAGGAAAATAATAGATAATAGTAAATAATATTTAGTAGACCTTAATTACAAGATGGTGGTGCGCTTGTTTTCCATATACGTGATATGCATAGACTTCTACAAGAAAAAATTATTAGTTTTTAAAACTGTAAGAGATTTATAGTCATTTGATAAATAATAAATGCGAAGGTATCTCCAAAGTGTGTGTGTATGTTTTCTGATTGTGTCCATGATTTGGTTTGTGTTGATAACGCAGCTGTCGTCTAATGAAATTTTTCATCATCTACAAAGAACAACAGTCATTCGATAATGTAAAAAGCAAACAAACCTGTAAGAAAAGGAAATTATATTATCTTCATTCTAGAGATATAGTTTGAGATTGGTTAACTTCTTTCAAGACACCCATGATAAATGACTGCAAAATGGATGCTCCGCTAAAGTTGAGTTGAGTATTTGTATTTCTTGCACATTTGTCAATACACCGATGGAAAATCAAATATCTAAATCACCCATTTGATTATCCATAAATAATGGAGCTTAACTTCCACTCATGTTGAATGCAGTTCATCAACATTGAATTGGACCCGATTTGGGAAGATCAGTTTGCAATTTATATCGGGATATCAATAAATTATGGTATATATGCCTACAATAATTATAAATGCAAGGACTTTGGAAATTATAGAGGATGTTAAGAAGGATCTAAGGTCGGTGCATGTTGAAAATAAGCACCACAGATTCATTTGAACAGTAAAATCTGAAAAATTATCCTAGACCCTCCTAATGGTCTAATGGCACCCTATTGTTAAAACCAACACATATTTTGTTGTCATTTCCAAATTGCCACTCTCTCATTCCTGTCTGTAACAAAGCTTAGAAAACGTATGTTTTTATTAAGGTAGTATCAGTTTGATTCATCATTTCTCCCAATTTGTCTCCGCATTTGGAGAACTATATGCCTAGGATACGTTGTACTCTGGTGAAAGTTTTATGCAAAAGTCAAAGTTCATGAACTAATTAGTTGCCTTTTGCAAGGTGCTAGTTCAGAAACGCACTTTTATAAATTATGTTTGCCTTTGTATTGGCTTAAAATATTAAAGTCGTATATGTTATTCTACTAGCAATGATATCTTGCTATCTAAACCTTGGACTGCGTAACTACAGGATATAATGATATCTGAGATGTATTTGAAATAAATTCATTTTATTGCGCTCAAGGCAGAGCCAGACTGTTCAGCTAAATTATTAATTATTATCAATAACAATCCTAGTAATTAAATTTATAATGAAAAATAATATATTACTTGATTATTTAGTACAAGTATTTTTGAAATGTATTGTATAAGATCGCACAATATGTACATAACATGTCAGAGACTGATCGTTTCCCAGAAGAAGAAAGAGAGACCAATAACTAAAACAGAAATAATTGGGTACTGATACAGTTTGTCAAAGCGCATTCAACATGTCACTTATATCCCTGTCAAGTATATCATTGATCCCAACTGACATCTGATAAAAAGAAAACAAATACAATATCCAACATAGTATGCTAGATAAGCAGTTTGATGAAAATACTTGTAACTGCAGTTCTTCTTATTTCTTCTTGTTACTTCTTTTTCTTATCAGTTATTATCATCATCATCATCATTATCTTTATCTACTTCAATATAATAAATCATTATACGCACCTTCTTGTTGGTGATAATGATCTTGTAGGAAGCGGAGGCTCACTTGTCCTAGGGCGGCCTGGAAAAGCATCTGGGTCAGGGGTACGAGGTATCTTTGGTCTTGCAACAAAGGCACTTCCAGAAGTCTTGCTTCTACAGAGGAAAAATTAGTCTAGTTTAAAATTGATTCCATCATTTTGATGATTGTATCTCACCTAAGTGCAAACCCTAGCGTTGAAATTTGCTTATTTACCTACAACTAGTTATCCGAAAGCTATTGTATTGCTTCAGGTATAAATTCTAACTCAATAATAACTTAATCTAGCCACTTTCTAACAAAATGATTGTCACTGATTGTGATTGTGAATGACCATGATTTGCACATGTAAAACACATCTATACACATCTATACTATACTATTGTTGTTGTTTCAAATTACTTGAAGGTTATGGACTGAGTCACTTTATCAAGCAATATGGGTAACCCAGCCAGTTATATACATTGAATGAAGAATGAGAATGTGCAAGAAACGAGAAATAGATATGTTTCACTTGTGCAAATCATGGTCATTCACAATTAAGAATGAAGTGTTATATTGTAAAGATTGTAGCCTAGATAGTTGATACTAGTAAATAAACGATTTACATACCCCACTGGTCCTGTTCTACTGAGTTCAGGCATTGGGCCCTGTGGCTGCCTTGTGTTCACCTACAGAATATCAACAAATACTGATATTATTGAGTTATATCAAAGATGGATGATAACTGCGTCATTACATTCATGCCAGCATTATAAATCCAAGGAGCAATAAATATGAACCTTTATGACCAGTACGAATCCTTAGAGTAGCGTAACATAAGTTTTTGAAGATCTGCATCAGTTCCACATTCACGCACGTACATAGAATGAAATATTTTGTTACAATATTCATAATTTTAAACGACATAGGAAAATATGCACAAAAGAGTTTCGACATCCATATCAAATAAAACAATGCACCAGTTTACATAATAGACATTGCAGCTAATATAGATGGAGGGCAATGTTTCTCTTGTTCAGGGTATTAAACTCCTATTCTATGGAATGACTAATGAAAGAAGAACTTGCATGTCACTGAACATTTTTTAAATTTAAATTATAACCGAAAATATTCTGAAATCAAAGATTCACTTAAATTATTACTCAAAGATATGGGCCTTAAAGCAATCATCGGGTATCACAAATGCCAAATTTACTAAAGCAAAGAAATTACTTAACAATTGAAGGTCAATCACATAAGCTAAAAAGCAAATCTTATTCTGTTCCCATAAATCAACTTACCTGACGTCCCTTGCTTCCATTGTGAACTGCAATTTAAGAGGTTGATAATAATACACTTTATACGTACTAAACATTACATAAGTGTAGAGTGTAACCTGTTGTAATGCAAAGTCAAAATCTCAAAAATTATCGTTGAATTTGCATTTAATTTCGTTTGATAAAATATTTAAACAGAAGTTTCAGAAATCTCACTCATCTGAATTGAGAAAATGGTTCATCAAAAATTCCATGATCGTTGGGCCATTTCATTGTTCATGAACAGTTTATGCCCTTATGTAAAGTTCAAGAGCTCATAAAAATTTTAAGAGGGGGTTAAGCAAGTTACACTGTATTGTTTTCTTCTTTTTACAAAATTAATTTTCCTCTATTAACAGTGTGACTGGTTCTGGTTTGACAAAGGAGCATAGGAGAATAACAGCATCACCAGAAGAGCACTAGCATATCAATAAGCTTGTGCTAATTGAAGTAGCAAAGCAAAGCAGCACTTATGAGCACAACAATAATAAGCAATAAACATAGAAATAGTTATCAATTGGATGAGTTTGATTCCATTTTCATAGATTATTCAGGAGCAGTTTATAAACAGTTCATGAACGTTAAATGGCCCTGATGTTCATGAACCTTCACGGACAGTTTATGATCAATTCATGGAAATTTGGGGGCATTTAGTGTTTATGAACTGTTCATGAACTCCTGCAATATGTTTGGCAGGGGGTATGCTCATAGTTTCAAGGACAAAATTCAATGGATACTGTGAAATTCAAAATCAGTATTTACTATAAGGTCAGAGTACTGTATTGTGCGTTTTCTCTCTTCTCAATGGAGTGATGTGTTAATTCACCAAGCACAGTGTTGTCAATAGCATACACAGCTAAATAAATCCTTATGGCATGTAAAGTATTATTCTTACCTTCACTGCGATAAGAATGCAATGATGATGAAGATAAAGGACGCATTGAGTCATGATCCTAAAATATTGGTTAGAGATAGGATAGCAAATAGTTACAAAGCTCACAAATACAAACACATCAGCCAGGCACATTCAATCCTTACAAAAAAGCTTCTTTCAAGTTGATTTGTTCAGAAATTTCAACAATGACAACTTTATATTTTTATTTATAGCTAAACAACGTTTCATGCAATCATTTCAGGCTAATTTTATTTTTAATTCAACTTGAAAATGGTTACATGAAGCAATCAAAACGTTGTTTAGCTATGAATAAAAATATAAAATTGTTATTGTTGAATTTTCTGATCACATTAAATTCCCTAGAATATTATGAACATGTGTTCTTTATGTGTTTGAATATGATTTCATGGCTTGGTTTCTTGGCAACAGTGAAAATAACAAATAACAAAGCAATGGAGTGCTACAATCAAATGTTTAGCTATGATTCGAGTGGCGCAGATATGAAGAGCCAATAATTATATTTATGAAAAAAAAATATCTCAAAGAGATATTAATTTTAGTTACCATCATGTTCCCAAATAATGAAAAGTGGAGCAAAACATGAAGGGATTGAAAGTTCACTCAACCCAATTGCATTCAAATGGCTTGCACTGCTGTGCCTAAACTGGTTTGACACACGACTCAAAAACATTTCATACAACGTCCATCAACATCAAATGGATTTATTTTGTGAAAGTTTGTTCGTGTGAAAGTATCGGCTAAGTTCGATTAAGCAACAAAATCAGCTTAAATTTTAGACATGTTTTTAAAAGTAAAAAAATTATTGATGATCTCAGATACCGTGAGGAAAAACCAAATATTTTAAATCAACAAAGAGTAGTGTACCAATGTAAGTGTGGTTTGTGTGAAGCAAACTATGTCGGTTTTACTTGCCGGCATCTACACAAAGGCGTAAAAGAGCATGCAAGACAATCTTCTGCTGTTGGTAAACATCTAAAAAATGCACACGGTCTCGCCCTAAGGATATCAGTAATCAATTCTCAATTCTACGTCGCTGCAAAGACATATTCGATTGTTTGCTCTTTGAAATGATTTTCATTAGAGAACTGAATCCTTGCCTGAATGGACAATCTGATTCAATAAGATCAAAAATATTTTCGTAAATTTCATCCTTAAGGATGCATTTTTATTATAGCTATTTATTATGTAAATACTATAAATTAAATTACTTTTTTACCTTGTATTTAACTTAAAAATGGGCTCAGTTAAGAACCCGAAACGTTGTTCTTCATTAATAAATATATTTGCTGTCAGCTATTACGTCAAATCATTATCTAAGAAGACTCTTATTGAATTATTATTATTATTATTATTATTATTATTATTATTATTATTATTATTATTATTATTATTATTATTATTATTATTATTATTATTATTATTATTATTATTATTATTATTATTATTATTATTATTATTATTATTATTATTATTATTATTATTATTATTATTATTATTATTATTATTATTATTATTATTATTATTATTATTATTATTATTATTATTATTATTATTATTATTATTATTATTATTATTATTATTATTATTATTATTATTATTATTATTATTATTATTATTATTATTATTATTATTATTATTATTATTATTATTATTATTATTATTATTATTATTATTATTATTATTATTATTATTATTATTATTATTATTATTATTATTATTATTATTATTATTATTATTATTATTATTATTATTATTATTATTATTATTATTATTATTATTATTATTATTATTATTATTATTATTATTATTATTATTATTATTATTATTATTATTATTATTATTATTATTATTATTATTATTATTATTATTATTATTATTATTATTATTATTATTATTATTATTATTATTATTATTATTATTATTATTATTATTATTATTATTATTATTATTATTATTATTATTATTATTATTATTATTATTATTATTATTATTATTATTATTATTATATTAGCTATTCACCAATCCTTTGTTGAAAAATTGACAAAACAATTGATAATTATAGTTAATAGTTACCCTTTCGATAGCTAAGTACATAGTGTTTACTTACTTCATTGGCATTGAAAGGGACACTTCGTGATTTACCTATAAATCAACACAGTAAACATTGATGATAACTCACTTCAGAGATAACTACCTTATATTAGAATTGATGAGTCACTCTGGAATAAGCTAATTATCAAAATATGTGGCTGCATCCGTGATATTAACATGGCCACACAGTGTTATAATAATCATACCTAATCTTGAACTAGCTGGGGTCACTGGGCGTCTGAAGAGACTGTTATCCGCTTTCCTGCTGTTGGTTCCCTGTTAGTAAACAAAACAAATTATGTAACCTATAAACAGTCATTATAAAAGATAGTGTCATGATCTAGCATTATTTTGCAATGGGATTGGCTGGTTCGTGTGTCTTGGAAATTCTAGAATAAACATCATTCAACATTCGCACTTCTTACGATAAAATTTTGTTAAATGCTCAAAGCTGAATGAGAATAGGAAACTGTAACGTTAACATATCATTAAATAAATATCATCAACAAAAGTTGTCTCTATTTAAGAAAGTCAACATTGTAAAATTCATAAGTATAGAATATGATATTAGGTGAACGCATGTATGTTCATCTCACCTCAATGTTTGTTAAGACAGAGCATAATATAGAATTGACACAAAGACGTGGTAAAAGCCTTTTCCGTTACCCGAAGTTTCACACGTTTATTTGCGATCATCAGACGGTTTTGAACACAAGAGCTTATCAGTGGATGAGTTTAATGACACTGAATAAAAGGTGCATAGGGATGAAACTAATTACTCTATGTATAATAAGGTCAGTTTATATTGCTTGACTAAGAAAATGTCAAAAAAAATATTTTCAGGCAATTTTAAGGCAAAAGAATGTGGTAGCAGGCACTGAAAAATGTGTCCGACCAATGATAATCAAACCATTTCAGTTAAACATTTATTTTCTCAGACATCTTTCAAACTTTTTCCAGACAAGAGGTGATTGTGACTGGATGTAGCATTTTTATCACATGCGAAAAACATTGCATTTGATTGGACGCATTGTATTGTTCACCTGTGAGAAAGTGATACGTGTCATTGATTGGTCAATTAAACAATGGAAAATCTCGCTTGGTATTAAATAATATACTATATTACATTTATTAAATATTTAAATTGTAAAACGCAAAACAAAAAACAAATGCATTTCTTACATTTCTTTCTGAATGTGTTGAAGCAGCAAGAGATGAAAGGATCTTAAAGATATAAACAATGAAAATCAAGTTAATAATACATTGTAATCTGCTCAAGGAGTGTCTGACAAAAGATTTCGCCCACAACTTTTCTCTTTTCGATTTTTTATTGGTGTATGGCCTCGAAATCTCAAAATGATAAATTTCCTTATGAAACCTCTTGGAAATAGTTTATGAACATTAAATGGCATTCTAAAATATCACAAAGGTTTTCTGCAATCTGATTGGTCGAAAGAGCGTGCATGAAATCCTAGGGTAAAACATGGCTCCGAAAACCGGGAAAACCGCAAGCTACAAAAAGTTTGATCTGTGATAAAATACAGAATTTGTAACTTTTTGATAACAATGCAATAAATATCTCAATAATGGCTACAATTTACAAAACGACATTTAGCTCAAGATGTTTTTATTTATCGAAAAGCGTGGTAAATGAGTTATTGGTCGTGTAACATGCAAAATAAAAACACAGAATGAAAGACAATTATAGGCTACGCTGTTTCAAGGTAAACCTAAAATTTAAATAACAATAACTGCATTAATTTGCTAAAGAACTATTGTACCACTTATATTACAAACGTTCTTGTATATGTCTTTCTTTATTCGACAAAATCTATCTTGTTGTGGGATTCTCTTCATGCTTGGTTTATGAATTGAAATTGAATTTTAAATTGTGAATTCATGAATTGAAAATTCGCCGTCGAATGAGATTCCGACATTTGTTTTATTTTAGAAAAGGGTTACCACATGCTTGCAAATGTTTGTATTCATATTTACTAAACTCAAAAATGTTGGGAGACACTCGGGAAGCTAAAAATCACTCGCTCGGAGCTCGTGATTTTTTAGCGCGTCACTCGTATCTCCCAACATTTTCTCGTTTAGTAAATATGAATACAAACATGGCAAGTATGTGGTAACCCTTTAATGAAACCTATTGACTTTATTCGATTTCTCAAATCTTTTATTTGATCTCGTGTTTTATACGATAAATTGAAGTTTGGTTGTTTTACATTTGTCACCATTTCTAAAATAAACACAACAAATATAACTACAAACAGTGTGATAAGATAGTATGTACAAAATGATATCATATATGATATTTTAGAATTGAACAGTTCATTTAGCGTTAATGAACTATTCATAAAAACTGTGTACTATGTGTTCATGAACAGTTTATGAACTCAATGGAATTTTTCACAGGGGAATTTCTCTAGAATTCTGATATCTAGGATCTCTTGCTACTTACTTTTGTCAGACCCTGTGATTATGTACAATTTTAACACACTCACCCCAAGGTAATGTTTACATAACAGTTTCTCTCCATGTAGTTCATTTGGTCTTAATGCTAACGAAGTTTCTTTGTCAAGCTCAACATCAACAGCATCTCCTTCCTAGTAAACAATTACAGTGTGATGGTCTTCAACATGAAACACAGTGAAACTTGTATATCACAGCTAGCTATGAGATGTAGAGAAATTGACTGACCATTATATGCAGATGGCCATAGAATACAGGGCTGATTCAATAGAACATACTATTTTAGACATAGCAAGAGTGACCCCTTTATATATACAGGTGACCATTCTATAGAGGTGGAAATTATAACAAGTTTGAGGTATAATGAGTAAGTAAGAGACATTAAATATCATATCATTTGCTTTTTATTTTCAATGACACAGGAAACTTCAAAGAGACACTCAGGGTTTTGATGATAATAATTAATTTACCACCATTTAGCAATGAGCATTTTGCACTCATCATCGTGGCATTGTCTAGCTAATTATCTTAAAAATGTCCAATCATTGAATGACTTCTCCATAAGTGTTCCAATATTCAAACTCTCCCTTCCCATTCAGTATCTACCTCCTGCAAAAAAGTTTCAGGAGTTCATGAACAGTTTATGAAAATTTGGGGCCATTTAATGTTCCTGAATTGTTACCTTTTACCTGTTACCTTTGATGTAATCAAGATGTATACGTTCGGTAGAACCCGTCCTCCTAAACTGGGTCTGAACTTTGCAGATGAAAATTACAAATGCAGTAGTTCACAAAGTCGTGAACATGAGATATATTGCATATTTGTTCATGAACAATGAGCTGGTTTCATAGCATAGCCCCCATGAAAAAAACGCATAAGTTCATGAACAGTTCACGAACAATTCATGAACAATGGATGAAATTTCATGAACAATTGATGAAATTTCATGAACAGCTCGTAAAAAGTTTATGAACATTTAGGCAATTTTATGTTCATGAACTCATGAGGTTTTTTTCACAGCATGATGAGAGAAGTGTGACTGTACCTCGTCATTATCATCATCTTCTTCTTCATTTTCATTATCAGACACAGGATCATCTGTACCTGATGAAACGTCTGAAAACAAATTAAAAATATATCTTTACTAAATCAATTACAAACACTAATGCTTTTGCTGTTAAAGACATGTGACATCTAGTTATTGTATATCTAAAATTAAACTTATTAGACTTATCTAAGATTCATATTTTTAGCAAATTAAAGCATACAGTATAAGCTTTAAAGCAACCCTAGCAACTGAACAACCACATCCGGCTTTAATTGCTTTCTTATGAGAAAGGTAGTGTAAGAAATTCATGAGTCATTCATTGACAGTCCATTAACTATGCATATTCAACCCTCTTGAAATAGTATAATTATGGTGGATTAGCTTTAAAGGAGGATTAGCTCAGATGACAAAGCAACCGAATTGCAGACCGGATCATATCTGATCGACTGTGGTTCAAATCCCCTTGAGGTCAACTCAGCCTTGACTTTATCTAAACAAAACATCGAATGAATACCAACTGAGGATGGCGGATGGAATGGTCCAGAGGGAATTGCATTGTGAGTAGCTGCAGCAAATCGTTGCGCATTGACAATCGAGACCTGTCTGCCATGAAATCTGTTGAAATTGATCTTCAGTGTCGCTGCTGAGATCAGTAAAGAGCGTTTCAAATCATTGCTCTTAGCGAAAAAAGCCACTCCACTAGAAATAGAGGAGTAGTATGGGTGCCTTTGGTAGGGCGACACCATCTACATTACTTACTTACTATATAATATAGTAAACATATCTACAGATAGAAGCTTTTACATTTCAAAATAAATTAATTCAATATTTTCTTTGACGATAATTTCTAAACATATCACATGCAATTAAAATGTATCCTCGAAAATAAAACATAAATAAAATAGTTGATTTAAATTTGGAAAATAAAACACTAGTTTGAAACAATTTGTCATTTCCAAGCAATTAGGAAAAAGTTAATTGAGCAGTTTGACATGTCACCTGTTCAATGTTATGTGTTACATTATATTTTTAATGTCAGCTGAACTGTCCTATCCTGTTTTATCTTTGAGCCTCTGACAAAGATTTATCATCAAATTTCGAAGCAAGGATAATGAACAACATTTATCCTAGAATTTCCAGACACGTACATCAACCAATCAAATTGCAGGCATTAATGCTGTTAGCGTGTGAATATGTGAGTCAGATTTTTTGAAAGGTTTATAATGTACTATTAAATTTATATACCATTACTGTTATGAATCAAATAGGTAGTCATATTCCTGAACATTTTATTACATAAAATTTCTGAAGTTTTTATCGTTGATTCATAATTGGTGTACTAACCTATGTTTAGCTGTTTGATGATGAATTGAATTTGCCTGTTCAAGTCAGGTTGATCTTTATCAATGAAACCATTCAGTATCTCTTCCAGTCCCTGTCATAGAATTATCAAATAAATTATTATGAATTAGCTGTTTGACTTTAGAATGAGGGCATTATGTCTATACTCATTATGTCTATATTCATGAATTTTAATGTATCAAAAACACGATTATCCATTTCGTCATTTTGCCATAACGGTAAAAGAATTAGAATTAGACATAGAAATCACAAAGCGATGATATATATATATATATCATATATATATAAGATCTATTCATCGTTCGAGAAGGAACAGCACGAGGCAGGAGTTCGTCATATACTGAATGTGGTAAGCTGTTAACATTATATCAATGCGGAACAACTTTTATAGAGTCAATAAAAACAATGATGTGTGTGTATCATCACATCACATTAAATTAATTTTATTTATTATCGATTAAATGTTGTCACAATTATTATACTTTCAGTTTTCATTAACACACACGTTACATGGCCATTCTGAAACACGTCTCTATTTTTGGCAACTGCTGTATTTTACACACCATGTAGTAGAATGCGAGTTCTACTGAGAATGTGGTCAATGCACTTTAGAATTGAGAGGAGTTCAACCATATTGACCAATCGAATTGCTTCATTTCATTCGATCTCCGTATTGACCTGTTGATCGATGAATAATGACTAATGTTGGTCTATGAATTCCTTACCATTTGGATTGCCTCTTTTCTGATTGTTGGCAAAGCAAGAATACTATACAATGTACCGTTGACATAAGGGCGAATCTGAATCAACAAAACATAAAGTAAAGTAAGTAATGTGGACGGTGTCGCCCTACCAAAGGCACCCGTACCACTCCTCTATTTCTAGAGGAGTGGCTCTTTTCGCTAAGAGCAATGATGTTAAACGCTCCTTAGATCTCAGCCGCGACACTGCAGATCAATTTCAACAGATTTCATGGCAGATAGGCCTTGATTGTCAATGCACAACAATGCGCCGCAGCTACTCACAATGCAATTCCTTCTGAACCATTCCATCCGCCATCCTTAGATGGTACTCATTTGATGTTACAGATAAAGTCAAGGCTGAGTTGACCTCGGGGGGATTTGAACCACAGTCGATCAGATATGACACGATCTGAAGTTCGGTTGCTCTGCCAACTGAGCTAATCACCCCTGTAACAAAACATGGATAAATGTATGACAAGATTTACCATCAAAGCTTTCACAAATAATACTGAAAACTGTCTTCCAAAAAAGACTAACAACCCCTGCGAAAAACAGTTCAGGAGTTCAAGGTCCAATGTTCATGGATATTCTCATTAACTTGTCAAGAACTGTTTGTGAAAACTTGTGAACTGTTTCTGTGAACAGTTCAATAAAACTGGGCCATTTAACATTCATGAACTGCTCATGAACGCCTAAGCTGTTTTACACAGGGGAAATTCTGCTACAAAACTAGTTCATGAAAGTCAAATAGTACAAATAGGTTTATGATAAGATTCTATGAGATGGTGGGTAATTCCGATCTGAATTTTGAAAATGAGGAACTCCTTGTTTCTCATTATGTAATTTAGTATGTAACATGCATACAATCATCTTTTCAGCACATAACTTACATCTTGATTATTATATGCAAGCAAATCAGTCAATAATTTGATTATCTTCCTTGGATTTGTTCGGCACTGCATCTTTCCTGTAAAATTCAGTACATAATTAGCAATTATTACATTTCAAAAAGTAAGCACTTAATAAAACCAGCAGTTGATTAGACCAGATGGAAAATAAAGCAGAGTTTCCCTCTAATCCTGCTAATCCTGCCTAGGTGCTTCCCTCTAATCCTGCTAATCCTGCCTAGGTGCTTCCCTCTAATCCTGCTAATCCTGCCTAGGTGCTTCCCTCTAATCCTGCTAATCCTGCCTAGGTGCTTGGTTTGTGTGAGGTGACAATAGCTACATGCAAACCACTAGCAGTTCAAAGGCAGACCTGACATCACCAACTAGCTCTATTCACAATGCTAAGTCAGTGTAATTCCCTAACCTCCTAATTATACATACCAATTTTTTTCATTTGACATGGGGAGGTGGATGGGAAATCAAAAACAAGTGTTCTCGTAGAGCCTCAATGTGACGCAGCAAGGCATCTAAACAATCAAGCACAAGCAAGGCAGCTTGGAAACAGCTAAGCATCTCACATCTTTCAAGCATGGCAGTTAGCAGCAGACAAGCATGGCAAATCATTAACTTCAAGCATTACAGCTTGAACAGTTAAGCATCTCACAACTTTCAAGTGTAGCAGATGGCGGTATTTGTAGAGCATCTCATAACTTTCAAGTATGGCAACTAGGACATTTAAGCATCTCACTACTTTCATACAAGGCAATCTACAATCTGGCTTCAAGAGAATATGTAATGACAAAACAGTTAACAGTTAGTAACAGGATCAATCAATAGGCAAAACTAGTGGTAAATTCAAATGATTTGAGAAAATTGGATTCACAACTGAAGCAGCAAGCTGGCAATCAAGGAATCACGTTAACCATCATTTTATAAATCATGCCATTTCATGCGTATCTCTCGAAATGAGCACGTGCCTTGATTTGTACTCAATCCCTTACTGAATACTGAATAAAGTGATGCCTTTAGCCGCTCCTTCATACTGCGCCCACACGACCCTCTTTATAAGGATGATGGTATAACTTTGCTAAAATGTAAATACATCTAACCCCCTGCAAATATTTTAGTAGCATAACTACAAGCGACATGATCCTTAATAGGTTTATGACTTTACAAATGTCATAGCTGATAAGCTATTACCTGATGACCGTAGACAGAGATTCATCAGCAATGCAACAACATATTCAATGCTATAATCAGATAATGATTCAGAACTCGAAAGACATTCAATTAACCAAGGAATTACACTTTGACTGATCATGATTGTTTGAGATGAACGTCTGAAAAATAACAATAGATGTTACAGTAATTGTAGCATAGATCTAAGAAGTCTGTTTCTATATATAACCAGTATATATAATGACAGGTTCTCTTTCAGTTTCACTATTTGATGATAGCTACCACGTAGCGCTTACATTTACTCCTCCTCTGCGAAAAAGAGTTGTTGACCTCAAGAACAGCTCATGAGCTCTACGGACCTTCATGAACAGTTCAAAAACTCTACAAACATTCATGAACAGTTTATGAATTCTATAGACATTTATGAACAGTTCATGAACTCTACGGACATTCATGAACAGTTCATCAGCTCTAAAGACACCCATGAATAGTTCAAGAGCTCTATAGACTTTCATGAACAGCCCATGAACTCTACGGACATTCATGAACAGTTCATGAGCTCTATAGAAAACCATGAACAGTTAATTAACTCTATGGACATTCATGAACAGTTCATGAACTCTATAGATATCCGTGAACAGTTATTGAACTCTACATACATTCATGAAAAGCTCATGAACTCTACGTACATTTATCAACAGTTCATGAACTTTACGGACATTTGTGAATAGTCCACGAACTTCACAGACATTCATGAACAGTTCATGAACTCTACGAACATACATGAACAGTTCATGAACTCTACGGACATACATGAACAGTTCATGAACTCTACGGACATTCATAAACAGTTCATGAACTTCACGAACATTCATGAATTGTTCATAAAAATTAAGCCATTTAACCTCCATGAATTGTTTTCACAGGGCGATCATGCGGCTCGGCAAGGTGATTAAAGAAAGTTTGTTATACCCTTGAAAAATAAAGGTTCCAATATTGATGAACTGTCCGTGTGCAGTTCATGTTAGCCAGGACAGGTTAATTTAAATGCTAAGAAAAAACAGGCCATTTAAAGTTTGTGAACATTTTATGAAATGTTAATGATTCACCATGTATACGGTGTTAATGAACCATTCCGAAGGTTTATGGCAAGCTTATGATCTAGATTAATAATTTTGAAGGGTTCGCAATAGATATCAATGTCATTAGAAGCCTACCTAGTATCTAAAGAACTTTTAGAGAACATTTTCTTGGAAAAATTGAGATATTTGATAATCTGATTAGGCTTAACAGGATAGGTGGAAATTAACACATCTATAATAATTGCACATGAATTGAAATTCAACTGGATTTTTTTCCTAGATTCCTCTTTTTACCACAAAAATGTGCGAGTTTAATGGATGGATGCTCTTCCTGACATCAACCAATCACAGTGCTTCAGCCAGGGACTGAGCCCACAACCCTACATATGAAGGTTTAAATCCGTCAATTCCCCCCTGAAGGCCCCAAACTGATGTCTGCCATTTGAGTGGAAGTATGTTAAACAGTACTTACCATAAGTACAATTTTATTAAAATATATGTATATTTATACTAGTAATATCAAGGTACTTATGTTGTCTTTGCTGTTTCAATAGTGCTCAATGCCATAAATCAGAAATTCATATTTGCTACTATTAGTTTCATGCCAAGGCGATCATCAGGCAATTTAATCATATAATCATATAATATTTATACTAACCGCAAACTGAGCTTCTGGAGTGCACCAAGAAAGTGTTCAGAACTTGAACTGGTAATCGTATCTTCTTTTGTTATGGCGAGCAAAACAGCTACCATATCATTACTGTGTGCTATGTATGCTCTACCTGAAAAATCATCACAACACTATAAAAGTCTGACTCACATGCAAATGATAACAATGCAATCATCAAAAAAATGGTGCTTTCAAATAATACAAGAGAAGACTTTATATCCAATGAAATACAAAGACGGACTCACGACAGAGTATCGTAACTGTTATGAAAATTTGATGATTAGATCACAGAAATAGGGCTCATCAAATTGCCATGAGACTGCTCTTCATTTGGAAATGGCTGGGTTTTCACACATTGATAAAGTTTCCAAGAGAAACAAACATGTTACTTCTAAACTATCACAATTATAAGAGTTTGGATAATCATAGACATTGAAAATTTTAAATTAAAACATTCTGTGAATTTTCATGGATATCATAAATGCAAACATTCATACAATGTATGGTACAAGAAGCCAATTACCTGATAAGTCACAAGTTTTATATTGTGCTGTACTGTGTAAAGAAATACTATATTTCAAAGAGTGGACAGCAATATTTTCAACCAAAATTTACTCAATGGCCTCGATCCCAAAAGCAATATTGATAGATACAATGTATCAGTTAAATCATTTCTTAACACAGATCAAACCAAACTTTTGTCAAATTTTAGTTCTGTAATATCACAAGCTGCCATGTCAGACCTTTGACTGTGAGATGATGGTATTACAATACAGAAGAGATCAAAAATTCCAATTAAAAATAATCTATGTATACAGTAATAATGGGAATTACCTGCAGAGAATGACGCTAAAGCATTGAAAAACCTTGCAAATTGTTCACATGATACCTTTCTTGATGTACGCATCATCTGAATTAGCTCTTCCTGGAAGGTTATCAAACGGAATTAGATAGCAGCATTTGAGATTCAATAGGGATATTTTGACTCAGTGGAAACAGAGCACACAATTATAGCATTTTAATGGCTTCTGTTAGGCTGAGACGGTATTGAATGCATTTGCAAATGAAATTTCCAGTGAAACATTACGAGCAGTACATGGACTTTTGAGAAGTTCATGAAATAACAAACAATTTTATGTGTAGTTCATAAATAGTCTGCTTGAAGTTTGAATATTTCAGGAATAATTACTAGAAAACTCATGAACTATGAATGTTACTGCTCCTGTGACAAAATTTCATGAGTTCATTGAAATCAAATTGTCCAAAAGTTCAAGAAAAGTTCATGCTCATGAACCAGTTCATGAACTGTATGTGACTGTTTGTGAACTGTTAATGAACATACAAAAACAGGTTCATGAATTGTTCATGAAGTTTGTGAACTCGTGGATTTTTCCACAGAAGAACCGATGTCTGTTTTACATTAGCAGAAAATTATCTATGGATCTAAAATGTGTTTTCAAAGGCACACATTTATATGGGTAATGCAGGCAGCACTTGGACTATCATAAATGAACATAATTTAGCTTACAGACATGCCATAAAATACGAATGGAAAAGAAGTTTGGAAAGAATTTCGATGGGTTGAAAAAACGTAATCATGATTAGTTTGTGACAAAAATCCTGACAAGTTTGTGAGCTTTATGAATAAATTATGATCGTAAATCATAAACAACGTCAACATGATATTGACAGATGAACGGAACAAAAAGAAACAATTTCATGACGTCAATTAATCTATAATCAGGAATACAATATAAATACATTTCTTATATTAAATGCAGTTGGGTACCTTGTATGATGCATCAAAGGCACATCCCAGAATGTCGTTAGCAATAAATGCAGCAATAACACCATCCCGTTGCTCTCCTGGCATTGATCTAGTTAACCGCTGAACAAACAAACAAATAAAATTACAGATGTTATGATTGTAATGCAGAGTAGCCTCTCTACAACTGACAACTACAAGATGTTGTGAATTAGTATGGACTGACACCACCAGAACTAGGGCCAGACAAATGTTTTTTGCTTCCGGAAATTTGAGTTTTTATTCAAAAACCTTCTTGTAAACTTTTCGCCTAACAGGTTCCTCATAATATTGTTGTTTCTCTAAATTTGAGGGAAAAATTACAACATAATGAATTTTCTTCTGAATTTTGGAAACCTGTCTACCGTAACAAATTCATAAAATGGTTTTGAAAAGTCCATGGGAAAATGTTCCATTTGACATTCATGTGCTGTTGTTCATAAATTGTCATGATTGAGTATATGAACACCTATGCAACAAAATATGAAATGTACTAATAAATGCAATAAACCGTACCCATCTAAGAGCTTGAAGCAACAGGGCTCTTTCGTGATCTTGCAATTGAATCAGATCTCGTTTGACTTTATCAAAATTCAGAGAAGGAAGAGGAGGAGCAGTGGATGAATCTTCAACCCTGTGAAAAACACAAAACAAAATAAAAATTTAACTGTTGGTTTTATTCATGATATATAGCCAGTGATTCTGGGTTCTCTGGTAGCAACATGCGGAATGTTGGGAGACACAAGAAAGCATCAGAGAAACATAAGGCCGCAGGAACAATAGCCTAGCGTTCACTTTTTGAATGCTTTACACTCTGTAACAATAAGTAAATATCTCTTTAAAATGACACCTATTCAATTTAATTACAACAAAATAATACCAACAATAGAAATAGAAACAATAATAATCAGAACACCACACTATAGGGACTATAACCATGAACTGATCACACATATAAGTATGATTTCCTAGCAACACAATTTATGTACAGTGAAACCTATACAACAGCCAGCAACGAGAGGTAGATAAATCGGCCACTATAGACAGGTGGCCTTTATATACAGGTTTGATCCAATAGAAAATACTATTTTAGACATTGCAAGAGTGACCACTATAGACAGGTGGCCGATGTATAGAGGTGACCGTTAAAACAGGTTTGATTGTAGCATATTTGATTGTCTACCTGCTTTTATTATGATAAATTATCGCATGGTTCAATTAATTCTACAAAACTGTAATGCTGACTTTGTATTGAATAAAGTTTTAAAATATGCAGATGCTCTAGTATATCGCCAAATATATGATATGCTTTCACATAACTAGCTATGCCTCATCAAGATTTAGACAATCAAGATTATAGTGGTAATGAAAATGAGATGTTATGTTATTTTGTAGAGAAGACATTCTAACTCTCTCTCCCTTTATTAAAAGTAATCAGTTAATAGTAACCGTAATTACTTTTTGAAACAAGTAATTTTTCATTGGCAATTGATTGCATTTTGGGAAAAGTAATTGTAACGGTAAATGATTCCTTTTTGAGAGAAGTAATTGTTAATGTAATTCATTACTATTTTAGCAGGAAATTTACAGATTTGCAACATTGTAATAATTATTAGATAAATGCGTCTCTGTGTAATTTATGATTCACATAATATTGTAGTAATCAAATTGAGCATCACTTGAAAACTTTATGACTTACTTTGGTATATTTCCAAGCAATGATGAACGCACAACAGAAGCAGCCTACAAAATATAAATTAATTAAAGGAATATCAACATCAAATTATCAATCCTGTCGTCTGGTATCACAACAAATGTTGATCGAAAATAGGCAATATAACATTAATTAGATGGTTCTTGGATGTTTTTATTAAAGCTACGGTTTATGAAAAGTTCATGAAGTTCATGTATATAAGCAGTTCATGAACTCAGATAATTTTCATACAAGGGGTAACATAGAGAAATTTATTAAAACTATTCTCTCCTTGAATAATCTATATTATTAGACTGAATTCTGAATTCATTGTCATATATGCCACATTAGGAAAAACCCTGAGAAGCCAGCTCAAGAAACAGTCCATTAAAAAAATTAAATATTCACAAAACGTCCACAAATGTTAAATGGCCATTTCCAATCAATATTTTATAAAACAATATGGCTATTTGATGTTTGTGAGAAAAAAGTTTAACAGGATTAAACAGCTACAAAAAATCAATACAATTGAAGACTTCTTAAATTTTTATTAATATCAAATAATCAAAAATTTCCACCAAACTTACACTCTACTAACACGTGAGCACTTTGCTTCCTATAATTTTATATACAATATGAACAATAAACATTAATAAAATATCTACCAAACCATGTAGCGTATCATACAAAAGTTAACAATAACAACAATGGGTGTATTAAAGCACACTGTTATCAGTTCATCATCAATATTATCATACATCATAAAACTTACTGTGCCGGGGCGAGAAAGGTCATAGGACACAATTGGGTTGTCAGATGGTTGCGTCTTATTGTTACTTATCAATCTTTCACAGATATTCTGAAGATAATCTGGTGTAATCTAGTAAACAAAAATCCAAAAGTCATTGCTTAGCAGGGAATTCTTTATATCATTTTATCACAACAATAAATTATAGTAGAATTGGAGAAACACTCTGTGAACTTTCCTGTTGCTGAAAAAGTCCTGTGCAATTAGTTAGTCTCAAAATCAGTAGCATCAGAAAGACAGTATGAGTACATGAGACATTTGCTGACTTCAAGTGGCGTAATACGAAAGAAAGAGTATCCTGTGAAAATAGATCATGAATGTTAAATGGCCTAGTTTTAATAAAAGTTCATGGACAGTGTGGAAGTATGTAAAGTTGATGAACTCAGGTAATTTTTTTGCAGAGGTGAAAATTCAACTGGCGATTTGATCTATGAAAAATGCAAGCTACATTTGTACTATTTCCGTAGCAGAAGGAGCTGTGTATTTTGTTGTTGTATGTTGTATAATGCTAACGTTATATATTTGAAGTTGAGACCAACTGTAGCCTGTCAATAATCCATATTTCACATACAAAAAGTCATATCTGAAACTTTGATTAAAAGTCATTGTTTTGATTTGTGGTTGGGAATTTACAAAAAATGCCTAAGCTATCAGGTTTTTGAAAAATTTCTGGCAGATATATTTATTCGATTAAACTGCAATCTGAATTTTTTGCATCATTTTAGAATATAAATTAATAGATAACAATTTATTAGTAGTAATTATTATAAAATGTTGAATTTGCAATGCAGTCTTTCCCATGTCATAAAACATATTTACATTCCAAACAGAACAGAAGGATTGTTTATCTGATTGACCGATGTAACATGTAAGTTGTGAGAAAATGTCAATTTGATTAGAAAACAAACTATCTGCAACATTTGAAAAATGCTACTGCCTTTGTAAAACAATTCATGGGTACAACTCAAATCAGCCCGTAGACTCACAATAGTATGTAGCCTACATTATGAACAATGCTATGTGAATAAAAAATTGCACAGAGATGCCTGCTAAGTGTAGCGACTATTCTGAAATTTTCATAAAATAGATTTTGAATCTGTGTTGCCTTGGGATCTGCATTTTAATTTTTATATCATTCTTGTGAATAAACAATCCAATTTGATTCACAACTTTACCATTTCTCCTCTCACAGTATTTTCAAGAGCATCAACCAATTCAGCTGCAATTCCAATCAGAACATGGTAATCTGCCTGTCAGCAAACAAAACAGAAAAAATGAGAACTTGACAAGCATAACATTCCACTCAAACATTATGCAGGATAACTAGTAATATCGTTTATGGTAACACATCTTCCATTTCTCAGTCATATCTTTGTATAAGTGATGTTATTAGGATGTATAATTAAATATATGAATGTCATATGTTTTTAGGTGCAGTGCATGATATTTGTTTTATTGTATTGTTTTGAGTGCATTTCATGCCATGTAACCATTAGCAATGAATTTTGATTGATGTTTTTTATTGTCATGTGATGAGTAACTGTTATATGAAGCAGCCATGCGTGTAGCTGTATCCTCTTGCTTGTTGATTGCTGTTGTGCAGGGTCCGGCAAAAGTAGGTTAGATGAAATTCAGAAGAAAATTTATATTTTTAATGATTTATTGATCAAACATCAACAAAAAAATTCAGAAGAACATGTTGAAATGCCCCAGGATTCCAGAAGGCTGAACATTTTGTTGTACCATGTCATTGTGAGAATCCATTGATAGATAATTGAAATTACTGTTCTGTTTTTGTCTTCTCCGTGCCGACCTTATTAGAATATTACACATGACAAAATTAAACAGACATAGAATAGCATATTTACTAGTCACCTGTAATCTTCCATATTTGCGGAAATAAACTGTTGTACGGAATTCAAATTCTCGCAGCTGTGCTTGCATTTCTTGGAGTTGAGCTGACTGCTCAAGAATATCTATGCAAAACAGATAATGTATTTCTCAATAAAGATGATAAAATAAAATATTAGAAAATGGAAAGTTTAGAAATAAACATACCTTTTTCTTTATTTGAAGTGTAGCTTGACTGCACAGGGAGTCAAGGTAAAACGTAAAAAAGCATATTATTAAAACCAACCTTACATTGCTGGTGATGTTTCAGTTAAATGAAACTTATATCGGCATTACTGGCTTCCCCTGTAAAAAAATCCATGAGCACAGTTCATGAATGTGAAATTGCCTAAAATTTCATGAACGATTCAAATATGTGCATGAACAGTTCATGAACTTTTGGGCAATTTCACGTTCATGAAGCTGAACTCATTTTTCAACAGGGATTGAGCCCCTTTGTGTACAAGTAGGAGGTAGTTGCCCATAAGATTGGGGTATGAAATTTGAAATTGCATTTTCCCTGCTAACCATGCCAACGCAAAGTAAATAAAGGATGAGGAATTTGAAGGTTATGATTGGAAGTGTAGGCCTATGTTTATATATCAAAGTGTAGACGTTGTGGTGTCCAATGAAATAATTCAAACACAATTTGCACCTTAATCAAAGTTGTTCATAACACAAAAATGCTTCAGTTTATTAAGTATGTTTGAGCTTTTGGCTGTTAAGTAAGCCTGGCATGACATCAATACGTGGGGTGCAGAACTAATGACCATCAAATGCTATCAATCAAATAAAATGTTACTTCAATCTGGTTATTTCTGCCTATCGAAAATCTTGAAAGTAGATATAATCATAAAATATTATTAAAATGGATACATGTAGTTGGTATAGATATGATGTTTTTTCTTTCTGGAATGTGTCTTCTAGGATACGATATAGGTCATCTCGCAGTTCTGCTTGCCATTTATCCTGGAGTAAATGAAGATACCAACATACAAATTAAGTATCTTAAATAATATAATCAATGTACATATCACATCAGAAAATGATGCCTTTGAACATTGTGAACAAATGAATTAAAGATGTGAATAATGCCTTCACTGCAGCATAATCCAATTGTAGCCTACTATCTGGTACTGAGTAATGTCCGAACTACTTAGGCTACCTGTTCATATTTTCTGTTTAGTTTCATTGTACAGTTTATCTAATAGAAAACTGTGCTGAGTTTTATGTATTCTGATACGAACTAGATACGAACACGCTGGGTGCGTAATGAGAAATGAAAGAGGCTTAAGAAATCACGAGCCGATAGGCAAATGATTTTGGCCTCTAGAGTGTCTCATAGCACCCAAATTGTTCGTATCAGAGTACTTAACACGGATACCGGTAACCGTTTTGAATCAAATTATTGTTTCAAATTATTGTGTTGTTAATTTTAATTTGAAGGGTATTTTTAAGCACTCTATGAATGAAAGGTTTTCTTCATATGAACGCCATTTTGTGTTTGTTACTAAATTGTTTCGTTTTGGGGCTTCAAAACAAAAGCCGTAATTTTACGATTTTATGCAGTCTGACACAAACATCAACAATAACCAATCAGTATCACATTTGATGATTGTATAAACTATAATAGTATAACACCATATTCCGATAGTGTGGTTAAAAAACGTTTTGGAATTTTCATTTTCAACACCTCAAAACAGGTATTTTGATAATTTAGAAGAGAAAATTTCTCCGCAGTTATCGGTCAGATTATGCAAATGAGGCATGTGACGTAACCGGTTTTACACATGCAAAAAACAGATCTACAGTAAGCATGGCAGACGAGGTTAATCTTATTAATTGTGAGTAAAATTCAATTATATTCCATGGACTCTTCTACATCAGTTACTGTACATATGTCAAATCTCAATATGTAGCTTGTTGTCTTTGTCTGTCATATTTTGTGAGCCATCGTCAATCGAAGTATTTCATTATATGATTCTCATTGCTTCACAAAACAAAATAAGATATCAACACAGCTATGGCATTATATAACTTGATATCATATGTTTTTTGCTATTTTTATTTTATGGTCCAATTAAGAAACTATTGCATTCTCTATAACTTCCTATAGATACCTCATACCACAGCTTAGCATGAATCATCATTATTTAACACTTACATGACTCCTGTAATCAAAACTTGCAACTTAAAAATCATTATCATGTTGTCTCTTTGATAAATATTATAACCAATATTTGGAAATTTAATCTTGGCATTGTTATAGTATTGGAGAAATAGTTTAAATAGATTTTTAATATTGTGGAATGTGGATTGTGCATTGGTAACTCTGTGTGTGGGTTACTTCAATGTAAAAAAAAACTATTTTGAATATCTAAATTAACCCGATAAATCTCACATTTCAAAATTTAGCAACAGAAGCATTGAATGAGAACAACAGTGACTTTTATTCAGTAGGCACAAGAGCAAAGCACTTTGGACTTTATGGAGTAAGTTGGGGAGATGAGTTTCAAAGGTACAGTGAAATTTCTGTTTTGATGCAACCTGTCTTTGGAACCATATAAAGAATTTACAGTAAGTGCAAATTCAGATAAATACAATGAAAATTGATTGCACTTGAGCAGGCTACTGTAATAAAATGTTATGAAAGTTTGAAAATTATCAAAATCTAAAATAGCATTACGGATTATAATTTACAAACATAATAACCTGTGGAGATGTGTAGAATTATGAAGGATACAACATTCCGTGTGATATTCATTGAAATTAATTCATATTCTTTGCAGGTATGTTCTTTTAAAGGTTTGCTTTTACTATTTACGCTATTAAATTTGAAATCATTTGTGTAAATTTACGATGGATAGTTAGATAAGTTACCGGTATTCAAGTACTCCAGACGTTTTAAATTGGGAAGTTCCAACAAGAAATGACCAAGATATAAGATATAAACGTTTAGATCAACGTAGAGAGAGTGATTTTCACAAACTTGGAGGTGCGATAAAATTGACACTTTTGCGAAATTGAATCTAAAATTAACATTTTTGAACTCAGCTCGAAGAGTTGTATTTGCACATATGTTTTTAACAAATTTTACGATGGGGTGGCGAAAAACGACAGATTCCCTGTGGAATGACCCCTAATATTCATCTCATGGACCTGATGATATCTTTGTGTGAATCCAGACTTGGCATACAAGTGTCTTGAGTTTAGTGAACTTACCTCAAACAAGATTTTAAAAGTAGGGTGCTCCATAGGATTAGCAACATAAGGTAAAGCATAAAACATCACAAATTCTGGTGTCTGGCTCAATGATGCCCCTTTTGTTTCAAAGTAATGCTTGAGACCGGTCATGGAAGCACTGAAGCCTTTTGAACTCTGAAATGATAAGAATTTGAATTAGCTCAAATGTCAAAGCAGCATGACTCCATATTTCATAGATTCAAGTCACTGGTCAGTTAAGCATTGGCTTTAGCTGAATATCAAACAGATACCAAGTTCTTATGTTGGATGATCATGCTCAAGAGGAAACTACATTTATATAGATAATGGTATACCACTGTACCTTGACAATAGAGGACTATCTGCCATGAATTATGTTGAAATTGATCTGCATGTAACACCTGAGGTGAGAATTTGCAATCAATTTTGCTCTGAGTAAAAATATTCACATTAGCAGTCCAGGAGCCTTTGTAAGGTGAGACTGACGTTGTAACTTTATTTTAAGGAAATATCAATTACCAATGTGAAATTTAATAGTAGGCCTATGCCTATCAATGTATTGTATAGTAGCTGGTATGGATTGGTATGGACAGTGGACATGTGTGTGAAAAAAATTGATAATTTCATACACTTCACTTGATTGATATCTATATATGAATTAAGTAAATGTCACAATTAAAACAAATAAAACAAACAACTACTTGAAAGTAAAATTGCTCAAATTTCCAAGAACACTTAATGAACATTTCACCTGTAGGCTTTCAAGGTTCATAAACAGTTGGAAAATTTCCTGTTCATGGACTCATAGACATTTTAAAAGGGGCTTAGAGTGATGTTTAATGTAGGAAATATCAACATAACTCAAACACTATTGAAACTGCACAAAGAATAAGTATGTTAGGTGAATGAGGTGGGCATGGAGGCTACGTCATAAAGGATATAATTAGAATTAGACATTTCGCAATAGACATGTGATTAATGTAATATGTAGTCTTATGTCTTTAGTTTATAAAATATTGAAAGTAAGCAAGTGTGTTATCTTGACTACGATTCTTATGATACACTCAAAGGAGTAGCTTACATGGCACAGCTGATATTCATACTAATTTAGTACTACTAGATTAATTTACTGACCGTTACATCGTTTCTATCGTGATCTTATATCCATCAATAATATGGCTAGCAAAGCAACCGAAGCTGAACTGGAGGCAGAGGTAGAACAGTTAAATAAAGCATTGGCTCAACATCGTCAAATCGACGATAGTAATAATCCAATATATGAATTATTAAAAGTTGTCACAATACAGCAGCAACAAATGCAAGAGGCCATGTTGATTCAACAAAAGTCTTTGGCACAAGCAATAAAGTCGCAAGGTGAGTCGAAGAATATGAACAACGGCTCTCCAAACCACAATACACCAGCGGCTAAACGCATACTTGTTCCAAAATTAAAGTCGCCCGAAGGAATGAAAATTATTGATTTTCGGGATTGGGTGATACGATTTAGCGACTATTCAGCTGCTTCATGTCTGCAATACGACTGTGATCTGGCAGCACGTCAAGGTTTACTTCGGTCTGCTCTCCACGAAGACTGGACCAAGATGTGGACGCAAAATATCATTCCAGTGCAAGACACAGATGATATAGATAATATAATTGATCATCTCGAAGGCTATTTAAGACGCCATCAGCATCCACTAGTTGATGGACGAACTTTCATACAACGATCAACAAGACGGTGAACAAGTGGACGCTTATTATGCAGCTCTTCGTGAAATTGACCAAGACTGTGATTATGCTCATAAATACACCGATGGCGCACCGGGAAGAACGTCTTCGAGACAGATTGATTTCGGGGTTTAGAGATTCAGCCATGAGGCAAAGAGTTCTCGAAACGCCGCTCGAAAAACTAACTTTGAAAAATGTGTTAGAAACTTGTCAAAATTACGAGTCTAGCTGCGTTGTTGATGATCAACTCGGTGAGAAGCCAATTAACGCCTTCAAAAAGTCAACATACAGAGCACAAGAGCGGACGCCAGCCAAGCATGGCAGTCACAACAAAGCTTCAAAAGGTGACACGTGCGGTTGTTGTGGAAAAACTCACGCAAAAGATGATTGTCCAGCACAAAACTTGGAATGTACCTGGTGTAGTAAAAAAGGACATTAGAAAAATATTGCTTTACAAAGGTAAAAGCCGAAAATTACATACAATTATCTCAAATAGGAACAAGTAAAAATTTGATTTCGTTCAAAACAAAGCATCAAGCTGTAACCAAACATGTTAATTGGTTAGCAGACACCGGGGCTGGTTGTGACGCTATGGGGCTCACAGACCTCCACAAACTTATGGGAAATAATGTTGTAGCCCTCAAAAGAGACAAAGAGACTCTTGTAGGTCCAAATGGGTCCACTTTAGAGTCTCATGGGTGTGTCAAAATAACCCTCTCCCATAAAGAGAAATCCTACACAGCACTAATCCACATCTTAGACACTGCCAATCACCCCCCCCCCCCTTCTAAGCAGACAAGGATGCATTCAATTAGGCCTGATCCATGACGACTGGCCCAACAATACAGCACAACATTTATCGCGACCACCTTCATCAAAAGCAAAAGATAAAGAACTGCATGATGCTAGCGACCATGATCTTGATCCATTAAATATTGGAGACATTGTACACATTCAACATCCTAGGACCCATTTATGGGACACCACTAGTGAAATAATTACCTTGTGCCCTGGTCGTCGTAGCTACTTAGTCAAAACAGAAACTGGACGACTAAAATGGAGAAACCGTTGTTTCCTACGTCGCTACCATTCAAATGAAGAGGAAGAAGACGCTTCAACAAAAGAAGAGGAAGACATAACTGAAGAGGAAGAAGAGAACACAGAAGATCAAGAAGATATTACAATCATATCTAGTGATAAAATTGATAAAGATAAAATTAGTCTACGTAGAAGTACAAGAAATAGAAAATCCCCATGTCTCCTTAATTTATAAAATTAATCAGATTTCTCTAGGAGGGGCATGGAGGCTACGTCATAAAGGATATAATTAGAATTAGACATTTTGCAATCGACATGTGATTAATGTAATACGTAGTCTTGTGTTTTTAGTTAATAAAATATTGAAAGTAAGCAAGTGTGTTATCTTGACTACGATTCTTATGATATACTCAAAGGAGTAGCTTACAGGAACCTACACAAAAATGTTCAAGAACCAAGGACTTGAACTGTTCATGGACTGTACTTGATTGTTCATGAACTGTTCATGAACCTACACAAAGATGTTCATGAACTTTTCATGAAGGACTTAAACTGTTCATGGACTGTACGTGACTGTTCATGAACTGTTCATGAACCTACACGAAAATGCTCATGAACTGTTCATGAAGGACTTGAACTGTTCATGAACTCGATTTTTTTCACAGAAGAAGCAACTCTATTTAGGAATAACATACTCACCCCCGGCCTTCCGTGGAGCAATGGAAACACAGCAAAGAAAATATGCAAATTAAATTCAATCTTTTGACAGTCACTACTTAATTTTAAGATGTGATCAGGAATATTTGTATTCCATAATTGAAAAAATGATTCACCATCCCCATTCTCATAATGCTGCGTCAGTAATTCCTAAATAATAAAGTAAAGCGATGTTAAAGTGGGAATAAACCCCCAGACTATCTTTACATATGTAGTAGAACCCGACGTGAAAAAAACAATGGCGTAATTTTTTTTTTTCGATCTGGAAATTATTTCTTGGTGAGAAGCGCCTTCAAAGTGGTGTTTTGACCCAAATGTCGCTGAGAAAAAAAAGGGATTGGATCTAGCTTTATGACGACAACGTCACAAGTCGTGCGGTTTGTCCAACAGACTCAAGAGTGGGCTGATCACGCGACGTAATCTTTGAGGTGACCTAGCTCCGAGAAGTCACGCAAAAAAAATTTCTGACAAGGCTGAGCCATGAACAAACATATAAACTCGCGAATTACGTATAAAAGATGCAATTTGTGATTTTAGGAGCAGAATAAAATCTATTGAAACGCTCGGTCGAAAAAATTTCACGTAGCGTCATTAAGCGCGATGAATCTGATATAGATTGCGGATTAATACAAATGTCAGGCGGTGCGACTGTTCCTTTGTGACTAGTCTAGTGACACATATTAGTTACGTATTCTGTGTGACCGCAGTACTTCTCAAATCTTAATTAGTAGACACGTACCCTTCATAATAGCTTGATCTTACTCTATATTAGTTTTAACTATTTTTAACTCTATGATCTGCAAGTTGTTCTTGAGTAAATATTTCTACAGGATATCCTTTCCATGATCTAAATGTGAATGAAAACTGACTTGATTTGCAAGGGCATGCACAGACGACTTTTCCTCGAGATAGTTGGTACTGCAAAGTCTTAATTGTACTTTTTCGGATTTAATTAAGTATTACTAAAACATTAAATAGACATTCTTCAATTATCATTTCAACGTTTAAGTTTGAAATTGATGTTTGTCTAGTAAAATTTAAACCATGTAATCGTATAGTTTATACGACTGTATAGATAGTTATATTATACTCAATAGTCTAACAAAGTGTTCATCATTAATTCACCAAGCATTCAATATTTAAAAAAACATTGAGAATTCTTCAGTACATTACACTATAAAATTCTATAAAATATCGGAAAATAGTACAAACATGATAGAGGGCTCGGACGTTCTTATTCAAGTTTACAGCCGTATGTTAGAGCCACTAGAATTCTAGTTAACTAGGGCCTACAGTAATGCAGATTCTATCATTTGTCGGTTTTGCGGTATATCTTCGTTGCATAAATTATTATCCTCTCTATCAAAGTTATATGATTAACAAAATTAGGGTTTTGCAATGTGAAGTCTCGTTCCTTATTTTACATACGCCACAAAATTATTTTACCAGTCTAGTATTCATTCCTTCGGTTAGAAAGTAGAACATCATCATCATCATCATCATCATCATCATCATCATCATCATCATTTATTCAGAACTTGAATAAGCTAAAAGCTTTTTTACACAAGAAAGAAGAACATGTTAGCATCATGTCGTCACAGGATGCAGTAATACAGTGCAGAAGTTACTTTGCACAAAATACCTTTCTACAGAGACGAGAAATCGGATGGACATATTTCGCTTCTGTGGAAAGAGGACTATAAAACCGACGGCTATGGTGTTCTTAATAGCGTTTCCC
The DNA here is from genome assembly GCA_916610825.1 of Haliclystus octoradiatus. Taxonomy (NCBI): domain Eukaryota; kingdom Metazoa; phylum Cnidaria; class Staurozoa; order Stauromedusae; family Haliclystidae; genus Haliclystus; species Haliclystus octoradiatus. Next base: position 10,189,026 of record OU744453.1, read on the forward strand.
ACCATACATTATGATTTTTACCCTCAAAAGAACACTCCATTTTCAGTGCAGACATATGCTTACAACAATAAATTCTACTTAGCTAGCTTTTGTGGTCACCAGAGAATCTTTTGATATGTGTTAAATATGTATGAGAATGATATGTCAAAATATAATCTGTATAACGCGCGCTACGAATGAAATATTTTCTGATTTTTATTTTCTTCAAATTCGTGAACTTTAAAATCATTAAATCATCTGGAATTTTGCTACTCCTGAGTTTATATGTTCTTCCTTACCTCAGTTTTGTGGGAGAGAAAAATAGATTGCCGTCACAGAGCTACGCCATCTCAAACGTAACATCGCGTGATTAATCCGATCTAAAGTCTATTAGAAAAACCACACGACTTGTGACTTTGTCGTCATAAAGCTAGATCCAATCCCTTTTTTTCCCTCAGCGACATTTGGGCCAAAACACCACTTTGAAGGCATTTTTCACCAAGAAATAATTTCCAGATCGAAAAAAAAATTACGCCATTGTTTTTTTCACGTTGGGTTCTACTATATATGTTAAGATAGTCTGGGGGTTTATTCCCACTTTAAAAGCGAAAAATTCAATGAGTTCATGAATTGATCAGAAACTATTTATTAACTTTTACTAACATTAATAAATTGTCCATGAATATGTTTATCAACAGTTCATAAAATGCTAATCAATGTCAAATGGCCTGTTTTGCATGAACTTTCATGTACTGTTTTCACAGGGATAGGCAATGAGAGTTTGTAATAGAATTAGGAATTTAGAGCCTAACCATGGGCAAGGTACGAAAAAAGGTTCAGTCTTTTGGAATCCTAGAGGCAGTTCAATATTTAGTTCTGAATAATTTTGTTGAGGTTTGACCAATAAATCAGAAAATGTCAATTTTCTTCTGAATCTACTCTAGCCTTCTGGAATCTAGGATTCCAGGATTCCTATTTTGTCGGATCCTGACTACAGGTGTATTGAACAATGTAAGATAATGAAAAAGTGGATATTAAGCGAGCTATGAAGTCTAATAATGCCATTAATTAAGGATATTAAGTAGCGAATTGATTGGTTTGTGTCACATGCCAATTGTATATTAACTTGAAGATGTGTTATTTGGCAATAAAAGAAGGCACAATGCAATGAGACATCAATTCAAATTTAGCCTTCAGAATTTATATTACCTTGACATTTTCGTCATTCTCCTTCTTAAGACATGGTGTTAAGTCTGTGCGAATGGGTTGATCTTTATTGATGAGCTCTTTTTCAAATGCATTTTGAGTATCAGTTAGGTTGTTGATCTTTAGATACTGTCATTAAAAATTAAAATGTTACTTACTCATCTCAATATATAGAAAACAATTTAGATTTAGTGTAAGATTGCATGACAATATAGCCAGCATATAGCTTGGTAAGTCCAAATTGACTAGTTTGCTGTCATCTACTGGGCAGGGAAAGTTACTCAAAAATGTAACTACTGTACACCTTCAAGTGAATGTCAGAAATGTCCAAATCAATTGCAGAAATCCAAGGTATTGCAAGATATACCATGGTATGCTATGTAGGTATAAATGGGTTATTAGATTGGTCATAATATTTTGAAGAAATTTCAAATAAACATAGATATACAGTGGAATCCGGCAACAACGGTTCTGGCAATACCGGTATTTATCAATAGGCTTAATGGTGAACAATTAAAGTCCCAAAAAATTTTACGGTCAAACTTTGCTAAAATTTTCCCTGTAACAGTATTTCACCTAGATTGGTGAAAATGATTGGTCCTAAATGAGAAACTGCCTGCTATTACTGGTATATCAATACCAAAATCGCTTCTCACTTGGATTTGTTAGAACAAGAGAAAAAGGCAGGATTTGTTTCTTTTTAGAAACTACTGTGCATTATTTTTGTAACAGGGGATCAAGTGTAGGCCTACTATGAAATTTCAAATAATGCAACATGTGCTATCAATTGATCAACCATTTTGAAAAGCACGTATTTTATCCAATCGGTGTTTAAATTGATTAGTTAAAGCATTGCCCAGAAAATGGACATTGCAACAGCAAAAAAATCTGCGAACAGTTTGAATTGAAAAAACATAGCATTGGAATATTGAAGAAAAAAGAGAATATTTCACAATAATACAAAAGCGGTCAGTAGGCTATTCTGTTGCAAAAAATCAGAAATGTAGCCTAAAATCAAATACGGAGAAGTAGAAAAACCTTTAAATATTCATATGGTTAGAGATGCTAGAATGGCTGGTGTTTCTATTGATGGTAACATAGTAAGCTAAGGGAGAAAGCTGCGATGATGAAATTGAAGATCTCACTCTACCGCCAAATGTGAGCAAGACGATGGAAACTTTTCTGTTAATTGAACGCTGCATGTAAATGCATGGATAGTAAATAAGATTAATAAATTATATTATATTTTGTATTCTTATATCATTGAACAACATGTATTTGTAAAAAGAGTCTATTTCTATATATATTTTCTTAATCAATCACTGTATTATGTAGCGGGTGGAATGAGTCGATGACTATTAATTACCACAAGCGTACATAGGAGATTCTGATATAGATATATTTGATGTAATAATAACTGTAGCTGGCCACAAACAGGGAGAGGATGAATGAGGGTTAATATGACCGTTGATAAACAGAGCCTCTATGAAGGTGGACCAGCTTTGCTAATATAGGTGTTGTCGCCACGAAGGGCAGACGTGAAGAGAGCTAATACATTACAGACAGTGATTTACATTGACAAGGTAGGCTATACGTGATTACAAATGGAAGCTTTACAGTTAACAAAGGAAATACATTATGATAAACAATAGGCACAAAACAATCCACTATTTTATCTGCTTATTTTGCACAATATTATTTATTTATCATTCAACTTTTTTGTTGTATGAAAAATAAGCAAAATATTTCAAATTTCTATTGTTCTCGCTTGGTTAGCCAATAACAGATTCTGTCAATACCGGTAAAATATTTTGTCTCCCTAGCGTAGCCTACTGGTATTAGGCTACCAGAATCCCAGTTTGATGAGTACGGCAGAGCCGCCCCCAAAATAACGCCGCCCATGAAGATTTATCTCGCAAACCTTATTACCGTACTACTATTTCTCTATATAATATAGTTTTTAAGCCTGCAGGGGCAAAAATTTATGTTAACCCCCCCCCCCCCGCCCACAGTCGAATATTTCGTAGCCGCCCCCGAGATCTTGTTGAAACGCGCCCTTTTCTGCAATCTGGCCGGATTCTACTGTAATACTGCAATCTATTTCAAAGAACCAGCTGGAAAGATAGTAGGACTATTTATCAGATTCATTTAACATCTACAGTTTCCATCCTGAAAGTAACCTAATCAAAACTATGACCTTTGTTACTTTCTTAACTAATCAGTTATGTTTTATAGTTATAGTTTTTAATATTTAGATATAGTTAAGTTATATCTACATTATGTAGGCCCTATTTATATTTATTCGTGTTTCATTGTAGGGCCCCACTGAAATTCACTTATGTGAGTGGGCCCCCTATTCAAAACATAAATTTCATTTCATTAGCACAACATTCATGATCATCATCATCATCATCATCATCATCATCATCATTTATTCAGAAACCTTTAAGTTATACATAACTGTTTTTCAAAGGACTGATTAGGCTATACATTACAGCATACATATATATAAACAGGAAATAAAACATTAACAAAGATAAGGGGTAAATTTTAGCATTTACAAAATTAAAAAATAGAGAGTTAAATAAAGTTTTATCATTTCATCATATGATTCTTGATTAGACATTTAAAACCGGTCCTTTTTGAGATATTGAACAATTATAGTTGATTAATTGGGGCATTTATTTTTCAATTGAATCAAAGTAACATTGATGTGTCTAGCAAAGAAATAGGATCTGGTAATCATGTATTTATAATGTGTTAGGAGTGCAAGCATTGCTCCTCAGTACATTTCAAATGTCGCAGGATACAGTGGTACACAGTACGCACGCAGGCGCAGCAGCTGAGACCTACCTCCAAAATTGCTGCGTTTAATTCAGATACTGTTCGTGATGGCGCTTCATTCATGTTATTTAAGAGAACTTTTTCCACCGTTATCAAGACAGACTTAGGATTTCCGGATCATAAACGTCTTTTTACAACTGCGTGTTGGCCTATAGAGCTACAGAGCCCTTAATATGACTTCAAACAGTTGAATATATAAATGTGATCTGCTTGATTTTTGACACCATCTTTTGTTGACTTCACGACGTATTTTTCGCGCATGACTGTTGTGACCGTAAGGTCATTTTAAGGTCATTTAGGGAAAATATTTTAAGGAGCATGATAGGATTGAAAGGGATATTAAATTGTAAAGCAGACAACAAAGCCAGATGCTAGGAAAGGGATCACGGATGTGAGATGTCTGCTTTCTGGATATGTGAATGTTTAGACTGAACACAGACCGAAAAATTTTCAAATAGTTATGTTTTAGTTACAGGAGTGGCACCAGGATTTCCCCGACGTGGAGGCTGGTATATATGTTTTAGTGTGGTACACTGTCAATGGCTCCTGTATGGTTATTTCCATTCAATTTCCAGTCATAATATTATGTTTTGGAAAATTTTGGCAATCCGAATGCTCAAAAAAACAGTAATAATTTGTTCATGAATAAATATTTGTCACAAGTTAAGTAATATAAATATATATTCAAATAATCTACATAATAATTTATTCGGTCTTTGATTGATTTGGTGTGGCATCGTCAAAGCGAGGGTCTATTGTTCCCCGGATATGCTAATGAGCTAGTATGATTGACATGTGAGTTGAAAGCCTTGTCCTTGTGCTGTGAACGCGCCATCTCTCTCCCTGTCCGCCATTTTGATGCTTTGGCAAGGAGAATTTCGAGTGGAAATATTTTCTGTTTCTTTACCTTCGTTATTAATATTTGTTTCGCTGTTTGAAGGTTAGTAAAATGTTAGCGTTCAAGTTTTGTCTGCGAGCATGTAGAGTCCATTTTTGATTATCTCAAAGTTTAAACACAAAATGGGGGAAACCAACATGGTTCAAACATGGCTGCCGTAAAAACATTAATGGCGCCACTGAGCTGTTTGTATCATATATATAACACTATTTTACATGAAGTATTTCCCTTTAAAATTCAAGGTTACTATATATGTTATGATATTTATGCGTATTAATGTTATTAATTGATTTTTCGTGGTTCAAAATTCTCTTCGATAAGTGCTACGTAATGCTGTACTAACTCTACTTCAATATCGTATTCACGTATACGTATTGTCACAACAAAACGTTTTTACTTTCGCTCTTTCTAATAATTTCTCTTACAAGACATCTATGTTCAACAACAAGACATGTCGTTTAACAAGAAAAATAAAATATACTTTGATCATTATCAGTGATAAATGTGTATCTGTGTGGTGGTTATCTGGGCCTCGAGTGTAATTGCCGTTCATTCATTTAGAAGCCATTGACCAGGCCAGTACAAAATATTAAGTTTTTCTGGATCTTTCAATAAATTACACTACTATATACTAGATCCTTTCATCTCTCAATAGTCAAAGATAAACTGTACAATTCAGACATGTTTTGTTCCTTACTTGTAACTCATTTAGTTTTTGGCTCTAAATAATTTAAGTGTTGATTATTATAATTAAAATCACTGCCTCTAAATAAATTAAGTGTTGATTATTATAATTAAAATCACTGCCTGTATGTGAATAATACTGTATTTTGTTTTGGCATTTGGTGCTTGGTTGGTGGGCAGCTAGCAGTTGACAATATTATAATTTAGGTTACCACTGAAAAGAGACCTGTCACCACCAAGACCAAGCACCAGTCACACTGCTATGTCAGTGGAAAAACCTAATATACTTTTAAAACTTATGGCCAATCAAAGTGGAGAGAGGGAATGGAAATAGTAAAACATGTAGACTTGTGGAGTGAAGTATAGCACATAATCAATCAAGTCAATTGCCGCTACTTAGGGCAAAGTAACCCTGACTATTCAAGACAGCCATATTAAATGCACACTAACTGAGAACGAAGAAATCAGTAACAATCTGTAAAACAAGATAAATCAAGATATTAAATTGTTAAAAACCAAATTTGGATAGACCAATAACTCAAATGCGACTAGTACGCTAGATGACGATGGCAAGAGTGATTACCACACCCTGACATCTCAGACAAGCGCAAACAAGAGCTTAGGGATGAACGGGTACACATTGCATGCTTTTTGGTTTCTTACTTATAATTATTTTTATTTTTCGCTCAAAACAAATAAATCGTATATCATTTAATAGCTAATGTGCCATGTTTAGAAGAGTAAATTGTTGGAAAACGAAATATATTCAAGTGCCAAGTATTTAGTCATTCTTTTACCCCTAGTTGAGCGGGGTGACTTCGGCCAGACTGGGGTGACTCTGGACAATGAATTTAAACTCTCAGCAATGCACGAAACAAATGTTTATTGACATCAATCGAAAGCTTTATCATTCATTTACTTAGAGAAATCGATGAAATTATTCATAAATTATAAACCATGCTAATATTTATAATTTCTTCAGCGCATCGAAATAGTCATTGAAAGCCGTAGATTAGTGTGATAACTCAGCGGCCCAAAACGGAAACAAAACATGCTCGTAAATCTACAACAGTAAACCAAACTCTTCGACATATATAAATTGAGACATATCTGTAATTAAATGCACCTCATATTTGATTTTCCATTCACAATTTGATATTCTATTAAACTAGACCATATTATTTCCATATATTCTAAGCCGACGAATCACGCGTGCTCTGAAATGTTTACGCAACATCATCACAGCTGGAGCGTGTCAAACTTGAATGGAATGAGAAACGTGACACCCACTTAATTTCGGATTTACCATTGTTTCACAGCTTGATATTTTACTTCTTCATTGCTATGCTATGTTGTAACGCTCTGACTGTAGTCACCCAATATCAACATGTTGGTTGCGTGGATTTTCTTCGTCGAACTTTTTCTTTGAGAACAAATAATACACAAAGCGGGACAAAGTTTCAAACCATAATAATTTTTTATTACTTGATGAAATTATCTAAAATTTTGGCAATAGGTATGTTTTACCTTTGTATTTAGCATACTGAGAGATTGTATTTTTATTTAAACTAAGGCTAGGGTTATATGGACGCACCGAACTCAATTGATTCATTCATTCGAATTAAATCTCATGATAGCGCGCTTCGTATAACATCATTCGGTTCATCAACATTCCTCAAAAAACATTAAATGCGTCAAGCTAGCTCCGCACGTCAAGGCTTGACGTGCGGAGCTCTTCTCCATGAATTAAATTCATCGCCGCGTTATACGAGCGAGCTATCATCGCACCGAACTAAATACATTCGACTCACGGTGCCGTGACTGAGCTCCTATATCTACCTTATATGGCAATAAACCGGGGGATGTGCAAATCATAAATTATTTTAAAGGATGTTTCCATGGCAATACGATAGAAAGAACATCGCTTTTGGGATGTTGTTGTGGTGACTTGTTTATATGATTGAAAGATGGCTGACAGGGAATCTGATGTTTTCCAAAATCATGATTTAAAACATTTTAAAAACGTTTCATTTTAGTCAATCACAATGCATCAGCACTAGAATTGGGGTCGCTTTTATCATAATATGTTATTATAATGGAAATTTGCATTTAATTTGCTCTGAGTACTATGCCTTGATAGAACAAAAACTGTCTCCCATAAAAATGCTTGCAAACCTGTGAGATTACTACATCATACAAGTTTCAAACTATAGATAGGCAAAATAGAACGGAAAATTCGCTGAAAATGAAAAATAATGCAAACAAAACACTCTGGTTTCAAACCATGCGGTATAATTCCAAGAAAACTACTTCCTATCACGTGACATTTTGGCCAGTTTTTAAAGATCGTCGACATTCGGTTCGTCTGTATAACCCCAAATGCGAATTTAATGCAATTCGGTGTCGCACCTAATTCGAATTGAGTTCGGTGCGTCCATATAACCCTAGCCTAAAACCGTTCTGTCCGAAGTCACCCGCGTCGGAAGTGACCCCGGTCTCCCCTACACTTACCAGATAAAATTGCACCCATTTGATAGAACATGTTCTCCAATAAGCCACTGACCGGATCCAGTTATCATGATTGTATACTGATAGCCTCTGCTAATAATTAATTTGTTCTCTATTGACTATTGCCCTGACATACCGATAAAGTTGAAGCTGATCCAAAAAATTAAATATCGACATTACGAAAATAAACACTCTGCAGAAGAGGCACATTTAAAAAGAAATACAGTATTAGCATTTGTCAAATATTGCCATTAAATTAACATACGTATTCTCAATGTGTGTTTCAGCATAATTTTTCTAGGGAAATTTGTCACAAAAATTACGGGGTTTCAACGATCATTTATTTTGGAAATCATTCATTCATAAGTCAAAAATACTTGCTTGTTCTTAGATCATTAACTCAAATGTGTCAACATTTTCAACCTCGAACAATAGAAGTTTCAAGTGGCGTGACGAATAGTTTTCAATTGAAGCGCGAAGCAGTGTAAACAATGAAATGCTATATTTCAAAAATCTTTCTGTTCAGAAATTTATAGTCAAAACAATAACTGGTTCCTCAGACGATCATACTTAATAATCGACTGATTACCAATTATGTAAAACAAGCCAGTTAATCGATAGAGCTGATTATTTTGGATGAATCGGCTCATCTCTAATGCATATTTTCAGACTGGCAGATTGTTACGTTTCAATTAAAAATCTTGAAGTTCCAGTTGCAATATTCTGGCCATATTCTAAAAGAAATTGAATGTTCATAGCCTACACTCCAAAAATACAGACTTTTCAAACCCAACTGTGTAAACTGTAATTGTGCAGTGACTCATTCGAAATAGCACTAATACGTCGCTTCCTAAATAAATTTATGAATGAGTCGTGAAACTCGTTACTTGTTGCTCAAGTGGTCAATGAGATGAGATGCCCTAGAGTTCAGAGATCTATAGGATACGGGCTCAATCATGTTGGTGCAATGCAGTTGATTAGTTATTGGTTAATTAAGCTATTGACTTACATCACAGCAAGCGTATATGTCTATGCTGAGATTTTCATCTTGTTGCGTTTATTTCAACAATGCCTTCCTGATCCGCATACTGGTTTTCGCGCAAACAATGGATGCACAAAACATTATTGTGCAATAACCTACCCATGGTATGCCTAACCATTGTAAACAATGAAAGCAATGCTGCAAATAATAGACTGGAATGTTTCAATTGTTATTCTAAAATATGACATCATATTTCGTTATTCTGCAATTTGATTGGTTGGTCCGTGTGTTTGGAAATACATACAAGGTGAACATTTTTCGAAGACATAAAACTTTGGCAGATTCTAAAAGTTGCAGAGGAATAGGAAACTGCAATGTCAGATATGATCCTTCTCCGTGCTTTCACAGATTTCCGCGGAAATAATATTTTTCAGAAAGAATAATCTAATGTATTTTTATTTTTAATTAAAGAAGTTTACAATAATCAGCTTTCGACAATTAAACTCCTCTTAAATATATATTAATTCCAATACTCCAAGCACTGCAAGTACTACGAAGCAACAGGAATATTTGAAAATCAGTCACATGCAACTCTTTGGAATTTCTGGCCTCTTATTCAAAACTCAAAATCTCTGGAGTTTTCGCGGGAAAAACAACATGTCGTCTGGTATGATCGTTCAGCTTGACGATGGACTAAAAAATCGTTATGACTGGTCATAGGTTCCCACCATCAAGGACCAAGGCTCCACTTGCCATTATCCAAACAGACTAGTATACAATTCTTTAATCATTCAAGTCATACAGTTGGTACTACATAGCAAATAATTATCTATTTTATGAAGATAAGTTTAAACATCAGTTGTAGATGATTTTGAATAGAATTCATTTTCAAAATGCACTAGAACTAACATTTGAATGTAAAGATGTGGAAAAATTTCAGGGGGAGCATGCCTCTGGACCCCCTAGCTGAGGGTGCCTGTCGACACCCTTGCCCGCCCCGCCCTTTTTCAGCTGAAATAATTTTTCCTGTGATCATGTCTGTGCAATGTATTACTAAAGAAATAATATCAACAAAGCTATCTCTATTTAAGAAAGACTAATGTTTTGAAGTTTGAATTTGATCCAAGGGCATTTTAGTAAGTAAAACATAGTCGGTATAGTTGAAGCTTATTTAAAATAGTCACACACCTTCAATAACCAGCAGCGATAACCTGCTTAGACTAAGTCGTAAAGAGGTATTAATCGTGTGAGCACTTGAGTGATAAAAAGTAAAAAACTAAAAGCTTATGACTTTAGAGGCTTGTATCTCTTTACCTGAATCTTGAATTTTGATCAAATATAGCTGTAAATCTTCAGCTGAACATTGAAAACCTCATTCCGAAACCAGATTGTCATTTTAATCAGCCGTTTTTTATTTAGAGACAAATAAGTAAAATGTTTAGTGTTTTCTCTGGTGTAAACTCTCTTGTTGAAAATAAACGGGTTCCTGTTGGAAGAAAAAGAGTGAGACAAAAAATCGTAACTTTGATTGCACTTTTGAGGGGAAATGCTTGCGCAAAGTAAAAAGCAAGAAGAACATGTGCTATTAGAAAATCTGTCTCTATCTAAATAAGCAATCTCCCAATATCCGGGATATGCACTTTAATCTAAATACTGTAGGCTACAGCATGCTATGGACTATGTTTAATTGTTATGTCCAATAATAAATCATTTGAGTGTTTTAAAGCTGACATATCAATCTGAGAACGATCTCTTCGACGATCGATCAATGTAATCACTCAGAATAAACCCAACATGAGTGTATATGTAATGATTTCTTTCAAATTGTGATACTTTTTGAACACTTTCAAATAATCTAAGCATGCATATAAAATTTAAAATAAATATATCTCTGTTATTGTCCAATACAGCAATAGATCAACAGATAACGCCATTTTTTATTACAAAAATGTAAGAGATTTTGAGCCATCGCACGTGTTAATTTTCAAGACATGTGCAATGTAAAATGGCCCCATTATAAGCACTACGGTAGAAAATGCCGGTGTTATCCTAGTTATTATAATAAAGATAACATGACAATGAAAGGCCAATGTTGTAAGTACATCATGCACTGTTTATAGTGGCACCCAAGGGGATTCTGAGATAAGTATGTTATAGACAATCTGCCTTTATAGCAAATATTACGTCAATAAATCAATAGAAAATGGATTGGCCTCTTTTCTTGTTTTGGTGATGATGTGCAGTAATACGATAAAAACATGCTGCAGTAATACGATAAAAGCATGCTGATCTTTTCAATGGTTCAATGGATAGGGAAGAAATGAACAAACATACAACATAGCTAAAAAAATGAAGTGTTCACTGTTATGCAAAATTGTCAATGCTAAATAGGGCAATTGCTCTTTACTTTACTTTACTCCCTCTTTCACTCTGGGGTAATCAGGGGTCGAAACATTTTTCAGTCCCTTCGAGCAAATCATTTTGCCTGAAAATAATTTGCTGGAAATTTTCAAGATCAAACAATTTAAACTGACCTTATAAATACATAACCTAGAGTAATTAGTTTCATCCTTATGTTCGTTTTATTCGGTTTCATTAATAATCTTTATGAATTATTCATAGAATTTTAGAAAAATGTGCCTGCAGGAATTCTATTGTTCAATAGTTGTGCCTGCGACCACCAGTTCTAGTGGTCCCAAAATTTTTACCACTGCTCGGGTTTGTGGTTTAAATTATAATTATGTTGTTGTTGGTTTTACTGGGTTATATTTTAGGTGACGCATTTTCTTCTAAAATACTAAAAATGCTTAAAATTAATTTTTGGGCTATATTGATTTCTTCCATCAAATAATTTAAAAAAATGTTTTTTCATCGTTGCCTGAATAAAAAATGTTTGTTTGACAGGCAAATACAGGGAGTTTGAAAACAACTTTGTGCTGTATAGCATTAGTCTTTCATTTACACCTTCCATGTGTGTATCGATTTAGTAAATATTTCATATTTTTGCTAATAAAGACATCTATATACACACACGCACTCTTGATAGAAACAAAGCTATGATTGTGAACATTTATTTACTACACCATTTCCGTTGCCTAAACTCTGTTGTTTTTTTTCTTTAGTTTCACCATGCCAAAACTGAAAAATAGCCGTGGCCAGAAACGTAAGAAGCATCTCATGGTAATGGTTGCTGCAAAAAAGAAATCACCTTCGGAAGATATCGCAGAGGATGACCAGGACGACAACAGCCAAAAGTCTAAGTCTAAAGGGAGGAGAAAAGAGGCTACGATTACCACTCCTGCTCCTGTTGAACGATCCCGCCGTACAATCAAGAAAAAGACTGCAGTGTCTAAAGAAGAACCAAAAGCTAAGCAAACTAAAGCCAAGCCAAAACGCCCAACAAAGAAATCAGCTAAAACAAAGACAACTACTCCAAAAGGCAAACGAAAATCTGCTAGTGCTTCAACCCCCAAAAGTGCACCTGCAGCTAAGAAGAAGAAACCTCCTCCAGTAATGCACTCTCCAAGTGAAATTGAATCCAGCGATAGTGACAGTGATGTTCCACTTGCAGAAATATCAAAAATATCACCATTGAGTCGGGGAATAAAGCTTACTCAAAAAGACATCCCCCAGGCTATGAAAGAAGTTTACGCCCTGCCATCTGAAGATGAAGAAGAAGAGATTGTGGAAGATGAAGATGATGATGACGACGACGATGATGATGATGATGATGATGATGATGGAGAAGATGACGATGACTTGGAAGAAGAGATACCAGACAGTATGTTCTATGGACCTGCAGTTGTTGAACAAGAAGACTCAATGACATGTTCACATTGTAAAGGAAAATTCCCAACTGCAGAATTACATGATCACATGAATAATTGCCCAGAGCGATACGTACAATGTCGAGAATGTGGAAAGGTGTTATCAAATCTTCAAACTTTGGAGCGTCACCACAAAAGATTTCATTTGAAACTAAGAGAGGTCCCTTGCACTCTATGTGATAAGATGTTCATTGATGAAGCCGCCGCAAGGAAGCATCTCAAGACTGTTCATTTCAAAGTAAAGAACTTCCACTGTCCGAATTGTGACAAATCATTCTCACAGCGAAATAAATTGGCATACCACATCCGTACTCATTCAGGTGAAAAGCCTTTTTCTTGTACAGAATGCGGTAGGGCTTTCTCCTTACTTTGGAATCTAAAAACTCATCTGCGTACCCACACTGGTGAAAAACCTTATGGTTGTGATGTTTGTGGCCGCAGGTTTACTCAGAAACAGAATATGACATCACACATGACAACACATCGCAAAAAACCAGACAGAAGAAGCTTTCCTACGTTTGTTGGTGGCTCAAGTAATCTTGAAATGTTAGAATCCAATGCTAATGAAACTGCTACAACATCATCCCTTCAACGAAATTATTCATTTGACAGATCTACGACTGGATTAGGTGGAAGCAGACAATCATTGAACAATCAAGGCATTGGTGGTCAATATTTTATGGATGATCTTGGTAACCTTGCATCTATTACTCGCATGACAACACCAAGTGTTGGGTCAAGAACAGTGATTAGTAGCTCCTCCGACCATCATCATTCCACTGTTGAAGTTAACTTGGAAAACGGCCTGGGTCTGTTATCATCTGTAGCTCGCAAAGGAGATGGTACTGTTGAAGCAAATGGTGAAAGTGTGCAAGTTGATGGTATTGTATCATTTTCTGATCATGTTAATGGATCAAATTCTCAAGGGGGTGGTGTATCATCTTCACTGGACCCAATTGTTGAAGTGTTTGTGCAATCAAGTGAATCTGACTCAGTTACGCATAGTATGACAACCACATCAAGTCAAATGGTTGTTAATTCTATGGATGTACACGAGACAGTAGTAAATAGTATGGAAGAAGAGATGGTATCATCTGCTGATGGCGCTGTGGCAAGTAGTGGTGAGCAACAGGATGTACAACCTGGAGAACAAGGCAATTTAGCTGGTCTTGCAAACATTCTACAAAACCCACAAGTCCTTGCTGCTATTAATGCTGCTGCATCAACAAATAAGTTCATTGTGATTGGTCCTGTTGGTATGTTTGGTCAAGACGGTGCACCAACCTCAACCACAGCAGAATCAACAACTGGAGAAGCAATTTCAACGATGGCCCAATCACATCAATTCTCAATTCATGATAATAATCTGGTAGCAACTTCTTCATCTGGTAACATTGTTTCTGATGCTACAAGCAGTGTTGATTTGGCTGCAATGGAGAATCAATTAATCAATGCAGAAGCTATTGTATCACAAGCTGATTCATTAAGTTGTGTTGATAGTGTGAGCATTGCAAATGATGAAATCACTTCACAAGACATATCTACATCATCCTCAATACCCCAATCGCAAGCAGTTACATCAAATGAGGCCTTGGTTGCCGTTCCTGATGATGAATCTACCGGACAACTTGCCCCTGATACTTCATTTGATTTACTTGGTGGTCAACTCGAATCGTGTAGTGAAAAACTGCCTGACAGTAGTGATGTTGAGTACAGAAGCTCTCAGGGTGAGTTGGTTTCATCAGAAGTGACAAGCAGCTTCCCTATATCAGATGGAACAGAAGCTATTGCATCACAGTCATCAATTGATGCGGTTGCTGATAATTGCATTGCTGAAGAAGCATCCGGTTCTATGGATATCAATCATGGTCAACTACCAGTCGATAGTACCAATCCAGTTGTTCAAAATTACTTAAATGTGCAGGAGCTTCTGAGTGCATACCAAGGTAACGCAGAGGTCCGTAGTGCTGACTGCTCTGAACAATCTATGGAAGTGTGCAACTCAACTACTACCACGTTACCAGACGGACAGCAGGAAAACAGTAATGGAACACTTGAAATTATACCGACATGTGATAGTAGCAGCTCACAATTATCTGTTAATGAAGCTGATGGGAATGTTGTGTAATAATGTATAATATTTATGATTAATTGTATCAAATAAACCACAGTTTATTGATGTGTTTTTAACCGTTATTTTCTTGGCTGTCGTAGTAGACAACCTATGCCAGTTGAACTTTATAACGTATGCAATAAAGTTAACACCCTTATGATGTTGGCATCCTCTTCTGTAAATATTATTATTATCATTACGTACTTCATAGAATGGCAATAATTGCAATCCACAGTAGTATAATTATTACTATATTTTACAATTTATGGCACCTTTCTAAGCCATGAGCAAATGTTGATGATAATTATCCGCAAATGAGTAAAGTGTCAGATTCTTGTCTTACGACCTTCACAACTTAGAAAATTGTACCAGACTTAAATTTGTATTTCATTACATTGTGTATGCACTATAAAAGTCTCCATTTCTCCCTTATTCACGGAATGTTCAAACTACGAAAACAGTGCTTGCGGGTTCTCTGTTATAGCATCATGTAAAAATCCCCAAAACAGCAACAGAGACAGTCAAATTATGTTCACATTCGGCCCGTTTACGCATTTGTTACCCACCTTCTTAGTGTGGCCACATTGTAACCTATGCGATGCCTGCTACATGTGACTGCAAGGGATTTCTACTACTAACGTAGTTCTTTACAATAGAATACAAATTATTCACTATTGGATATTCATCCCATTTGAGAGTTGAACCATCGTTTCATTGTCATCCTAATGAAAAAACCTGGTATTGGTTGCGGTGCACTGTCTCTCGAATGCTTTATACTTCTATCAGGGCCCGTGATTGGTTGTTTCTTTTCTACTACTTCGATTGAAGATACAGTATACCGATAGTTTATATTTGGATTATATGCACTATGCAGTTGTGTGTTTGGATTCGCTGGAAAACAACGTCATATATAATCACAAGCAGGAAATATAGTTACTAACATAATCTTATGAAAAAATAATTGAAAAATGGAATTCAAAATTATTCTTAATTTATAATATGTACAGAAATATACAATTGACTATTTTCATGTCGCGTATGAAGCTACAGCCAGGGTTTGTTAGTTAACTCAACAATGATTCATCAAATCAACATATTCCACTGGTATCGCACTGGCCGTATTGCGCCCATTATTCCACTGGTACCGCACGAGCCGTATTGCGCCCATTAGAAGCGTGTGTTGTCCAAAATGTAATTTACAATTCAATAGTGGCTAGCAGGTGGCGGTTTTCTTGTGCCAATCGAAAGTCGTCACGTGTTATTTTGAAAATTAATAAAACGCTACTGTATGTAGTAGATGTCTGTTGCATTTCTTTTCCATTAACTGGAGTACATCGTCTATTTCGTCTTCTAAGTCTTCGAGTTGTTCAAGCTGTAACAAAGATACAAAGACAATGAAATCATTGAATATATTAAGAACAGTTTGATACAAAGGACGATGTCAATCATTTACCTTTTCGCATATTTCACAAATGATAAATGCACCGATAGTTGCTTCTTCGTGATTATCTTGTACATCCATATTAACAATATGAACAGGCGTGTATGAAACGGGATCGCGAAGACCAAGGTCTGAAATTGAAATCGTACATAATTTTAGGTATCTTGAAACACAAATAAAATCTGGATATAGCCAGCAGTCATGCATGTAGTATTTTATTCAATTTAAAAACAATCTCAAAATCTCAATTTCATAGAAAACGTAAGTGAATTTTTTTTCCTTTGTTTGCCTGATCGATCACTTGTAGTGATTTTTTTTACTCTGTCACAAACAGATAGTTAGCATCGGATTCATAACCAACCTTCCACAACTTGATCGTAAACTCTTTC
This sequence comes from Haliclystus octoradiatus, assembly GCA_916610825.1. NCBI lineage: Eukaryota > Metazoa > Cnidaria > Staurozoa > Stauromedusae > Haliclystidae > Haliclystus > Haliclystus octoradiatus. The sequence goes on from OU744453.1 coordinate 10,205,897, forward strand.
TTCAACGCAAATAACAAGATCGAATTCTTCTTTCGTGTCTTGGAATCGTTCAGGGTGTGGTTTGATGCGTCTATTTCGATCTAGCATGTTTAAAATTCCATTTTGAGTATATCTAATCTGATGTTAAGGATCGTATCAACAATAAAACGAGTATAGCAATAAAACCTCAAAATAAACACTTATTTATCATCGTATACATATTATGTGCAAAAAAGTAAAATTTTTAACAAGGATAATGTATAAATAATAATGGAGCAGAATTGTTGATGTTAATCATATTTCACCGGTAAATTTTTAGTATTAAAACAAGGCCCCACACAGGCCCTTAAAATGTTACTAATTTTTAGAAGAAAATGTAAGAAATTGAACATGTCACGAAAAGGCTGTTTTAACAATGATATTACACACAACCAAACAAGTACATACAATAAAGCAGGAATGTTTGCGACTTTTGGAGTTAAGAAGTTTCTTGGACTTAGCCTGATAATCCAGTTGCTGGTAATTATAATTAAGTTTAAGGGTGACGATATGATACAATTCTTCGGAGAAATTCGCATCTACTAAAAGTAAAATAACGGATCAACATTCGGTAAGATATATATCAAGTCGTCAGGTTTGCGTATAGAAGCGCACCCCCTTAGAATTCTTCAATTTGATCTTGGTTATAAAAATATATATTGCAAAGTGAAGTATTTCGTTCGAAGGCATGTAGCATCGTTCAAACTGAAGATGTGTGTCGGACCAGATTTCTTGATAATTGACCAAGGTACGAGCAATAATTAAGTAATGTGAACCCGAATTTCGAGAATAAAAATGAATCCGATCTTATCCGAAATGTTCATACAGAGCATGTGTTCAATTTTATTATTTTACAGAGTAAAAGACGTATAATATATAATTTATGAAACTTCTTCGTCATCACTTGATATATTTTCTAAATGTTCATGCGTTGAAGCAGCGTCTTCATATAATAGCGTATAATTTTAAGTTTGAAATTTTTGTAGCCTTTGATTTCGAATGTTGCAATTTAATTGTTATAGAAGTAGAATAACAATAATCGTGCCAAGAGCAGTTTCTTTCGTAATCAGAATGGCTATACCGTAGTTTAATCGAATCAAGCGATAAATGTCGTTAATAATAATAACAAATTGAAAAAACATTCTAAATATCTAAACATTCCGACAGTCAGAGCCTAATGTGATTCGAATCCGATACAAATCCGATCGGATTGGGATTCGGACAGATTTCCACACTGGAGCCGGCTTGTGAACATCGTCGGAGTCTAAATTCCATTCTTACAATGTAACGTCGTCACAGTAAAAAGCTGATGTAGCAGATTGTTTTGTGCCAATTGTTTGCCATAATGTATTTCGCAAGATATAGCTACGTCTGTAACGTACTCTTACTCTCTCTCTCTCCGTATGCCTTCTTGGCGAAGCGGTTCACCTTCATATACTCATTCACAGGGAACAAATACTCCTCAGATCATCATCCCTCAGTTGGTAGCCAGTAAAGTATTCATTATATCAAAAACAACTCATTAAACTGCTAATAGTCTTGCTCGATAAATCGGTATATCACTCCCGATTCTCTTACGATATATCCGATTACAGCATTTCGAAATATTTCCTGCGTCTTCATCTTTTTTGTCAAAGTTTTTCATATGACCTAGGTAATTGCGAACAAAATAGTCTATGATTGCAATAAACACTCAAACAGTCGAGTTCGGACAGTAGAGCAGTAGAGACCCAACGGAAACCACAATAAACAAGTACAGAAGCGAAAACCGGCTCATTTCTCTTCTCGCGTAGAAAGGTGTTCGTATCATAAGTTTGCCAAACTATATCGTCACAAATTCAAATTGTCATCATTTACATCCAAGGCCATCTCCTGTGGTAAGTATTTAGTTCGTACCAGCTTTCCAGTACATCGCAATGCAAACAATCGCAAAAGCTGCGGCTGGATTTAAAACATTGCTAAATAGGCGTGTAGCGGATCTCCGTACATAGCAGACATCTGCAATTCCGCGTTCTACATCAAACAATCACATGATGGCATATTTCGATGTAATTATTCAAGACCTGAGCTAAGGGCTTTGAATCAACATTATGACACTGCATAGGCTAGATAAGCACCGATGCACGTTATTTTTGACCCTCTAGTCCAAAGAACATCACTACAGTATTTATCACACAACTTTTATGACAATTTGGGACGATGTCCAGGCTTACAAAGAATCGTATGCTAAATATGGTTCAAGTGAAGCTGAGTAGCTATCCAAGTCATATCGCTTACTGTACTCCAACAAAAGTGTGAACACCATCGCGACTTACCAAACATGGAAAAATACAGCCACAAACCAATCAGATTTGCTCAAAACGTCACTACTCAAACTAACGGATATCAACAAATCATCGTAACTGGTCGATATTATATATTTGATCAAATTTTACTACAAAGATGATCGAAATTCTATCTCAAAAATGCTAATTTCACAAACAAATCTGTCACTTCACTCGATGCATTAACAGTCGACGAAGTATATTACCAAAGCTCTATATTACAGCATTCGCGTGGCAGCGCTTGTTGACTACTGAGGATATCATAAAGTTCATAACAATAAACAAAATTATGTAGACAGGCTCTATTTCAAATATTTCAATAACAAGAAACACAGAGCGGTTGAAACAACACAAAATAAATACAATCGTTCAAATAACGGTAGATTATCCCATAAAACGAGTTCGCTTACCTCATAAATATAGCAAGCAAACAAAAGCTTGTAAACAGACTGAGACGACAATCGGTCATGCTAATAAAGGCAAAATGCAATCGATAACAAATAAAATATTTAAATCTATACATGCCACGACATAGTGACTAAGGATACAAGACATGATCTTTTTTAATCAAGTCTTTATACATACTATCGTACGTTGTATCGAAGGCATACACATTAGGCTTATCGGGAAATGCACCCGGCAGCTTCACATGAGTCCCTGAGCCGTACGACTTCACGTTGAAATTTTTCTTGCTATAGAAAGAAACGTTGAAATTAAATTATGTTCATGATAAACTATACCAACCGAGAACATCAGAATAAATCTTTTAACACCTAGAACCAAAAAAACAACCTTAAAAACTTATGCGCTTCCATGCTTCTGTTTTGGTTGCTAGAGCACACGACGGCAATCTTCAGATTCTTTGTTCGTTGCATCGTTTCACCAAAGACCATTTCACGAGAAAAAGACTTCTATGTATTTTTCAATCAAATCCAAATCAATTCTAAAGTTTGAACGACGAAAGAAAGCACCAATTAATCGATCAAAACAGTGGAAGATCCAATCCAAATACTTCTTCGTTCGTTGTCAAAATTTGCTGGCGTGAAGAAAATATTGCAAACAGCGAAATTTATTGTTCCTTTGAAGTGCATTGTGGGTGAGAGAAATACCGGGGTAATACACAGCTTATTTCAAATTCAAAATAATACAATAATTTACAAGCGGGGAGATCATTACCATTAATTCTGGATCAGATGAATAAAGTAAAAACGTTTGTTAATTTTTAATAGCATTTTTAATTTTCACATAAAGATATATTAAAATATATTTTATTTAGAAAGAGGAAATATTAAGTCGATCGCCCTGGATAATAATGGTTTCGCAAAGAGAGACTATCATTCGCCAAAGAGAGGTAAAAATGTTTACAACAAGGTTTTCAACATAATTTGAGATGAACTAAATTAGAGTCAATAAGATCACGATAATAAAGAATGAAGAGCGTTGAGGTAATTGGCACTTGTCTTAAGTTTTAGCAGCCTGACATTATATCACTAATCACCGGGATAGTTCAGTTGACATCACTGTTTTGAGAAATTTGAGGCACGCCACTGGCAGTACTTTTATAATACAGTACTTTTACTCGGTACTTTTGCACACTGCATAAGTGCACAACAGGCATGGATGGGCTACTTGCTACTACTATATGTATCATTATGCCTTTTCAGTGGGAAATTGGATATCAAGGAAAGAGCTGATAGATAGTATGGCTATTTGCTAGTATCTACGCAACTTTGAACCAATCAGCAGTTACTGTAGAGACTGGAGTTACCATGATGCAAGTAATATAGTACATTCAGGGGGTTTCCTAGGAGATACAATTTTCGGATCGAAGGGAAAATTTTCAAATCTCACGTTTTACAATTACTCCCGTGCTACGGGGCTAGTTGCAAATATTATTATCTTTTCATAATGCTTTGTATCGTGAATTGTCTTATATACAAGTTTCTTTGTCAACTATGTCTGACCGTGATTTGTGGTGTTCCATGTGTAGCAAATTGTTATGTGAAAGAGGGACGGCAGCCTATAATTTGACTGTCCATACTTCTACTGTACAAATTTTGTTTGTAGATATGTTCGGTATCATTTTCCTGGGATTGTGCGTTTTGAACCTAAGAAAGACAAATAATTCCTTCTGTGGCAAAAATATTACTGATTTTGTATTTTTACTAATTCACACAGATAAAATGATTTCAACTATCTTTTTGTACAAAATATCTTGAGTGACCATTATAGGCTATACAAATTCTTGTTTTTGAAGTGTTGAATTCTCGTTCCTCGTGACGGTTTTGAAAATTTTTTGTTTCATACACTGTATTATAAAAGTGTGATTCTTGATTCCCATATTATAGGAGATTCCTCAACATTGTATCGAATTATTCAAATACTGTATACTGCAATATCATCATCATTACCCTCACTTTTTGGAATAAACCTACCGGTAGTAGCCTAAGCTGTAAGCTTTCTCAGCATGACTGGGGCCTACGTTATACTGTTGTGCCAAACAAATTAGATTCATTCCGTTGTATTAAATTCATCAACTGCTGCATTCCGTGTAACCTCAGTTGTATAGCTCAAATCCGAGAGTTTAATTTTGTAAAACTTTAAATGATTAGGTGCTGATTTATAAGTTAACAAAAGAAATATGTTTTGATGTATTTATTGCTGATCTAAAGCTAGGGACAAACCGTAGAACATTTGCCATTGAACATTTCTGCAAATGTTCTGTGTTTTTCTCAATGTTCTGTGTTCTATCGACAGGGTGCCAAACGGTAAACCAATTATTATTGTTGAGGGTTTAATATTTCGATCAGTTCAGTAAGCATGGTCCGGCTTTCATCAGCCTCATAGAAATTTGATTCAACATTCCCCGTCGTCGTGGCTACTATAACTCTCCATATTTAATATTATAAAGAACTCTATTTATGAAAGTAAAACTAACAACAATTGATTTAAATGGCACAAAATCTATCTTGATTTGCTTCGCTCCTCGTGGCCTAGAATAAAGTGTGCAAGTTAGTGTTGCTAAATAAAAATGTAGAGGGTGTTGCCCTACCGAAGGCACCCGTACCACCCCTCTATTTCTAGATGAGTGGCTTTTTTCGCTGAGAGCAATGATTTTAAACGCTCTTTGTTGATCTCAGCCGCGACACTGCAGATCAATTTCAACAGATTTCATGGCAGATAGGCCTTGATTGTCAATGCGCAACGATGTGCCGCAGCTACTCACAATGCAATTCCCGCTGGACCATTCCATCCGCCATCCTCAGATGGTACTCATTTGATGTTTCAGATAAAGTCAAGGCTGAGTTTACCTTAGGGGGATTTGAACCACAGTCGGTCAGATATGATCCGATCTGAAGTTCGGTTGCTCTGCCATCTGAGCTAATCGATGCTAAATCACTAGGCAACGAACAGAAACAAAAGATTTCTGGTTTTCAACATTGTGTAACAGTAAAATGAGATGCGGAGATTTGTAAAATGAGATGCTCGAAGACCATGAAAACTGAATTGAATTAATTCTATTCGAAATTTGTCCAACGAACATTGGACAGAACATGACAGAACGGTGATCCTGCCAAACGATAGAACATGACACCGAACATTCATGTTCTGTGAATGTTCTGTCAAAATGTTCTACGGTTTGGCCAAGGCTTAAATGATCTAAATAGTTCATAAAAAAGATTAAGCTGCTTCTTTCTTCTTTCCCCTTTTTCAATAAATGTCATAATCGATAAATAGACCTTTTAACTGACTGTTTTTATAATATCTACATTTGCATTTTCCAGAAATGCTAAATTTCCTGTTTATAACTTTGACCATTACCATTTTTCTTCTAAATCTCGCAACAAAAGTTCAGATTTCATTGTTTTAATGATCAAATTTCAAATTTCTGCTATTTGTTTCATCGCTTAGTTCAACTGTATAACACGCAGCTGAATTGAGCATCAATCAAGTGCACTCCATTGGTAGCCTATTTGATTCAGCAAGACTGTATAACCCAGGCCTGATACAGACATGAAAGAACATCCAAATACATATCTGAAGCCTGGTATTCTGGTAATGATGTTATCCTTACTTTACTGGGTATATGATCATTCTATCCGGAAGGCAGAATGAATCTAGAAGTAATTATAGCTGATTTGAAACACTGAATATAGAAAACAGAATACATAATCAGCTAATATGATCAGCTATCATGTTTTATTCCAGGAAGAAAAGGGAGAAGGCCGAATTTATTTAGAACAGCTGCTTAATGAGACTGTCAAGATCAAAATATCAGATGGACGTTGTTTGATTGGAAACTTCTTATGCACTGACAAAGAAATGAATGTTATAATTGGTGCATGTCAAGAGTATGTCAAAGAGCCTGGTGAGGATTACAATCTTAATTACACTGTTTTAAATTATGCAGTGGTTGCTGATAGAGCCTACGCTATTGAACAGTTTGTACCCATACTTCTAGGAGACATTGTGCAAACTTAGTAAGTAAAACTCAATCTAGGTTCTTTTCAGTGATTTGATAATTCAGTAGATAATTAGTTAGATTAGGGGGAATATATAGTTGTGTGACCCATGTTTTGCCACCACAATGAACTGAATGATAATAAGGGATTACATCACTCTTGTGAGTGGGTTATCGGAATTTAGATCCACGAGTTCACTAACAACAAACGAGAAATCCATATCGTAAACGAGGCCGCCGAGTTTACGATATGGATTTCGAGTTTGTTGTTAGAGTTTTATGGCCCACGAACAAAGAGTGATGTAATCATTTTAATAATCATGTAACATAACCTTTGTCTAGAACATCAATTATCTCTCATCAATTTCAAAACAACAATGATTTGTTTTCTAATTCAATGGGTCATTGGTTTTTCATTACTGGTAAATAGAATTTTAATGAAATTTGTTACGAATATCATTTATATTAACGTATTTAAAATATAACGCTAAGAATTCAACATGTTTGCAATATTAGAAATATATAGTAAAAGTTACATCTAAATATAGCAAATCCCAAGCTGTTACTTTTTTAATTTCTCACTTGAAGTTTCAATTACAGAGTATACATTTAAGTTGATTTTATGAAAAAATATTCAATCTGTCGCAGCTCATCGCCATTTTCAAAACATATGTTCTAGTTGTTTGGCTAAAACCGTGCAGGTATAGGTCTATAACCGCACACGTGCGGGTATAGACCTATACCTGCACGCTTTTAGGGGTTGCCATGGAATTTCGTGGGTTGTCTTGACATAACTGCTAAACACGTGGTACAAATCCACCAATCATGATACAAGCTTTTTTCAAGTGATTATTAATACAAAGTAATGCACCATTATATTCACAACACCGTGGAAGTCGATGGGCGGGAAATCATGTGTTGGTTCAGAAATATGTTATAGGGAAAACCTTTGGGGCTGGTACGCAGGCTAACCTCGAAAAAGAACAGCCAGTGAAGACATTACCGGTATAGTAACAACAGTTCAAATAGTTGAAGTGAAATGCTTGAATACAATTTTCCTTGATGTGTGGTTTAACCAGTGTGAAAATAGCTGTCCTTGTTGTAATATAGCATGTGATGTTATTTCTTGTAAAGAAGCACAGACAGAAAATGTGTTTTGTCGTAATATAATTGTGTAGATAAGCGTAGGATTCTAGATCCTTGCTCATGGAAAGGGAAGGCAAATTCAGTGGAAATTGATATTTTCTGATTGATAGTTCAAATATCAATGAAGAATCCGTTTCAAAATGTATGGCCTTTGTCAGACACTGCCTACAGTATATTATGTTTTTAAATCCATCAATTTGAATAGAAAATTAATGTGTTTTATCTTATTAGATGTCAATCAACCGGAAGAGCCTCGACTGTTGGGATTAGCAATGATACCTGGAAAGCATATTATAGCTATTGCCATTGATAACGCACCAAGTGGACAACTAGTAAAAAATAGTAGACACAGTTTATGATGAATTTCAACTCATTAAGAAATCATCTAATGGTATTCAATGTCTGAAAATTGAATGTATGCGCACAAATAGTAATTTGCATTTGTAATATAGATTGTAAATGAACTAAACAAATTTGGTAGCCAAAGCCAACACTTTTGGGTATTTATCCTTGTATTTACGTAATATTATAGGTAGTGGTCCTTTGATTCTTGTACCTAGTGGTGCGAAATTATCATCAACTAGAACAATGTTATTATTATCAAACCGAGGGATCATAGTGTTTTTTGATATGCGTGTGCCAACAATCAAAGCCTTGCAAGGCTTACCTCTTGCCGCAACACATACAACATCGCCAATACCAGCTGTCTTTGTAATATTGTTATGACCATAGAATCCAATCAGATAAGGCTTTTTGTGTCTTTGTGTTCCCTTGCCTTGTTCGCTATTATCAATGACGTTGAATTTTGTAAGTATTGTAATTGATCTTATACTAGTATGCCGAATGGATGAGAGATTTGTTGGGATATTGTTGAATAGATTATGTATTCGTAACATGCTTGAAATCGATCTGAAAATAAGAGAATATAATATGATCATTATTTATTATGATAATGATAAGGAGTTTACAAGATGCTTGGATTATAAAATGTGCCAAATCATAGAAAACATTGTTAAAGTTAAAGAATAAATTACAAATAATGGAGTGCGATTTGATTGGCTTATTTTCGAAGACATCTGAGTAGCTTGCGCAAATAGTGTCACATCCTCTTCCCCATTAGTAAAATGTATCATTACTATTTGTCATTGTACTTCTATAATATTTTGAAGCGAATACATTAAAAGTACATAAATCTAAAATACAACAGCAGTAGTAGTAAGAGAGTCATGTAGATGAGAAATATAAAAGAGCTAACAATGTTAGATAGTGCACAAAGACAAACTATCGTACAAAGACAAGCATCTACCACCTTATTATGTAATTAATTAGGAACTTGAAGTCAGCCAAGGCTTGCATTCACATGCTATCAACTTTCGTTTGTGAACACAGTGGATCATTCTTAAGAAGTGTTAGGGGTTACAGTGGTAACCTTTAAATATTAGCTGATCCCTATTGATTTACCTAAATGAAGACTGTGATTGTTTGTAAAGTAATGACAATGCCAGAAAAATGTGCAGTGACAGAGCAAAAATATGATGCCTTAAATCCTGTACAAATGCAGGAATTAGGAAATGAAGCAAAGGAAATTTCTGACCCAAACAAAAAAGAAATTACTGAAATTCCGCAAAAGGAAAGGCAGCGTCTGGTTAGGCACAAGGCAAAAGAATTTTCTAAAGCTCTCCTGGGCGAGATGGTTTGAGTCCCACAGTGACAATACAAGGGAAGGTATTCATTAACATGGGACTACTTCAGAAAAATGAAAATGGGTGCCCAAGATTCGCTCAGTTATATGTTCATGACCCTGTGTGTATGGCGCCTTTTCTGTAGGCCTACCAAGCCAGGCCTACTGTAAATAACAATAAGGAACTTCAAGGACCTCGATTTACTTCATCATTGTCATCAGCACCACATGTAAACAATATACCATTAAATCCCTTCAGAAATGGAGCAGTACTGAGCAGTACCATCATTACAACAACAACCGCCTTTTCAAAAGAGGTTTCCATTCAAAATATGGTCTGGCCTAGGTGTTACTGTCGATATTCTGACAGGACTTGTTGTGGTCCTCGGATCTATAAAATTAAACACTGCAGAAAATGCATAACAAAGGCAAAGAAGCTGGGAGAAGAGAGCCAGGCATTCAAAACATGGTTTGCAAGATTTGTTCACGTATATGGAAAAGATCACTTGAAAAGACCTCCTTCTGATATATTACTGTTCTATCTGATGGGGATTCTAAGAGCCACGCGGCACGCACATCTCTACAACACGGCTATTGCTGAAAAAAAGAAACCTAATCATAAAAATATGAGAATTTTTCTCAGTCAAAAAACTGTGGAAGGGGCTATGCCAGTATACCAGAGATTAGCCAATAACAGCTATCACATTGCCTGGCAGGAAAGACGCAAAATTCAAACGAAAGTTTGAACTCTGTTTTGTGAGCACAATTTGCCCAAAAGAAGTGTTTGCTTCCCTGGGTAGGTTGAACGCAGGTATTGCATTTTCAGTTGGTCAGTGGAACATTAGTGTGACAAATATGATGACAAAAGGCATGGACGATCTTCGTACATCAGTAGGCCCTCATTGCTCGCAATTACTACTTGCCGTGATAATTATGTTTTTCGTATTTCATGCCCTGACTCTTCCGGTTTTACCCTTGATCGTCGTAGGTCTTCATGTCATTCAGAGTGCAGCGTATCGGACCTCTCATTCGTTGACGATATTACTATCTTAACAAATAGCATATCTGATGCACAACAGCTTCTTGATGAAGTTGAATGGGTTGGTAAAACGGTAGGCTTGACAATTAACACGATTAAGACGAAATTTATTGCGTTAGGCATAAAACAGGCACACCTTGCTACATCAAATGGTGACATAGAACGTGAAGATTCGTTCAAGTACCTAGGCTCTGTACTTCCATCTTCTTCAGGTGATTTAACCCAACGTAGAGGCCAGGCTTGGGCAGCCATGAGAGATCTAAATAAATTCTGGGCATCCGATCTCAACACTGATGTTAAGTTAAGACTGTTCAGACCATAGACTTCCATAGACTGCTAATTCCATTGCCAAACTTCATGGAAAACACATAGCGACCATGGGCATCCATAATGGCCGACGCAAGGTACAAAAACAGAGGCTTGAAAGCCGCGAAATTTCAAGCCATATTTTAAGCAATTTTTGTTTCCAAATGAAACAGGATTTTTATTTATAAAAGAGTTATTTATGACTATCAATTTCAAGTTGCTTCATACATGAGTTAAAAATTCTATTTTTTAATCGCATTTGAAGGTAAATAGTTTGTTTTTTTCAATTTTTATATTTCCTTACAAGTCTCTCCATGTGATTTTAAATTATTCATAAATGTTTGAAAATAATTGTGATCCTATGAACAAATCTCGCTTCGCTGGCTGGAAAATCCTATTTAAACTATCTTTTTATGACAGTGAGAACATGTTGTTTGGAGTTTAGATTACAAAAGAGTTTATAGGAGAGATCAAATAATTTTGAAAATGTCAATGAGGAGAGCGCTAATATAAGTCCTTTGCGTCAGCCATCTTTGTTCCCCATGTTTCACATTTTCGTCAGCAGTCTATGTAAGTCTATGGTTCAGACACACGATAGAACCTGTTCTATTATATGCATTTGAAACGTGGGTTCTATCAACCTCACTATTGAACCGACTTGACTCAGCTTATGACGCCATGCTTCGGCATGCTTTAGGAATACATTGGCCCAACTTACTGTCTACCGCTAAACTTAGAAAACTTTCCCCTTTTCTAGGTCACATCGAAAGATCAAAGACGTATGCCCCTCAACCGCTGCATGACATCCTTCACTGGCAACCGAAGGAGATGCTTCGACGGGGCTATGGGGGAGTAGTATCTTTTCATAATGTTTTGTATCGTGAATTGTGTTATTTACAAATTTCTTTGTCAGCTATGTCTGACCTTGATTTGTGGCGTTCTTTGTGTAGCAAATATGTAAGGCGTAAGAGGGACGGCACATTCCTATAATGTGACTGTTTATATTACTACTGAGACCTACAAACTTTGTGACAAATTGCTTTCGGCATTCAGGATTTAAGACAGATGAGCATTTGATATTGTCTATAACTGCTATCATGAAGAGGTCGTCACCTTTCCAGCGTTATGATAAAAACATGTTCGAAAACACATGTTGGTAAGCACAGTTTATTTTAATTCAAATCATTGATCAAATTTATGCTTTAAATCTATACTAAACAAACACAATTTATTTTCGATTAATCAATAATTTCATCATTGATTCAGTATTTGCATGACATTATTCTAATCTATTATGTAATTCAATGAAGAAAATGGTATCGAATTATCAAAATATACTACCAACACTAGCTCTTACGAAAAACAAAAACACGCAAGTAAAAAAATTTATATTGAAATACAAATCATGGTTTGTATTATAAGAGATGGCAAGGGTGCTATAAAACGCACGCCAATGAATGCATTTTATTTATTTGATAAAGAAAACGCCATTCATGTAAACTTTACAATGTCAATGAATAATTTCTGAAGAAACGAATACAAAAGCCGTAAAACTTTTTTCAGACATTTCCGGGGGTCAGATTATGAATCAAACAGAACCGGTTTCATGATTTCATCTGAACCGCGCGAATATGTTTTACTTTTCACAAGAAATAAAGTTTGTTTGTTTGATAATCTGAACCCCGAAATTGTTTCGCATCAAAACGAGATGATCTTAAAATAGCTTTGAAGCCCAATTCTCAATGATTCTGCCGTGTCAGAAGAGATCTAAATGTTTGGAAATGGCTGATATTGGGTCAACAAAGATAACTTTTCGAGGATGTTATTGATGTCGGAAGATGATGTTGTTTTTAAATTTGAATTATTCAATAGGACTACTTGAGGATGTTAAATACGTTTTATTTGGTTGATTTTCACAAAAGTAAGGTAATATTATGGCCTGTTTGAAACTCTTTAAAACACAAATCTGAGTTAGACTATTTTGGTTCTATTATAATATCTTGGTATGGAGTATGGAGAATGTAAATGGACATGGCCAAAATTGAAATGTCCTGACTGCATTTTTTGTCGTGCGCGGGGGAATATATTTCCCGCGAATTTTTCTTGAATTGGTACTGAACCTTCTTTAAAATACAAAATATCCTCCGCGCATCTGCGGAACAATGCAGTCAGAAAGAGTCTTTGACATGAAATGTCTGATAATTTGATGCAAATCTTGGTTTTCAACTTCATTATAATATTTTGATAATATTTAATAGTTCACTTACTTGTCCTAGTGACTTAATTTCCTTCAATCTTCATAGCCAATTTCTTTTCGATGGACTAGCTAGGTTTTAAATCAACGCAGTGACTATTTGGTAGGCAGTTGCAGCCATTATGATTTGTTTGCGCGTGCGCAGGATGGCAATCTCACCTTTGCGCTAAATTCAAATCAAATCAGAGTTGTCTTTGTCGACGGTTTCAAACTATGAATCGTGGCTGATATCAAACTTATCAGACAGTCAGTCACCTTGGATGCCTTTTCGTTCAAGTTTATTTCAATCTAATAGTTTGTAGTTATGTAATCTGTGTTGCTCTAAAACTTGTCAATTTGGTTGGTTATTGTGATTCGTGCGAATGGGCTCAAGAAAGTCGAAGGCGTATCTCTAACTCTTGGAAGAATTTCTGATGTTCCTAGTTGGTTCAGGCTGTTTCTGGTTCCTATAAGCCATCAATTGATCTTGCACACTATTATTATAGCAGTAAGTATTTGACCCACTACTGTAACTGAAATCTTTATCCTATATGCTATAGACGAAGTCGATCGTTTGGATTTTACATAGAACGTCCTCTAACATGTCAAGATAAATGTTTTTTAGACGATTTTGCTAAAAATGCACCTTTTCCTTTCATGATATCATTTATATCTCATTTTTACAGGTATCCAGTAAAATCATACTCAGGTAAATGCATGTTTGCTGTGTTTTAATTGCTCTCAGTCTCAAACTTATGTAGCAAAAATTTTACTATGAGACTTGAAGATACTGAAAGATTAACCGTTAGTCCGTTACGCGTCACCTTATAACGAATTCACTAGCTAGCCTACTCTACAAGGACTGACCAATCTCTCAACATTTACTTTGACTAGCCTATACAATACTTCACAAAATTTACAATTACTTACCGCCTAGTGAAATTACCATAGGCAGCTAGGCTGTCAAATTGAATGTGTAGGCTATAAGAGTTGAAAGGAAGTTGCCTTTGTTAATGTATGTGGTACTATTTCTGAGGGCTGACATATGATAAAACCACTCAACCAATTTTACTTCACATGAACATACATACATGCATGCTAAATTGATCAAAATTGTTTTCTTTTTGCAGTTAAGTTTGTGATTTTACTGCAATTCTTTGGAACATTGCTTATTGCCTATACAATTCTCTGCAAATATGTTGAATTTGAATTGCAAGAAGTACAGAAGATATACGAAATGATTTCACAAAATAAAATATCATCAAATGTTCGATATAGTAATGATCAATGTGACTAATAACAAGAAAGAATGAGTGTTAAGTTTGTTAATGGTTCAACCGTTCAAATCCAGTAGTCAGTCATGAAATAAAGTAAAAGGACTGCCAACATCATCTATGTTAAAATGAAGAACGCAGAAATTAGCTAACAAGTGCCAGTGGAATAGAGTTCACCAGGATGACCTGCAGTCACGACGAGACAACGATTATGTGATGTAAAACACTCTTACGCATGGTTATTGGTTACTTGCTTGACTGCAAGTAAGAAAATCTCTTGCCTAACAAAATGACTCGGTGTCGTTCTAAGTAATCACAGAATCTAAATCTACCATATGTCAAAAGTTTTGAACTTTGATAAGGAGGCCTAATTAATATCACACATTATCGATCGACAGTCACACATATTTTCCCTCTAAGCCTATCAACCTGATATATTTGAAGTAATTATACATCACCAACATTTGAAACTCTTGTTGTGGCTATTGTTTAACCTGTCAATTGTTTTTTTTTAGTGAATTTCCGACGTCTCACATAATTGTATGTTCTTATTGAAAGACAGATTCTACTTGAACAAGTCGGAGCATTGGATGACATCAATTAGTGTCATCCGATTGATGATAGATATAATTATGTTATTTATAAATGTAGAATGCGGAACTTCTACAAGATATGCCTGTAATCTCTGAAATAATTGTGATTGTCTGCAAACACAATGTACATACAATCGTAATCATGCAGCTTGATTTATATCAATTCATTTTTTATTTACACTTGTCAACTACTTTCTTTGTTCATATTTATATTGTATAACATTTTTCGATACCCTGTTGTGAATGGCCACCGTTGAATGGCCAATGTTGACGATGCACAACTCCGATCATCAGATGTAGCTGCATTTCATAGTAAATTTAAATTTCTAATCAAATACTTGTGTGATTGCGATACGACCTACAAAAATGTGTGATGCCTGTCAAATAGTCCTATATTATAAATGAGAGACAATCTACCTAATCTTCTGACATGGCCACAGATCAGGATTAATGAAACAAAATGTATGGCTGCCTGTCATGCAATTTAATAATACCTCTATGATTATAAACAAATACTGCAAATGGTGTCTGTCAAACAGCCCCGTTGGTTAAATGGCAGGCAATCTAAGAGTGATAATTCCTTTGCCAAAATTTTTGCAGAGCAACAATATTTTACCAACTATCCAATAGTCTAATAGACTGTCCTTCAAATTGTCCACCAGCTTCCTGGATGGGCAACCAATCTAGTAATTTTTCAGTCAAAATAAACAAAATATACATTTTATTACTTTGAGCCAAGACTGCCTGTCAAATAGTTCCGCTTCCTAAATGGTAGGCAGTGTAATAATTATTCTTTCGAAACTGCCTGTCAAATAAATCCCAGCGCTATTTGACAGGCAGTTTATCAATCACTTGAATCAATAAAATATGACGTATCCACTTCTGCGCATGCGTATTGGACTGCCTGTCAAATAGCCGCAGCGCTAAATGGTAGGCTGCCTGTCAAATAGTCTCAGCCTTAAATCAAAGTTTTGGCTCCACATCAGTTAGCATCTTTCAACTTTTAAGGGACCAACTTTCAAACCAAAGTTTAACCCTTTCTGAAATGCCTCTTGTATTAGGTTTTGTAGGGGCAAGAAAATGCTCAAAGGGGTGAGGGGACATTAATTATTACTCATAATTTATTGTTAAAGGAATTTTGTCGTCAAATTCCATAAAAATCGTTTGACAACAACTAAAAATGGTCAGGGAAACTATGGAGACATTTATTTATACTAAGTATAGAAGGTATGCAATGCTGACATTTGGTGATTTGGAGCACGCAGAAGTCAAGGCCATATACTGAAGGCTGACTCATCCGTTTGGTTTCTATTGTTCTCAAAAACAAGAGTTTTCGGTATGCTGAATGATATGACCAATCATGGACCAATCAATCGCAGCTATTCTGTTCACGTGACCAACGTTGTACGATCAAATGAAAGCACTTGCATTCCACTTGCAAGGCAACTTTTAACTTTACGAGGGAGGAGAATTTTGTTTACTGAAAACGGATATTTTTACTACTAACATTCAAACTGTGACATTTGCTTGGTTATACTCACATATTAGGTTAGTATTCAATTACAGTTATGGTTTGAGCAACTATTAATGTTCTTCTTTATGATCGTGGATTATTGCCGCCAAAATGCACGCTACAATCGGCTAGCATTTCAAGATTGTTTACAAACACGTAGCAATTTATTGATGATATTACTGCATTGATGAGTCAAATAAAATTTGTTTTCAGGACACGAAATGAAACACATTTTTACCTTTCTACTACTTTAATATGTGATAAAATATTAGGCCACTTTCAAGAGTTTATTAACCGACATGTTGTATCTTCTTGTCTTACTATAAATCATGCTATAATGAGTATTTCCGTACTCCGCTGCTTTGCAATCTGTCCGTTGGATGTTATTTTAACAGGAATGGTGTTGTAACAGCTTTACAACAATTTATTTGTACAAATTGAAATGGAGGGAATTTTATTTATTGAATTTCCTTGGAATGCGTAATGACTATCCCTATTTAAATTTTCAAAGATGACTGATCTTTATACTTTACTGTCAAAATCAACAATTTGTACACCATATATGGCGTGCATACTTTATTTCTGGACTACCCATGATCGATTAAAATGATATTGTTCATACATGTGCTATCCAGTCTTGATAATCAATTTATTTATTAATTTTACTAGTATCACATAAGTTTTGTTTATTATGCCTCGATTTCTTTGAATGTCCAGGAAATGTTTGTAAAATCTTCCTAAACACAGGCATGAGAGAGTTCCTCGGAAAAGCTAATTTCCTCGTTTTCCATCGGCTTCAAAACAAAGTAAATTCATTGAAAATACTAATCTTGCTATTGTTTTGGTAATTTTCCTAGAATTTTCTTCGTTTTTGACTGAGCTCGACTCTCATGACTGAAAACATTGCGACTGCCGGTCAAATAGACACTTCGTTTAATAAATATGTACAGTTTTTGTACTGAGCGTGCAGTTTTCACAAATTGCCACAAGCGTACAGAGTGGTCAGTCTAAATAGATCAAATCGTAAATGGTTCATGTTCCTACCCAAAACATTCACAGTTTAGAGCTTACACTGAGTATACGGACAGACCTGCCTGTCCCAAAATATTTTTATTTAGGAGAGGGTTGATTCATCAATTTACCAACTTCACTGGATATGTAACTGTAATTTCAGGCTTTCTCGAAGTGTATGTATCGTCTTTTGGGATATTACGCATGGGACGCCTGAGTCATCGAGAGCGACAGGGGCAGGGCAGACCCTACATAAAATGCATCTTTCAGCAAAAATGTTTTCATTGTACCCAATCCCCTTCCCAGCAAAATTTGCGTCAAATTTCGGTCAATTTTTAAACAAAAATAGCAATATCGTGCAATTTGAAGGTACTATACAGTACTGAAGCTCCCAATTGTGCAAATATCACACCTTCTTTTCGAGTAAAATACGCATTTGGTCAGGCAAAATGAACACCTACCGCCTAGGTCAGAGGCATGTATGGCTACGACCGTTGTCGCTGTACATTGTGTACAATGTCGATTCATGTATAATTTTTTATCTTTATCAACGTGGTTGATCTGGAAAGTGTATGATGATTATACAAAAGGGCACCTACTGCCCATCTGCCACAAGGGCAGGAGGGTCAGCTGCCCCCAACTCCGGCACCCCTGATATTACGGATCTAGGTAGATCTTTGTTTCTTTCTATTCGTATATGACCTTGCTAACTATTTACTATCCTCAAAAACTATTTACTGGTCTGACAAAAGTAGGAATCCTGGCATCCTAGATATCAAATGGTTACCGTAGATCAAATTCAGAAGAAAATTAGTATTTTTAATGATTTATTGATCAAACATCAACAAAAAAATTCAGAAGAAATTGTTGAAATGCCTCTAGGATTCCAGAAGGCTGAACCATTTGTCGGTCCCTGGCCTTGTAGCTTCAATTATTTTCATTCAGCTAATAACAGGCTTGCATGTATACTGTTTAACTGTGTCATGGTTATAAATTTGTGATCTACGTATTGTCTCTAAGTGCTCTTTTGTATTCATGTTTTGTGCTATTGATTACCAATTACCTGGCACTTCCGATAATTTTCTGGTTAATTGGTGAACCTCTAGTCGCGTTGTGGAAAAATGCAACAATGACATCTGTACAGATAGAAACAAATTTCTATGTAAATCTGTTGTGTCCCGAAAGGCGATGTATACACTTTAAGGCAGATGCACATTAGACACATTGCCTACAGCCCGAACTATCATCTTTGGCTCTTTTCAATAAGAAAATGGGCATTAAGATAGTAATGTTATAGTACAGCTACTTACCAAAACCACCAAGGCTTTTAGAAAAGTTTGAGTCACTCACAGATAACAAATTAACTTTGAAAATCTGTGAAATATCAAGTACAACATATTATTTTAATTGTTTACAACATATTATTTTAATTGTTTACAATCTAGATTTAAATTGACTAATATGACCGAGGATGAGACCCTTTTCATAAACGTCCCTGCAGTCATAAATTGGATGCCAGCTATGTTCGGTATTCGGAGTGGAATCCTCCACATTAAATTTTACAATGCGTGTTTAAATTTTGCATTGATTTAAAATCATCATGTGGTTTGTACTGCTTCATTAGCGCAGCAAATAAAAACATTTGGGTCCCTGTTTTCAAAAGATTGGTTGGGTTTAACAAATTTCTCATCTGTTGCAATCAAACATCATGAAATGTTGACAATTTTCTCTGTTTATTCATAAATAAGTGCATTGAGAATGTTGACGGCCAGGACCAGAGAAAAAGTTTAACTTTCGAGATTCTAAGTTTTTCTTAAACTTTTCTTCTAAATTTTTCCCCATCCAAAGCGTACCAAAAGAACTTGAAGAAGCAATAAATACCTTCATTAAAACAATTCTCAGCTTCAGTGGAGTCCAAGAGATTGCAACTGAGAATGGGACAGATAAATTAAGAGACTTTTGCTAAAACATAAACCATCCTCAAAATAGACATAAATACGTAATTACTATAGCATTGTTCATTTACAAAGTCTTGAAATTGAGAACGCCAAATAGGGGAGACCGGGTACACATCGGAGGCTTTTTGGTTTCTTACTTGAAATTATTTTATTTTTCGCTCGAAACAAATGAATCGTATATCATTTAATAGCTATTGTGCTATGTTTAAAAGGGTAAATTGTTGGGAAATGAAATATATTCGAGTGCCGAGTATTTAATCATTCTTTTACCCCTAGTTGAGCGGGGTGACTTCGGCCAGATTGGGGGTGACTCTGGACAGTGAATTTAAACTCTCAACAATGCACAAAACAAATGTTTATTGACATCAATCGAAAGCTTTATCATTCATCTACTCAGAGAAATCGATGAAATTATTCTTAAATTACAAACCATACTAATATTTATAATTTCTTTAGCGCGTCGAAATAGTCATCGAAAGCCGTATATTCAAGTGATAACTCAGCGGCCCCAAACGAAAACAAAACATGCTTGTAAATCAACAAGAGTTAACCAAACTCTTTGACACATATAATTGAAACATATCTGTAATTAAATGCACTTCATGCTTGATTTTTCATCCACAATTTGATATTCTATTTAACTAGACCATATAATTTCCATATATGCCAAGCCGACGGATCACACGTGCTCTGAAATGTTTACACAACATCTCAGCTGGAGCGTGTCAAACTTGAATGGAATGAGAAACGTGACACCCACTTAATTTCAAATTTACCATTGTTTCACAGCTTGATATTTTACTTCTTCATCGCTTTGCTATGTTATGACGCTCTGACCGTAGTCACCCGTAGTCACCCCGTTTATAAACATTGAAGAATATCATTTCTGCAGTTGAATTTCCAAAGCGCACGTGCATGAAACTTCAGTATGAGGCACACAACGTCACTGGCTTCAAAATGGTACCAAATATCAACATGTTAGTTGCGTGGATTTTCTTCGTCGAACTTTTTCTTCGAGAACAAATAATACACAAAAGCGGGACAAAGTTTCAAACCATAATAACTTTTTTATTACTTGATGAAATTATCTAAAATTTTGACAATAGATATGTTTTACTTTGTATTTAACATACTGAGAGGTTGTATTTTTATTGAAATCTAAAACCGTTCTGTCCGAAGTCACCCGCGTCCGAAATGACCCCGGTCTCCCCTACAGTAAAATCCAATTTACATTGATCACAAACAAAAGATGAAGATCTAGCTTAAGAATCGGAAGGATTTTTGGATTTCAAGATGTCTAATTGTCTATAGAAATCCTACTAAATTTAAATTTGTTTTACAAAAATTACAATGTTGTGGCTTTTGGTCGATTACCGGTAACACTGATGGCATAGAAAACTCAGAAATACTATTTTAATATCATTTCTGCAGATTATAATGTTTTGATTTGTATTATTTGTAGCCTCCAGTCATGATTACTGCAGCGCGTATGGTAGCATTGTTACTTCTTATAATATCATTTATATTCCTATTGGCAAGTACAACAACAAGGGCATGGAAAGAAGAAGAAATGAAAATTATTTTGGGACGTACTCTGTGGTATGGGTTGTTTGAAATCTGTGAAGAGACATCTTACGAAGAAAGGTGTAACCTGCCATACGAAGATGTACCAGGTAATCCATCAAGTGCCAGGGTTTATTCGATGGTGGCAAGCAGCTATTTATATCCCCTCCATAACACAAGAGACATTTTCACATCTTACTCAGTAACAATTTCACATTTTTGCACAATCTCAGGACCGTTTTTCAGGAAGCCACTAGATGCATGTGCCAACAGCAAGGTCTAACAAATGGGAACCGCCAGTCGCAAGCACTTTTTAGGAGCAATAGAGTTACTGAAGACACAACTATCAAGATTGTACAAGTTTCTGCTTTTGGAGTTACTATTGCAGACATTTCTGAATTAGTAAACTGTTTTGAATTCTAAGCATGTTTTAATCAATGTTATTCTCACTAAAGTATTGTCCTTTCATAAGTCAGTAGCCTGAAGCAACTTACAGGAACTTTGAAATTGTAAAATTTGTTCGCAGGCACAAATATATTTTGTAGACTCCTGGCCTACAGCTCTTCTGTCTTGACAATTTCTCTAAAATTTAAGCATATGTCACTCTGTGTAAGTCAGTCGAAAACACTGCCTTGCATAAGTAGACCCTATCTGAAAAATGCCTGCACAACTAACTAATAAATATTTGTAAATATTATGTTTAGAACATTACAACTTTAACACCATGAAGTCATTCAAAACTTCATTGAATAAGCAAAAAGTGTGCTATTATTCGCATTGCTTGATGTGCTAATTGGTGGGATTATAGCCTGCTCTCATGTTCCACTTGTTACATATGTCCAAAACCCATTTAGAGTTATAGTATTGTTTTTATTATCATGCTTGAGACGTATGGGTCATTATTAAATATTGAAATGTAATCATAATAAATGAGATTTAGGTATATGCTGGTCTGATATCACAATCGAATGTTTGATCAGTTTTGTTCAATAGTATTTTGTATTGATGTTTTAGGTTGGCTTCATGCTTGCCGAGCGTTAATGATCATGTCAGTGTCATTCTGTGGGATTGCGGTCTTATCATCTATTATTCAATATCTTGTTCGTGAACAAACAAACGTGAAATTGTGGATGGCAGGAGTTATGATGATTTTAGCTGGTAAGTGGAAATTCATACGCTTTGTTAACATAATTAATAATTACTGTGTTTTTATAATTTAATTTACTCTTAAATCCAGTTATATGCAGTTGAAATGTCGAGTTTCAATTGCTTTTTGTTTATTTCTTCTACAATCCAAGGAAAATGAGTTTTATAATTTTTCGAATCCAAACATTAGCCTTCTGAAAATAGTAAAAATTAAGGGAGACCAGGGAGACTTGGACCAGTTTTCGCATTTTTAATTATTGAAATTATTCTCGTTGCGCAAATGTAACAAATTTTATGTATTGTAACAAATGTAACAAATTTTATTAATTAGCCAAAGTGGTCAATTCAATAGGGTAAGAGTATCAGTTATGTAAATGTAGCACTTTTTCAAATATTTAGTACGGAAGACAGACCATTTGACTGGGGAGACTTGGCACACGGTGGGGTGACATGGACCAGGCCTATTTTTTTGAAATTTTATTACATAACTGACAAGTTACCTATTCAGTATCAGACAATACAGCTGTTGCTTTGATGTAGGAAGTTTATTTGATCAAAATTGAGCCAGCAAGAAAATTATTTTCACATTAATAAAGAACATTAATTTTGACGCACCTGTCATCAGTCTAATTGTAATGGGTTTAGCAACTTTACCTCCACAAAGTAAAAAAAGTCAATATAGCCCATATAAAGGAAAAAAACTCATATATCAATCAAATGCGATTAGTTTCCCATTTGTCGTCGATGCAAAACGCGTCGTTCCATGTCTCCCCGTTTGGCTTCCCTGCAGAAAATGAGGCTGCACTCCTCATCAGCAGGAATGTATACAAATTTTTTATATCAAATGATTCATTAAAGTGAAACATTTGCAATGGCACCATTCAAATTGGAAGTTGAACACTTTTTCTGAAGTTAATTGAATGAAAAGAGATTCCGCAAAACGTATGACGGTCATCTAAAGCTAGTAAACGACAATTTTTTGACAATTAGTTATTGTTGATTATTTAAATTTAGGGAAACAACATGAAATGGAGTGATATACAGCATATTAGAAGATAATTTATATGGTTAATCAGGAACGCTCTTGTCCCATGTCTCTCTAGGTACAAGTCTCCCCTACCAATAATCTTAAAGGGTATATCCCGGAACCCCAAATATTTTTTGTTGATGTTTGACTAATACATCATTAAAAATATCAATTTTCTTCTAAATTCGCTTTCCAGAATGTAGGATTGCAGGATTCCTACTTTTGTCAGACCCTGATCCTATTTCTGTAAAATTCCTTTTTAAATCATCAGACATCAGGCTATAAATTATTCGAAACAGCATAGGCCAAGATAACTTTTCATTGTGTTCATCATCATCATCACACCATCATGTATTTGTTACCTACCTGATAAGCAGGGTCAGATAAAATATTTTCCTTCCGGCATTCTAAATTTTGCTAAATATCTCCCAAAGAAAAGGAAGCAATTCATTTTCTTTTGATTATAAAACTTGATTACAGCTATTTCTTCCTGTTTCTTTTGGACTTTTGCAAGCCTTCCAGGACTCTCATTCCCAGAATTTGATAGTTTTACAATTTTTAACAGGACTGACTAACATACAATTACAGACGGGCAGTAATTATTGGATTTTAGGCATCATTTCGATTATGGATGTTTTTTCATTTTTGCAGGTATCTGTGCTGCAATTGGATTAATCATTTACACAGCACGAGGAAAACCAACTATTTGGGAATTACCCCATGTTGAAAAGATTTACAAATGGAGTTTTTCATATGCTTTTGGTTGGGCTGGAGCCATTGTTTCTATCTTCACTTTCATTATGTGCCTTGTATCAGATAGTTTATAATTTATATACATGAGTTTATGATATTGACACTGCTTGCATCCGTCACAGCTACTTTCTCTGTTAACGCGGCTGATGGTAACCATATTCGCATTATCGCTTATTATCAAATTATTTTTTAATGCTGATTGCATTGCTTGATATATTTTGGTGATGGATATTGCTGTCTGCCTGGATTGAACTGCTCACTCTGTACATTCTGTTTGATATAAGTAATGTAGGTTTGACTTAAAAGGCCAT
>OU744453.1:10230454-10261835 GCA_916610825.1 Haliclystus octoradiatus
GTTTAAATTGTTTATAATGTAAGCTATGATGTATGATAGTAAGACTAAAGTGTTATCTTTACTTGCCAGTTGCCATTTAAATTTCATTAGTTATAATTTTGAAAAATATTTCAGATTTTATTTACCTTGATTTTCTTCCGTTATATGATTCTTTCTTCAAATAAATTACATACAAAATATATTTCAATTGTAGTGGTGTCTAATGCAGGTATCAGCGGCTTTCCCGTGGCACCCCCGGGATTTGCAAAACAACCTGTGCAAAAGTCATTTAACCCCCTGGGGTATGGGGTAATAATTTTCAATAATACCCCCTCCTCCCAGAGACAAAAAAAGTATTGAAAATGAGGATTTTTTAAATTTTCTTACAAAATATTCAACTACGATACCCAGAGAATTACACAATTGTACAAAACTGTTGTTACAACTTATTAAAACATTAAAATTCCATGCGTTGGAGTAAGATTATTCGAGTATTATTATTAGATTACATGCAAAGTCAAAAAGGGCAATTGAAAAGTTTTCAATGAAGTTTTTCTCAACAAACCACAGCCCAATCAGCTCTGCATGACACCATGATGACACTTAATAAATTAGCCGTAAGGGGATAAGGTCTATATAAAATCCACCTTGCTTTCTCAGAAATTCTGTTTAGGGAGATTCCCCTGTTAATGGCTCATTTGAAAAGATTATTATTCTGATAAAAAGTAGTAGCAAAATGTTTTTCTCTGAGGAGGGTTTGGCTGAAATATTCCCAACCGAGAATGTTTGGTTTATCCCCTCTAGAACCTATGAATGTTTCAGGGTTGGTTTGCACTTTGCACGAATTTTGTATAACAACCGCAGTGCAACTAGCCTTCAGACCGAAATTGTTTTTTGATGATTTGTTTTTAATCCTCAGATAAAGATTTGGCTCTGCGCGCAGGCTATAATGCAGCATGCGGCACTTCAGGTTTTCTGGATGAATGATGATGGGATAATGACATATTATTACCACATTCCACATAGTATGACATGATTACAAAAGAAGCGTTATAAATTATGCATTTTGATTTGTGATAAAACAAGGCCAGCCCATTTGCCGCAATAAACAATAAATGTAATCTGATTGGTTGTTGAGTTCGCTAATTGATTCAGCCGTACAGAATTAGAAAGGGCTTGGTCCGCTCGTTAAGTTGATAATTAGCCGAAGACAATAGCCAACGGTGCTATAAAAGCACACCGGCACGCGAACGAAGGCAATCACAGTGATCGAGCTGTTTTAATTTATCAAGAAGAAAACAAAACGAAGTCGCTCGTAGTTCACATTCTTAACTAAAAACTCTTTACATGATGTCTCTTGCAATAAGAATTATTGTTACTATCTTGGTATTGATTGCTACCGTTATGCTTATCGTTTGCACTTCGACGGATTTCTGGCAAAAGACAGAGTACAAGGAAGGACAACTCTACACGACAGTGCACAGTGGGTTGTGGTCTGGTTGCTACACAACGGCTGAAGCGGAAAATTGCAATCATATCCACAGGGAGCACGGTAAGACGGGTATCATTTATAGTTATAAAGTTATACTCTACTTGGTTGAAATTATCAACAATGAAATATTAGTTTACAAGACAGGCAAGAAGGAAGCATAATTTAATATTAAGCTGTCTAAATTGTGATCAGACTTTTTCAGCTTCGCAGTTCAATGTTCTAAATTGACATTGACAGCCGCATACCGTGTCCTCTACACCATGTCTACACTTCTTTCTCCCACTGTGCTAGGTGCAGAAGGTGGTACCGTGGTCTGCAACAGTACGTACTACTGCTATCTACTGCTATTGAAACATGATTGAAACGAAACGCGATGAGAATACCTAAGAATACCTCTACTAAATGGAAGGCATACAATGGAGCCAATAGACAGATTAGATCAGTACTTATAGTTCATTTTATATCGCTGCCGTAATGGAGGTCATACAGCACCCGTCTGGTTATAAATGATACCCTCGTTTCCAATCTGGGCTGTGATTTTGATATAGAAACGAGCCACTATCACTGATTTGTGCGGTAATGTGTACATTGATTCGCTCTAGAATAAAACAATGCGTTTTTATTTGAAGCTCCATAATAATTATCATTGTAATCATTAGCCATTCCATCCGTACTATAGAAGCTAATCTATACTTTCAATGTCAGCTACAGACAGCCTACAACAAGTGTTGCGTTCACATATTATGGCTTCCCGCTTCAAGACAAAGCGCTCTTCCCAAGGATGAGAATTGTTGGTTTCTCCCGTTTTCTGTGTATTTAGCTAGCGACGCGGGACTCCTACATTTCTTTAGGTCTCTGTAACTCTGGAGGAGTCCCGGTTTCTACAACTGCGTTTCACGCCACGTATAAATGTCATGTATTTGGGTAGCAATTTCAATTACGGTAGTCGGTATTAGACATGATTTCAAAACCACGCGTTATATTCTGCATCTTTAAAATTATATGAAGGCTGGATTAACCTATAGAGTTGACTTGCTCAAGTCTCACCTTCTGTCATTATGCCGATCTTCATGGATTGGGAAGTGAACTTTCCAATTGTGAAAATGGGACGCGTGAGACAGTCAACCTATGGAGCTGATTGGAATATTTTGCACTAATCCACGGTATTCCTCAGAATTCTGGATTTCATTCACTTTCCTACCACATGTAATTCCGGGGATATGTAGAAGGATTCAAGGATCCCTGAGAAGGATTGACAACATTTTCCAGAAATATGAAATTACAGCAAGAAAATATTCCTTTACTTATAATTTGATACCCCCGGCAGACATCAGCATGTGATAAGTTGTACTTCATACCCTTTTATGACTCTTTCGGTAATCTATTTTATTTAATAGATTGGTTAAAAGCAACTAGAGCATTCATGATAATTAGTATCATTTTTATGGTAATGGCACTCTGTTGGATCAGTCTCTCATTCATTAATGATATGATAATCTTCAGATGTGTTGCTGTTGTGCTATTATGCGCCGGTAAGTATAACATTTCTATTAAAGTTATTACCTAGCCAGATACTACCTTTACATCGGCGCTGTGGCTTAGTTGGCAAAGCGCCTGTCTAGTAAACAGGAGATCCCCGGTTCAATTCCGGGCAGTGCCTTTTTAGTTCTTCTGCTTCTATATGATGCAACCATGGTAAAAACGCTCAACTCACCCACTCACATTTTCTACGCAATTCCCATCAAGAAATCGCTATAGAATGCTAACGTAGAGAATTCTAGAATTCTATGTAGTCCATTCTATTGTCCGGATTCCACACTACCGAAAACTGAAAGCCTATATCCAAAAACACCAAGCGATGAAAGTGCCAACTTTTGTATAATTAACATCAAGCTGCGTATGGCTCTAATAAACCATGCCTTGATGCGAATAAATCATTAGAGTATCAAGTTTTCTGAGTTTTCTCTATAGCCTTCCGGACTCTAGGATCCCAGGATTCCTACTTTTGTCGGACCCTGCTTATTAATACTGTATCGGTGGTGGTGCCTTGCAATGATTGCATCCTGATGTACGATAGAAGTATAAACATGTTTATAATCATATAGTTGCTAAAATTAATCATGAATAATTACTCCGTCTTTGCACAGGTGTTTTCTCTCTAATTGGCTTGGCTATTTACACGGCTAAATCTGGCGTCCCTTCTACAAGTGACATCTACGAGACTTCCTTTGATTGGAGTTTCATTGTTGGTTGGATAGGCTGGGTACTAGTTGTAATCGCAGCCCTGGTTGGTGTGTTTGAAGAGTCTTCGTGCTGTTGTTCGATCGTACCGCAACAACGTGAATAAGAAATGGGTGACACGCTGATTAATACACACAATAAGTCATTCACAACTTAATTATTAATGTCACGTTACAAGTTAAACATCGTTAGTGCTTAAATCACCCTCACAGTATATTATTTACAAAATAAATTATCTTACATTCATCAAATTATTTATAACATTTTATATCCGTTATATAGTTTTATTATTTTGTTGATAGCATTTTCATTAGCTTTGAGAATTCTAAATAAATAAAAAAAATACAAATGAGTGTTTGTCAAATTGCTTTCCCTCCTTAGTCCCGTTTTTATTCTCATAATTAGCCTTAAATATTATAGATGATGTTGGGCTACACTATAAATCGTTCCTTGTATGTTGTTCCGTGGACGGGAAATCTGAGAAATCTTGACTTTAGCTGAACATTAAAATGAGTATCATCTTGTGATGACGGATGGAATGGTCAAAAGGGAATTGCGGCGTATTGTTGCGCCTTGAAAAACAAGGCTCACCTGCCATGAAAGTTGTTGAAATTGATCCGTAGACTCTGTCGTGGCTGAACTTAGTCAGTAAACAGCATTTACATTCAATGTCGTCAATGATTTGAGCCACGAGACATGGAAATATCAACTCATCTAGAACATGGAGACGATGGTAGGGTTTCTTCAGTAGTGCGATACTGTATATCTGAATAAAGCTTACTTACTTACAAGATAGGAACTGAGTTACATATACTTCCAATATAATGTGTATCTCGGTTGTTTCATTCGTATACTCACCTTGAAAGTTGATTGTTCCATCTCCGTCTGCGTCGATCTTTCCAATCATCTGTTTTGTTTCATCGAGTGTTAGATCTTCCCCCAATTGAGTGAATGCTTCTTTCAGTTCAACTGCGTTGATAGCTCCACTGCCGTCACTGTCTATCATATCAAACACTTGCATCAATACTTTGTCATCATCTTCAGTCTCTTCGATGCCGATCAATGTGAGAAACTCTCCGAAATCAAGATCTCCACTTCCTAAATAGGAAATCGACGATTTTATTGGTCTACAGTATTACATATTGCCTTGACATAGTGATCTATTAGGTCTTACAACAACTGAAGTGCCTGGTCATACGCTTTCATAAGAATTTCTAGAAAAGATGTAAAAGTAATCTGAAAACAAAAACTTTCTTATCGAGATGCTTTTGCTGACTTTTTAAATCTGTACTCGATGTCTTTATATTCGATTGAATATCAAGCATCCAATTATTGACCACGATCGTGTACTCCCTTGTACTCTCTCGTCCATCGTCTTTATGTTTTTTTAATCCAACATTGAAAATTTCACAGTTGCTCCAGGAGCGTTAATTAACTTACAGTGCATTATGGATGCCTTGTCCGTAGAAGCCTCTTCGATTCAAAGATATTGCCGATCAGTGCCGATCTTGATCTATCCAACGTCACAAACACAAATGGAGATTCCATGCCATCGTATTCCGTGAGTCTAAGAGAACCCTCGATCAACATATAAACACAAGATTCACTCGATAAATCTTGTTTTATTTCATTTTTCTTGAGAGCTTTCCAGCCTTTAATTGACGTTCGTAATTTATGATCAAGGAATATGAATTGACGATGACATATTAAAAATAATCATCACTGTTAACTCACCATCATTGTCAACAGTTTTTAACCGTTCTTGCAGTTGTTGGTCACTTAAGGGAAATTCTAAAACATGGAAGACTTGCTTTAATTCATTAACAGATATTGTACCACTTCCATCACGGTCAATCGCATTAAAAATCTTCTCAAGTTCTGTCGAGAAATAACAAAAATAAGCGAAGTATAATTCACAATACTCAAATGGCCTATAGTATTAGTAATTGTTAATTAATGCATACCTTCCCTGCTTGTTCCCTTATCCATGGTTGCTGTAAACAGAGCTTCAAAATTCTTTAAAATGTATTACAGCTGAATGCAATACTTGATTGAAGTAGAGGGAATCTAAAACGGAAAGATCATATTAATTAAGTCACTTATAAGACATAATTACTATCAACCACTGAAACTGCCGTTTACCAAACGTTCTATATACTGTAACCATGTTGTAACTAATTATCCCTTAATCCCTTAAGATGGTTAGCAGGTATCATAATGATGCGGAACAAGTAATTACTCAAAATATAAACTAGGAAAAAAGTACCATGATTATGCTCGCATAAAGAGCAAGCCATATACAATACGCTATATCGTCATTCCAAGCCATATATCCTTAAGGTTTATGTCCCTTTTCTATAGAAACTATAGATGATGTATATGCTGGGTTAAAATCTGTTATAATAAAAAAAATACTCTGTATGTCAGGCCGTCATTGAGCTTACACATTTGCTGTATTAATGACATTAGAGCCACGTCACCCGTTTTTTTATAAGTCATCTAGTTATATATAAAGAGACATAAACCTTTGTATGCTTTGGAATGACTATGTATTGTATAGCGCATGTCTATTATCATCATCGTACTTTTTTACTATTTATAGCATATACGTAATGAGTGGTATGTATAGACAAGTATAACATGCCCAAGACGATGATGTATTTTGGAGAATTAAAAGTGCGAAGCTCTGAATGACTTATTTTAAATTCTCGTTTTTCATAATTTGAATAAGAAATTTTTATCTTCATTTTTATACCTACTATTCTAATGATCAATCAAACTAATTCATCAGTATTCAACAGTATATATCATTAATTCACCTGTAAACAAATAGTTATGGTTAAAATCATATTTTAACTAATTACCTTGGGAGCCTTGATAATAATCACCGACAATTAATGGCTCATTTTGAAGATACTCTTCTTTAGTTGGCGAATGCAGCACATCAACAAAAATGAAATCAATTTTTGTGTTGTTTTCGTTTTCACATGTTTTAATTTACACATCTCATAAATATTGATCAGATGAAACTTCACTTGAACAATGACAGTATAGATCTGTCACCCCTATAGACGCCATGTAATACAGCCTTAATAGAAGGCGCAGAACTCAACTATAAACCGCATGATATATCCAGAATACAAGACTAGTACACCTGACATTACCATTGTGATTTAGCATGCAGTTGGTCCATAATAGAATTACAATGCTCTGCTTGGTTATCCCTATTTCCATTCAAATCTCATTTTAATAATTAACCAACTAATCACACTTTAGCCGATTTCTCGAAAAGTCTAAATTGCCAAAATCTCGTTTTATTCAGATTAAATAATCTCTGAAAAATCAGCTGTTGTCCCTATACTACAACATGAACTCTTTATAAAGAAGAAATGACTCTGATACACTTGATCATATACGAGAAAACTTTGCCAGACTATATGTAATTGTTGAATTAGTAATTTGTAAAGGCATTGCTTTGTATTTTTGTAAAAGTATTGTTGAATTCGCAACAAAATTATGAGAAATTTCAGATCTTTGCATCAATGCAGCTGAAGCGAGGCTGATTTTTTAATAGCAATCAATAACGTCTGTGACTATAAATTGGTGAAAGATATTTTCTAGCTGTGCTGTCTTAACTCTCAGGCTCTTTCAACGTGAGGATTCTTCCCTACCGCTCCCTATCTCCCTGTTCAGGAAAGTTCTTAACGAAGTCCGGCTGCTATTGCTTGTGGGGCGTATACACACCACTGGCTGCGTTGGATAATAGCTGATTTAAAAAATACTCAAGGAAATATTCATCTACTTTACAAGAAAAATATGATTTCTCCTATCAACAGCATATACTACATACAAACATTATAATGTGAATATAATAATTTAAGTGCGAAAAACGGTGTGAATGTGTCTTTAAGCTGGAGTTGAGTTATATTGCTAGTTATGACACGCAATCTCAGTGTGGTTTAATAGAGAGGTCTGTTCTTGACATCCAGTAATTTATTTGTTCTTGCCGCTATCTTTTCTGATAACACATTTTAAATTTGATTAGATTTAATGCAAAGTGAAATTACGCCTTATAGCGTTATATTGAAATGCTTCCGAGACAGAAAAGAATGAGAATAAGTGAACTTTTGGTTGACTGCGGAGTAAATTGATCCGGTAAAGGCTACCGTCAAACTCAACTGTGGTAAATTTTGTGAAGATAACATCTTGATAGTTAAATGATTAAAATATAATATTTATATAATATGACAATGAATAATTAATGAAAAAGAATTGAAACAACAACAAAGGCCAACAAATGATTGAAGAATTTGACAAAAAATTCATGTTTAAAAAAATTACATGTATATATGAGTATTTCCTTCAGAAACTTACAGCTTAAAATTATGAATTTATAAATAATATTTACTTGATTATGACATATATTACAATTATTACCATCAGTGACCGCAACAAATATATTATTACGTCATGAAGATGAGAGGAAATCTGTAGACGAGGCCATTTCAGCAGACAGACCATAGACTGAAGATGAACGATTACGAGGCGAACTACTGCGCGAAGATGGACTGACGGCTTGAGATAGGATCGATGCAAAATAGACGAAGCTGAGAAGCATCTGTTAAAAGAATAAAAGTTTAAAAATAAAAAGGGACTAACAAAGGGAAAAAAGTCCATAAGAATACTTTATACAGATATTTAGTCCATTTATTTTTAGAATGCCATGTTACAGTATTATAATTAACGAGCAGCTAAAGCGTGATAGGGCCTAATAGCTTTAAAACTAATGGAGGATGTGGTAACAATGGGATCTAAATGACGGTGATACAGGGACGCGAGTTATATTTTGAAGGCATAAACGACACTCCATCAATCTATTTTAGGGAGTACCCTTAGGAAAACGATGTACATTCCAGCCTGCTTTTAACAGTTATCTATAAGTACAACAGCTATATATGTATTTAATTTAATGATCTTTGAACCGATTTATTTCTAAATGAAGCCATTTGACACAAAGCATGAATTTCTGGATCAAACACTACAAAATTGCGGTTTCCAATCTCAACTATATTACATCTCCAGTTATGTATTGTCAATTGCATACATCCAAAGTAACCAGTAACTAGTAAACGCTTGAATGATTAGTGGAATACTCCCTGGTTGCTGGGTAACAGTGACAATATTACTAAGTAAACTGTTGATAAATATAACGAAATTAATTTGTCTTACTTGAAACGCAGCAAATAATTGAGAATACCAAACAGTAGCATTGATTGATGCAGCACCTAATTGAAAATAAAATGACATTACTGTACCACTTATCAATATTAAAATACAATGATTTTCAAACGACAACAGAACATCTAAGTATCTAGATCATTTCCTTTATTCCTTCAGAAAATTAATTAGACGTTACAAATTGCAGATTATTGCTGTATGCATACGAGAACCAAATTTTTAGTTTAAGCGGTTTAGGGGGTGTTATATAAGGTGGGTCAGCCTGGCAAGATGAGGACATGAGCTGACACCTTTTAGTGAGATCAGCATCCACTATTGTTCTCCATGGTTCTACTGCTATGCATTTATACGGTTGCCGGGCTAGTCTGCCCCTCCCCGCCCAGGGGGATCTCATCTGAAGCACATCAAATAGATAGGAAAAGTTGAAGTAACGAAAGTGAAATTGATAAAAAGTTGGTAAAGCGTAGCCAGCCCGGCGGCTTATACCGGGCTGAAAATGAGGTGAAGTTCTCATATAAACAGGTTGCAAAAACAGCCTGTCTCGCTCAGGGCCGTCCCTAGTATGGGGCTATTGGGGGCGTTACACACCCTGGCGACTTAGCCAGTCAGCAAATCCTCCTTGAAATATCTCCAGTCGGTAAAAGAGGGAAGGAATGAGTGACGTTCGCTTTCTAAGAGTAGAAAGCATAGAGAACTCTTCCTACAGAAATAGAGAAATTTTGGTCCTGATGGGATCCCATAAAAACATGACCCGGAAATCTTTCATTGCTACACTCGGCAAGTAGTCCGACGATGGCTCTAGGTCAATATACAATTTAAACACGCATGGCAAACCTTGGTGTGGCAGATTCAACTCCGGATACCCCACCTTTACTTGCTTCGAATTTACGGTTACATATCCGGATAAGACTCCAACGAAGTCGTCAAATTTATTGCTTGACACCCCCCTCAAAGAAAATTTCTCGAGACGGCCCTGGTCTCGCTATCACCCGGGCTAGACCGACTCGTATAAGTACACCCTGGCCCTTACTAGATGAAAAAAGTGCAACGACTCAGAATATTACAGAGCTACTCACAAGCTAGCGGCAATCATAAAGTTAATATAAAAACTTTGCAGAAAGATAATATGTCACTGATAATGAGAAACGATGAGGACTTTGAATTTAATTTACGCAACCATACCTAATAGATTTGATATGGTAGTGTATAATGTCAATATTGAACTGGAGTGAATTTAACTGCAGCCGTGTACCTATCCGCTACAAACACAGTTTAACTAGGGCTTAGTGCTATTAAGAGAAACAATATCTTACCACAGAGGGTGCCTGTTGAGATTGAAAAAAATAGCATCTTAACAAAAACAACGGCAGCGATGGCTTTTTCAGTTTTCGACATCTCTACATCATTGAATGAATGCTTCTACAAAAGTAACAACAACAAAAATTACTTTCCTGTGCTTGCCAGTAAAATTGTTTAATTTCATAATTTTCAATCAAATATATATATATATCAATCAATTGTAGCATGTCGTTATGGATACATAGAGTGCTAACTATTCAATGGCCAATCATTATGTAACATCAGTAGATACAATGCATAATATGCAGGACCACGTGGATTGTGAAATGCAAGTCAGCTCAGATCCTGTATCAGACAAGTTGCCAGCAGAGTTATCTAGTCATGTATCTTTCCATAGCAGGATTTCTTTTCAATTCATATTAGGCTAGATACAATGCCCTGCTGAATTTCTCAACAACTGCTCAATTATTAACTTCTGTACTTTTTGTTAAAGTTGGGCAATTTCTTTATGTAATAAGTATTAATAAGAAAAGTCAACGAAATTGTTTTAATATTTTTATTTATATTAATTAACAACGTTTCGATCGCATCATGCAATCATTTTTAAAAACAATGCTGAATAGAGTAATACGATTATCATCATCAGAAGCAAATTTTATTGAAGAATGTAAACGTCATTTTTAACAATTTGAAATATCCAAAGTCTCTTTTTAACCATATTTTAGCTAGGTTTTATTTTAACACTTTTACTCAAAATGTACAAACCTCAGATGACCATTTAATTTTTAATATTCTACCTTTTAAAGACCAGAAACCAGCCGATGTCATCAAGCAAGACCTTTCACGGCTAAGTAACACAATTGGCATTGAAATAAGACCAATTTTTTATTAGTCCAAAGATTTTAGGCCAGCTAAGACATAAAGAAGTAAAACCTGACATGTGGTAGGTGCGATACTGACTATGTTGGCTACACCTACATCACCTACTATGCCGGCACCTACATCAACACGATATTCAATAATGACTATCGTTTTACGGCTGTTGGAAAACATTTAAGAGATGCTCATAACTTTGACACAAAAAAACAATGACATTTTACCATTTTTTAAAGTTTTGTCTCGTGACAAAACAAAATTTGACTGTTTAATAAAAGAGATGGTATTCATTTCAAAAATTAAATCGTCGCTTAATACACAAATGGTTTCCTTAAAGTCCCTAGTGTTTAAATAGAAATTTCTTGTCAATTTTATTTGTACTTTTATTTTGCATTATTATATTATTATCCTTTGTATATTGTATTAAATTAGCCCATATAAATAGTCCTATAACAAATTTTGCATTCGTTTACTGGCTAGCTGCTCTATCTGAGGCCATCATTAGTGCTCATGCCATTCAAGGGACTGCACTCACTAGCTATTATGCAGGTAGAGGCACATAAGCTCATAGCCATAACATCTACATTACAGCTACCAAACTAGTACAATATGTTGTTGCTACTTCCTCAAGTAAGCAAAGTTCCGACGACAGATGAGTAGACCCTGATTATATAGCCAGGTTTCAAATTTCACTAATTAAACTTGGTCTTGGTTTAATTAAGCATCAATGAGAGTTATAACTTTAATTAAAGCGAATCCAATCACAAAGAACTGCATTGCAACTACCGCATGTGTAGAATTCAGTTCTTGAACATTTCATGATCGGAGTTTCATAAACTGTCCACAAACTGTTCATGAATGAACAGTCATAAAGTTCATGAACGCTTAATGATTGAGCAGTTGACAGCAAGTTCATAGAAGTCCACCGGGCCTACACAATAAATAAATTGGCTTTTGCAGGAGAGAAGAATACAATCAAACAAATTCTATGACATGCTTATATCTATTAATTCTTAACATTAAAATAATATCAGAAGCATATTTTTAATTTTTTTACTCACATTTAGCCGGAAGATCATTGCATAGATGCCAGAAAATAGAACAATTGTAGCAAAATAAGACTGCAATAGAAATGTAGTGGTGACTGTATGGTGCATGTATTGTTTAGTTAGTTTCACTGAAATAGAATGGAAACATCAAATCATTCTACATTCAAACCTGTTATAATGGTCACATCTATGGAATGGCCACCTGTCTATAGTGGTCAATCTTGCAATGTCTCAAATCGTATTTTTTTATTGAATCAACCCTGTATATGAAGGCCACCTGCACATACCCCTGCGAAAAACAGTTCAGGAGTTCATGAACAGTTCATGAACGTTAAATGGCTCCAATTTTCCTGAACTGTTCATGAACAGTTCATGAACCCTCACAGGCAGTACATGAACAGTTCATGAACAGTTTATGAACAGTTCATGAAAATTTGGGGCCATTTAACGTTCATGAACTGTTCATGAACTCCTGAACTGTTTTCGCAGGGGTAGTGGTCAATTTATCTACTTGTCAAAGCTGGCTGTTGTATACCTGTTTCACTGTGTTCGATAATGATTACTAATTTACTTGCTAATCATAGCTATTTTGATTACGTTCAATTGAGATTGATCAATTATAACCTTTCAAATCCATGAAAATCAGTTTCCATAAAGAAATTCACATTAATAAGTAATTATATAGACTATGTCCTTCAAACACAAAGTCAGGAGTGCAATCTGTCCCATCCCCCATCACTATGCCCCATCCATCAATACTAGTTTTGGTCAAGGCCATCAATCCATGCAAATATCAAACCTATTTTTAGGAAAAAATTGACAAACCACCCCGGTCAGAAGCATGTAGTTACGGTAGTGGTTCCAATACCTCTTGAACTAACACATGCATGAGATCCCACAGTATCCCAATAATTTTAGAAGCCAGAAAAGAGTGAAAATATGTTAACTTGCTTTCCTTAATTACCTGTTGTGGCAACAGCCATAAATAAATTGACAACTTGAAAAGTGATCATGAAAAACATCCCCTACAAAGGAGTGAAAAAAGGAATTACAATTCAAAGCAACAATAATTGAATCAGGTAATTAGCTAGACCTGTGCCAGGCAAGCCCCTGTACTTTACCTGTGGCCGCTTTGTACAGGGCGCATGATCAACGTAGAGGAATTGTGGGCCTTGTGGAGCTAGGCTAGTAATTAGCTTTACTCGACTACTGGTTCAATTGATACAGTAAGAATAATAATTGACATTCAAAGGAATAGCAGGAAATCAGAGAAAGAAAGGCAATCAGTTATACATAGATGGTATAGCTAGAATATGTAAGGTATAAGTGGGAGACAGTTTTTAATATGGGGCATCCCCTCCAATAGCAGTTACACATAAACATGATTTTAGATTTAAATACCATTTGGAAATTTCTCAAACAGAGACTAAAGGATGTGCAACTGTATGAGCAGGTCAATTTTTGCACAGGCAACAATTGATATTGATGTAGTGTCAATGTATCATCCTTCTCTGCATCAAATAAAAAATCAGGTTTAAGTTGGATGGTTATACTTTTTGGGGGCGATTTATCATTTTACCACAAACAGGATAAGTAGAGCACTGCTCTTTTTTATCGTAGTGGTTAGTTAGTTTGGTTAATGTAATTGGAGCATGTGAATTTAATAGCC
Source organism: Haliclystus octoradiatus (assembly GCA_916610825.1). NCBI lineage: Eukaryota > Metazoa > Cnidaria > Staurozoa > Stauromedusae > Haliclystidae > Haliclystus > Haliclystus octoradiatus. The sequence goes on from OU744453.1 coordinate 10,244,298, forward strand.
GGATGCCCTGTCTGATGCCAACCAACAATACGTCTGCCAGGGATTGAAGACAAAACTGCGCGCCGAGGTCCAATACCCTAGCCACTACATTAAGGTCTCTTAGTTACATTTTGATTAATAAATTTTTACTTATTAATTTTGAGACAAATGACAGCGATAAAAGAGACATAATTTAGCAACGTTTCGTTATCTTCTTAATAACATCGTCAGGCGAGTGAGTGATATTGAAAATTTCATAAAATATATAGAGAAAACTAATTAACATAATTCTAATAGAGCGTTAAATTCACAGACATCGATACGGAAGATTGTCAGTGATCAAACAAAGAGCTGGATTTTCAATATCACTCACTCGCCTGACGATGTTATTAAGAAGATAACGAAACGTTGCTAAATTATGTCTCTTTTATCGCTGTCATTTGTCTCAAAATTAGTTACATTTAAGATGAAATTTAGATTTCAATAAATTCTAAATTCTCTTTCCAATGTTGTAGCTGTGATAACAAAAACATTATCAAATCTCTGAATATTGAAACAAACAACCTATAATTTATTGGCTGTTTGCAGGACCAAGACCAAGATACATCCAATTTTATCAGAAAGGTGGGGTGACCTGAAAGTTGCACATCATTTGATCTAGACATTGAGAGATTTTTGAGAAATTTGTCAAATGCATTAACCACTGTGAAAAATATCCATGAATTTATCAACATCTTGTGGGTTCATGAACAGTTCATGAACGTGAGGTTTCCCACAAGCTCATGGACATTTGGGTAATTTCACATTCATGAACTCACAAACCATTTTCCCAGGGGAAGCAGAAAGGTTGCTTGCCATTATATAAATTATTAGCGATCTTCGGGTAAGATTCCTTGAGATAGGCGTAAAAATACCTCTAATGATTCTCTTGGAAAGTAAAAGTACAGCCAGTGAAGAAAAGCTTGAAGCTTATTGTGTTCAGAATAAACAATGATAATGATGATTCCCTTGGCATAGAAAATATGTGTGAAAATATTTTGATCCACAAAAGTAGGCTACATACTCAGTAAACGTCCCAATGTTTGACATCCCCTCCCCCCAGTACACAGCTGTACGCTTTAGATATGACCCCCTCCCACTCAACTGAGTATGTACTCTATGGATATCCCCTAAATGAAAGGAAAGCATTACTCCTTTGTCAACTAGCTTACAATTATGTATGGTGTGTCTTTGTCTTTGATTGCATCTTTATCAAAATAATCAGCAATTGATAAGACAATCACACACATAACCTACAATTAAATACAATTCAAAATTAGTTGTTTTGGAAGATTTTCAACTAGTTTCAGATATTACGCTCTGCCTTCCGGATTTCTATTGACAAATGTTGGGAAATCTTAATAACACGTAAAATTGAAAACATGATCACTACTTCAAAATGTTACTTTTTCTATTATTTTGCTTAATGATTTCAAGTCCTTATTCAGAATTTGTCAATTCCTTCTGATCTTTCCTAACTTTCTGCAATCCAGATTTCCAAATTTTGTCGGAACCTGCTAATTAACAGTGAAATCATTAGAAATTTAAAACTCCAATGTTTGACCTCTTGTGTCTAGGAAAATTATTCATAGATTCAAAATAATTTAAATTTGAGAAAATAGGCCTGCAGGAGTTCTATTTCTCAATATTTGTGCCTGCGACCGTCGGTCCCAACATTTTCTACTCCAGGTTAAAGGTTTGCCCAAAGTTTATGTAGAAATTACCTGTAGTTACTGAACAGTATTCAATTTCAGAAATAAAATGCCTAAATTTCAAAGGCATACAGATTAATAAAATTCAGTCAAAACTGTTTTCAAACAATGAGCTGCATTACAATATGCTCCAAACCTTACTTAAAGTATTTGAAGTTTGATTTACTGTATCATTGCAATAGTTTTGAATAAAGGATCCCAGTCCATAGTGCACTTTGTTAGACTTTGAAATTATTAGATGTTATAGGTTTTATGGTTGCCAAAGGGAATGGCATACAAGTTTTACATAAATAAAGATGATGATGATGATAAAATCTACCTAAAAAATATTTCTGTACCATGATAAAATTGTAAGTGAATTTACTTACTTGCCAAATGAGAGTAATAAGAAACAGGTGATCAGTGATAAGACGAGGTATCTTTGGTTTTCTAAAACAGATAATTTAGATAATAATTATTTACATAAAAATTAAAATATATAATTATTATCTTCCGTCGGCTCCTGCATGCAGGCAATAATATAATTAATTAACTCAATAATACAGAGAGTTTCCTGCCTGTGGAGTCTCGAAAGAGGGAGGGAGGTTAAGCTGAAGAGTGGCCCGGGAAAGAGGAGGCTAGGGGGCGCAGGAAAATAAATAGCATTTAGTCAAAACTCAACGCACAAATATTTTATTACACAATGTTCGATCATATTATTTTTGAAATAATCTTGAAATATGCTGGACAAACAAAGACTTTATCCTACAATTTTCCTTTGACAATAATAAACACGTGAATTATCGAGAGAATTTGGGAGCAATCAGGAGAGCAGGGGTTTGCATTCAAAAGCGGGATGCTCTCGAAAAGACGGGAGGGTTGGAAACTCTGATAATATAACAGAACTTTATTAAAAATCTTATGCTAGGTTACGGTCACAAACCGAATGTGTCTGAATTCAACATAAGCTTTGAATATCATAACAGTAGGCTATATCAGAAATAACAACGGAATTGTAAGAATTAAGGATTTAGTGTTTGTGACTTAATTAATATGAAGCTGTGCTTTAAATATGGATTGCTTTACGCTGATAGTGAGATTATATTGCAGAATTATATCTGGGGCAAGATTTCAAACTTGATTAGGCCTACACCAAATTACGACAGTAGCCTTACTAATCTTGTGGGAGATCTTTATCATTATTGTGAATAGACTACAAAGAGTCGAATAGCTATCACATGTATCATCCTGAGGTCAGCAATTGGGTCTTCTTCAATTCCCCCTCCAGCTCCTGACGTAAACTTCAAAGCAAAAGAGTATAGTATAGGCCTACTCTTACCACCCCTACTCTCGTTTGCTGCCCAATTCTGCATGTTCTGTTAGGTAGGGGGAAGGAGTATCTCCCCTGGATGATCATGGCTGCCGATACAACTTTTGTCGGACCCAAACCTTTAATGTCCATCTTAGGATAAATCGAAACAGGAAATGATGTAAAATCAAATTCAAGTTGAGACAACATGCGTGCGTGAAAAGCTGTTCCTCCCCCCGACATGAGGCGCCTTCGTTTGTAGTAAACACAAATAATTTTCTCTGACGCTGAGAAGGAACATCCTTCTAGAAGGATGATCCTCCTCCTTGTAAACAGGGCCTAAATCCTAAAAAAGTAATGTGGACGGTGTCGCCCTACCGAAGGCACCCGTACCATTCCTCTATTTCTAGAGAAGTGGCTCTTTTCGCTAAGAGCAATGATGTTAAACGCTCCATAGATCTCAGCCGCGACACTGCAGATCAATTTCAACAGATTTCATGGCAGATAGGCCTTGATTGTCAATGCGCAACGATGCGCCGCAGCTACTCACAATGCAATTCCTTCTGAACCATTCCATCCGCCATCCTTAGATGGTACTCATTTGATGTTTCAGATAAAGTCAAGGCTGAGTTGACCTGAGGGGGATTTGAACCACAGTCGATTAGATATGACACGATCTGAAGTTCGGTTGCTCTGCAAACTGAGCTAATCGCCTAAATCCTAAATCTCCTTTGCTTCCAAGCTATGATTTTGAAGTTCCCTGTTTTCCGTGTCTCGTAAGTCAAGTATATCATTTTTTTGGGTTATACTTAAATCTATATTTTGCATCTCAATGTCGTGTTTTATGATGGGTTCTATTTTTAGACTTGATCATGCCATTCCATAGTATGCAGGCTATATGCACTATTCTGCAAAAGAAATTCAATGCAAGTTATGCAACCACTGCAAATTTCTGTGATCTCCCCTGCTCCCCAGTACACCTATGAACTACCTATGAGAGCCTTGTGATTCAATTAATTAACTGATTTTAATTTTATATGTAAATATTTATTCGACGTACAAGCAGTGGCAGCAATGCATCGGTCTATTACCTTCTCCTACTGACTGGTCCGTCTGACAAATTGATTGCATCTCTTCTTAACCGTTTGGCCGTCTCTTCAAGTATACATGCCATTCGTAAACATCGCTGTCCAATTGTTTCTTCGGGATTATCTTGCCGAGTTAAAGATGTATTCTCTACTGTTGTCGTAGAAGCATTGTAACTCTGTGTAAGTTGTCTTTCCTGATCTAGTTCAGCTCCAAGGCTTGCTAAAACGTCGTCGTAAGGACTATTACATCGATTCTTACCGTCTCCATTCCCAATCACATCTAAAGACATGATTTAAAATTAATTCGGTATCATTACAGTCATTACATCTACAAATAAATACAAGGACATCGAGTTACGAACTGTCATGGGATGTTGTTTTCCTTGGTTTGTGGAATGTCTATTTAATGCCGAAAGAATCGGATCTCCTCATTTCCGGTTCTGCGCGCGTGAGAAAAACAGATAATCTACTTTTAGACTTGTGCCATATTCCCCTATACTTCACTTCACTTCGCTTTGCTTCAGATGAGCGCAGCGAAATAGTAGGCCTTGTGGAGCTAGGCTAATCTACTTCATATCGCACATACCGCGTGTAGTCACATCGGACCTCAGCCTTGACTTTATCTAAAAACATACGGGTGCCTTCGGTAGGGCGGCACCGTCTACATTACTTTTACCTGTGTGTGTGTCATACAGCTTCACCATTCCAAATAAAACCAACGACTCTGCATTGTCAAAAATAGATTATAGATAACTCAAAAAACAATTTCAAATTGTAGAAAACAGATTAATTCTAATGAATATCTTTTTATGTTGCTGCTCAAGGTATTTCGAGATTGAGCTGTTAGGAATGGCAGAATTAACAAGAACAAGAATCCAGACTATGATCTTCACACAGACACAGATCTTCTTTCCAGTGGAGAATCTTGATGTTATTTATTCATCAGGTAGGAAAGACGAGAGTCATTCAGAATAAGAAATGTGACAATCGTACTACGGTGCGGGGTATTACAGTACCTACAAAAATGGTTCCTCTAAAGAGAATGAGAAGGTTGTTCCAGTGATCTAAATGTAACATCCTCATCCTCGTTGCACATGGTCTGTTGATTCCAAATAGAGTATGGAACTATATCACATTACAAAAAATCATCATAATTAAACCTTATTTACAGATTATGTCATTGTATCGTTATTAGATCGTACAATTAAACACCAGTGATCATAGTAATGATATCGAATCATCAGAAGTCACACAACAGCTATTGGATATCAATAATTTCTACGGTGATGGATCTACAGAGGAACAGTCTTACGAAGCAACGTGGATGGCATGTCTGGCATCGAAGCCAGCAACAACTACAACAATAACTCAAGATTAGATGACGTCATCATACTTCTTGATTTAACTACTTTTACTCATAGAGATCGACTTTTAAATATCAATCTTCAAAATTCAAGTTAGGCATAATTTTAATGTCTTATCGTTATGGTAAAATATTCCCGGGAATAACTTCCATTAGGCTTCAACTGTTCGCCATAGAACTTAATGAATACCGCAGAATGACTAGTACTGTAGTTTCAAACCAAGGAAACTATTCCCAAAAACGAAAAAGAAAAATGTTGAGTAAAAATTGAAAACCATATCGAGTAAAAAGTTAAAAATTTGCTCAAAAAATAGTCCTATAAAATTTTTGCCAAAAAGGTACACTTTAGCATCTCAACGTCCCGTATACCAAAGGTATGAAAGAACTAGCCTGCCGGGATATAATCATGGAGCAGAAAGAGTGAAGCAAGTTATTTGTTTTCTTTTCCAATATTTTGAAGGGAGGGAGTTGTGTAGTACAGTATTCATCAACAAATTTACTATTTCTATCATTGCATTAAAAAGTAATGTAGATGGTGTCGGGTGTGTCGCCCTATTGAAGGCACCCGTACCACTCCTCTATTTCTAGAGGAGTGGCTTTTTTTGCTGAGAGCAATGATTTTAAACGCTCTTTGTTGATGTCAGTCCCGACACAGCAGATCAATTTCAACAGATTTCATGGCAAATAGGTCTCGATTGTCAATGCACCGTGGCTACTCACAATGCGATTCCCCCTGGATCATTCCATCCGCCATCCTCGGATGGTACTCATTTGATGTTTCAGATTAAGTCAAGGCTGAATTGACCTTCGGGGGATTTGAACCACGGTCGATCGGATATGATCCGATCTAAAGTTCGGTTGCTCTGCCATCTGAGCTAAACCTCAACCTCTCCCAACTTCGCGAATGTCAAACCTTTTTTTCAGGCAAAATGCCAATTTTGTCAGGCAAGATTGATAAACAACTCCCCGGTCAGAAGCTTGTAGTTACTGCCGTGTTAATCATTCTGCGGCTAAGCAGTAGCTTGTTGCTTAGTTACGATCAAGAATGATTTACTTCGGGCTGTTGCTAAGTATCCAAGTATCCATTGATGACGTCACAAAGGGCTGCCTTGCATTGCTCACTTTTCATCTTCTTTGTTGCGATAACCATTCTCCGCCGCAAAGAATTAAAGGAAATGTAGGAAAAGTAAACAATACATCATGCCTCTACCGAGAAATTTACGATTAGGTAGAAGGCGACGCCGCAGGCAACGGCCTGGATGGCAAGAGGCATTATGCCAAAGACTGTGTGCATTTATCAATAGATTTGTGCCTTTCGTTACGATTACACGACCAGGAAGAAACGATGTTGTACCATTTCATCCATCTCGTAGTTCATCGGATGCTCATATCAATATTACCACTGCTACAGTATCCAATCAGTTTAATCCACCTTTGCAATCATCAGCCGAAGAACATGTTCCAAGTGGTACAAGTATTAATACGGAAACGGATTCAATGATTATTGAGGATTTCGGATCGGATTATTCAGATTGTTCTTTGGGAGTCGTAAATAACTACCCTAGAAAGCTATTGCATAGAGCCAATGCCAATATTTCAATTGATCAGTTCATACCACGTGGCTACGGTGATCTAATACGTCACCACACAGAAGAGGATGATTCCAACCATGGAACTATTAACATTGACACTATTATAAATGAACCTGATGGTAATGTTGTTTATACTTATGAGCCTCAGCTTCCAATTGTAAAAGAAAATAACTTTTTTATGGCCACTGAAAAGCTGACAGTATCAACACCACGGATGCAAGTTAAATCGTTACCAAAAATGCCAAAAATCGTTGAGAATAATAACGAAAACTTGGAAAACGTCGAATCAAGCCCAGCAACTGAAAAGAAACAAAAATCTTCAGAAGGAATAGAGTCTGGCGATACTAATCGTGACGTCAAGCAAAAGAGATCTAGCGGATTAACACTCGACTTGCCACCGATCCCAAAGTTTACTAATGGTCTTGTTGCAGCAAACAACTGGTAAATAATGACTCTTTATTCTAAATGTATTAGCCACTGTTAGAACTATTTCCTCTGTAACATTATTCTGGTATTTTCTTTTTAGTCTGACTGCGTGGAATGATGAGGACGTTGAAGCTGATGATCGCCCAACGTCGAGAGGAATTGGCGGATTCTTATCAAATTTATCAAAACGAGGACACAATCTGTTAAAATCAACAACCAAGGTATCAACTTGAATATTATACAAAACCTCAAATACAAAAATACAATTCTTAGAATGGATAACTTTCAAAGGTGTCCAAAGTATGATTTAATGATCACCATTGATAACGATTGATAATAAAATTAATCGTTACTATATAGAACACAGAACAGGCTAGTCGTAATAAACACCATTATATTCTTACGCGGATATATCTGTTTGGGAGATATACCTGAGATTGAATTTAGTACAATTATAGTGATACATATATCCTGCTAGAAAAAGTATATATTTGTAAAAAGCACTTTCGTAATCATTTATGGTATATGCTGTAATGTAAAAATTGAAAACTCACCAATCAACCTTTTCCTTTCAGGTAAAGAAATTCAAAATGCCAAGATGCGACCCTCTTGATGAATTAGTAGAAAAACCAAAAGCATTTCCAGAGGTCCTCCCATCCATCCTTGCGTTAAACGATAGTGAACGAGAAGAACTACTGGCTGAATCTCATCCATGTAGAGTACTCTCTCCTGAAACTGAACGTCAATCAAAACGAAAGCTTGTTGATGACATCGAACGTCTTTTTGAAGATGTACCGCGAGACTCAGGATTTGAAGACGTGAGAAATAATGTACCGAAGGTAGAATACACACCAAAGCAAAGGGTAGCAAGAGCAGTGGCAAATCGTCGTATCAAGGTCGAGAAAGGTATTAAGTTATACAAGACACAAGAAGAAGAAGACCAAGTCAAATCCATGCGATCAAAGGTATTGAGCAGAGTAAAGAAATTGAAGGCCCGATGTGCATCTCAAGCCAAAAATCTAGAAGTGGAAAAGAAAGATGAAGAAGTTGAATCGAAAGAAGATGAAATGAAAACGAACGATGACTTCTTCTGTACGTCTTCCGTTGATTATGAAAATCGATATTGTCCTGCTGTAGATCGACCATACGTCAAAGAAGATGAAGAAGATTATTCTGATGATGTTGTTGCAACCAAAAAAAATGTTATGACTGAAAGGGAAAAGAGGAAGGAAAGGAACAAAAAGTTTTATGAAAAAAGAAAAGAATCAGAAAAACGAAAGCAGAAGAGGCTTGAACAAATGGAAAAAGATGACAATCGTGGATATCATAAAACACCAGCCAAGGTGAGTGATCGAATCAACCTGTGATAGTGACCAACTCATCAGTGGCTGATCTTAATACTTACTTGTCTATGGTGGTCATATTTGTTATCTTGATATATTTATTTAATTTTATTTTCAATAGGAATCAAAACCAGATGAAACCATCGATGACAATTGGTTTAACAACAATGATCAAAGTCAAGACGAAGGCCCAAGTACACGAGTTGTTAAAATTAAGACAGAGGCGCAATTATTATCTGACGAGGAGACTGCAAATACTGTGAAAGAGCTTCTCTCGACGATCCGGGCCTAATTTCGAGTTAGACCATGGCAATTAAGTAAAACTATATTATATACTTGTAATAATAAAAATAGATATATTTAAGTAACTCAAGATTGCGTGAAGAGTGGTGATCAGACAATAGATAAGAGGAATGGCTAGAAACTGGGAAGGTAAGTGGAAATCTCATGGCAACAGTTGTATCCATAGCAACACAACATCAATTTGAATTCAATTTATACCATCTATAGGTCATTGTCTCATGTCATTTACAAACAAATCATATCGCATAAAATGAAATGAAACCAAAATTAGTTCTGAGCATTTTACCAAGCATCATGATTACAAACCAATCGTGAAAAAGCTGTGGTAGTATTATCCCAGCAAAATATTGAAAATCTATTAAAAACACTTTAAAACAAACAAAATGAGTTAATTTCAAGTGGAAAGCATGTAGGAGTGCTTTTCATTTGGTCGAAATTTAATCCGATTTACGATGTTTCTTCTTATTATTATTATAATTATTTAATGTATTTTTAGATAATAGGTATGGGGGTACTTATCATTCAATTTATGATTAAATTTAACAACATTACTTTGATATATATACGGACATCAATACTCGTTTTATCTTGTTTTACAATAAATATTCAATTCCATAAATCCCATCACATGATAAGTATATAGGAGTGCTTATCATTATGATTGTTTTTTATTTTATTAAAACTGAATTTATATTTATTCTGCCATTGCAAACGTCAGTTACTTTTATCATTTCTGAACGTGCAAATCATAATTCCATTTTAAAATCAAACTATCTTATTTCATGCTACTTGATTGGCGGATTCATTTATTGAATTATTGAATGTCATAATTAAATTGTAACTATATAGATGAAGAGCTGATAGTTGTGTAATGTGTTGCTATGGTTTCAACTGTTGCCATGTTATTTCTCTTGCTCGAATTGTCTCTCTCTGTGAATCTAATCTGTTGTCTGTGATCTGTAAATTACAAAATCAAAAGTTACCTAAAATTTTGACTGATTAAATTAAACTTTACTAAATTAACATTATTTGTTGTTTTTGCTGTTGTTGACACACCGCGTGTCCCTAATCTGCTCCATAATTCTGATGTCATATTCATAGTTTAACTATTATAACTAACATACATAACTAACATTATAACTATAAGTTACTATAACTCCTGTCAATCGGATAAACACATACATAGTGAAATACATTTCTTAGCCACAAACAACGAACCTTCCTGCACTTAGACTATATATACGTCATAGCAAGACTAATCCAACCCACCAATCACTCCATTTCCAAGGACAAATGATGTAGTACGATGAATTGTTCAATTGATATATCTACTAATAATTAGTCATATATCTACCCTCTAATCATTCATTGGAATACAAAGCATATTGGCCTTATAGGATATAGGTGTGGGTTGTAAAACCCCGTTTCCCTGATAAAATTGCAAATGATAGTCAAGGGGACATGTCATTAATTTATGGTATAAATTCATATGCATGTGGACTCAATATATAAAAAATATGAAGTCAAAATCAGACAATCATTTTTTCAGAAAAAATGATTTCTGCATTTTTGTAGCAAAAATGATTGTCTATAATTTTTTAATTCATATTTTTTATATATTATTTAAAGCTCTGCTGTATAGCATTGAGCTCTATGTTCAATCAGTAAGACAACTTACACCACGTTATATATATTTTTATGCGTATAAAACTCTTTTAAAGTAATAATGTTGGTACCATTATTCTAGAGATTAATAATTTTGTTTCATATCTTCTTGAAATGAAATAGAAATAGAAGAACAGACCAAATTGATGAGTTTATGGTCAGGCAGAGGTCTGCCATGGGTGTTTTGGATCAGTGTAAGAAACCCTTCATGCTGTGATACAATGATTCAACTCCTTATTGTATCGATAATTGATTTCTCGCACAGGATAATAATTATAATAAATATAGTTTAATAGACAATGATGATTAATTGATTAATGCTTTGCATTGGTTTTGTAAGAGAGTTTACCTCAAAAAGAGGATAACCTGATATCGACTGACAGAGAGGCTGATAATTAATCAACTACGCCAGCAGTATAAACATTCAACCTTTGCATGAGACGTGATATCATGATTAAAAATCATTTTGGTGGATTGTGAGCCAATACAATCCTTTCTCAATTACATAATGATGTTATTGAATTTGATGTGATCATACAGGCAAATCTACAATCTGTGTAGTAACCATGACCAATACCACACATAAGTTTACTGCAATTCTGGTTTCTTACTTTGTAAAATATGACATTCTTTTGAGCAATATAATAATTTATTGATAGAATACATTACGAATAGGCATCAATCGAAACAACTATTTCGTGTGTTGTGTGGTTTGTAAGTTAGAGAATTGTCTTTGCCACCAACAATCATCAAGCAGGCATCAATAAAATATTATTATAATTGAAAATGAAGGTTAGGAACAGCGTATATTTGCTAGTGAAAAGTATTAGCATGACAGAAAGCCAATCATTTGCAATGTGTTATAATTATAGAGAGTGATAGTATCAGTTGAAGGCATAGATCTTATGCACTGTATGATGAATAGATTCTGCAACGGCAACAAGATAATGATGATGATGATGATCATTATCGGGCTGAGCATTCCAGCGCATGGCTTCGCTCAATCATTTATATTTCGAATGATGACTGATGATGGCAAAGTATTACCGTATCATAGATCACGCGATGAGATTTTTATACCGTTTGTAAATTTGACTGCACAGTGGAATGGCTCTATTTGCGCTGCTTTAAAGGTAGGCACAATCGATTTGATACATAAAGCTATACGTTTAAATAGGCATAATACGAAACATTTGGCCTTATACGGGATCTTAAGATTATTATTAACAAGGAAGTCAGATTTTGATCCCGTAAAGTCTACTCTGCATGCAGGTTACTGTCATGCTGCTGATCATATCTTGTTCGATTTGATTTTAGCTCCGACTGGAAATAAATGCCGACGAACAGAAGGTGTTGACCATATCAACAGAATATCAACGGTAAGAAACATTATTTAAATCTTTCTTTCAGAAATGTCAATATCATATAATATAATATCAAATTTGTAAATTTGACCTGAGTATGCCATTATTCATAAGAAATCGAATGATTGTGATTGATTGATGTCGCTTAAGCCCCCGTTAAAATGCACACAACATTTGCTCAACATTTGCGTTCATTTAGCCACCCTATACCCAACATTTACTCAACAAAGTGCTCTTCACGGCTCAACGGTTGAGCAAATGTTGAGCGAATGTTGCGTTCATTTTGCCGGGGCTTTTATGAAGCTGAATCATAATTGACCGGTTTTCATGGAGACGCAATCGATTAGATATTCTATCAGCTAAAAGCAGATAAAGGTACTTATCGTCTATAGCGAACAATATATAGTCCATATTTACGGTTGTTTTATCTCCAATTTAAATCCTTACTACATGTATGCTGTAATTTAGTCACAGTAATTCTTATTCCATAGACTTTTTGGTTATATGTATAAATTGATGCTCTCTCTTTTTTATCATGAATATCTTGCTATTCTCTATTGTAATTAAGTCATCATTATTAGATCGTACAACCAAACTTTGAATTCGAATTGGAATGCTAGTGATCTTAGTAATGATATCGAAACATCAGAAGTCACACAACAGCTATTGGATATCAATAGTTTCTATGGTGATGGATCTGCAGAAGAACAGTCTTACGAAGCAGCGTGGATGGCATGTCTCATACCAAAACCACCACCAACAACAACACAAGGTAGGATGACGTCATCCTAAGTCCTAACCCTTTGATATTCTCTTGATTGGTTACCGTTAGCACTAAAAGAGAGGGTATCCCTTGATTGCGTGTTCAATACTGATTCACACTTTAAGGTGTATAATTATAGCAAATCTATAATTTATTATGCATACACTAGCATGTATTGTACATTGTAAACTTGTAGAGGGTTAATGCTTCGTAATGCAAGCAGCTTAGGTAATTCAATTGTGTAGAGATCGTAAGCAAATTTTAGGGGAAACTCTATACTATTACTAACTAATCATATTTGTAGAGGCAATCTACTGCGTCCCATCTGGTTACATAGGTCATAGGTCTATATAGATGAAATGGATCATTGTCACAACATATTTATGTATCGTGCAGCCAGCAAACCATGCAGTTCGGCCATTGCCAAGTGCATATATGTACTGCCGTGCGAATTTCTGTTTCTGCTACTCTTTTTGATATGAATACGAGAGCCATCTATTTATAAGAGTTGGGACTAATTGGGACACGCAACATTTGAGGCTAGGAAATCACCATATCGTTCCATTGAAAACGAGGATTTGCTTTTGACCAAAAAGTTTTTCCAATTTCAAATTTTGCGAGCCTGGGTTTGATGGAACGAAAATGGGGTGACTGGCATCTGCCCGTTGGGAGACGGGAGCGGCACACGATAGAGTGTCCTAACTCTTGTAAATAGATGGCTCTAATGTATAATTGCGTAAATTGATAAGATTTGAGTCAATTTCACATTTTCAAAAACCGTTGACTTCTTGTAATATAAGGCTTAACAACCAGAGACAAAATCAATGAAATTGTGTGGATATTTTTAAAATGATAGATAGATATAGGAATATGTATGATATATGATAGATGATGATATAGGTAGAATCTGGGTAATCATAAATTTGGTATCTAAAGGGATTAAAATTTGAATATTTCTATAGGTAAGAATGTAGATGACACGGTAAAATGACCCACATCTTGATTATATTTTCATAGATTTTAACGGACCAATCACAAACAATGCTGTTTTTCTATTTGGTCTTGTTGTTGGTGGATTGATCACATTGACGTTAATTGTTACAATTGTTTCCTTAATAATATTTGCCATCAGTGGTAAAAGATATTTTATATACGAGAGAATATCAAACCCCACTGTTGAAAATCAAATGATGAAGAGAAAGAGCAAAGCAGAGAACAAACGTAGGGATCCGCGTTACTCTCTTCGCAGTGCATATGAGGATTCGCCTGTTTCAAAGGAGGTTGAGCACGCGATTACACAGCTACAATCCAACTTACCAGTCTGAAAATTGACAAATCGTATTATCAGAATATCGATCGAAGGCCGTGAAGTTGATATCTGCTAATAATAACAGAGGAGGGCGTGGTTGGCAAATCAATTTGTAACAAATTATAACATGGATTTTAATGTTTCAAGAACGCAATTGTCCGTCGAGTCTTTCCTCCATCATGATTGAAAAACCAGTTAATGATGTAGCGTATGTAATTTATATAATTTATTCTATCGCGATTCCAAATATGGATTTATAAATACTTATTTATATATCACGTGACCTGTCAATCATAGCCACTATATAAGCTAATGTCCCAATTCATTTATTAGTAGTAATCACAGTAAAATCACAGTATCATAGTTAATATCATGAAATCAAGAAAAAGCTGATAACTCACATACATTCACACTATTATTTTTGTCATTATTGATTCGTTATATTTATATCGTAACAAGCACAGATACACTTCTACACTTTGTTACAATGCTAATGCACCTTTAAAATTGATCACTGATTGACCAATCAAACTGCTCGATTTCCATATTTGTTTGTTGATCGATGAATTATATATTATTTTACGAATTGACTCAGCTATGTATAATATGTATATTGGAATAGTTAGTTAAAAGCAGAGGCTCAATTGAATAGAATAGAAAAAGTATATAATAATTTTAAATTATTTGAGCAATATTTATCTAGTTTGAACAACTTTTTGTAAGTTTCTCCTCCATTTTCCTTGTTATTCCTTTTATAGAAACACAGATGATTATTGTCTTTTACCATTCTTCTAGTAATCACTGTTAAAATCGCTGTTAATTAAGATCTTTGAGTATCTTCAAAATACACCAAGATTTAAATATCTTTAACAAAACTAAACGTCAACAATCTGATTTTTCAGATTTTTTTTTTACAGATAACCAAAAAATTAGTCCAATCTTTAACTTGATTCCCCAAAATTATTTTAGGAAAATACGTGCTCCTATGATACCCCGTTGCTCAGTGGAATAGGAAACATATTCTTAAGCGATTGATTTCAATGAACGTTGATCTCCCTATACTTTCAAACCAAAAATATTAAAGCAAGATTTACCATGATGAGGACCGTCGTATATAGTACAATTAGCCAAATAGGGATTATTAGAGAACGCAATGGAATATTAAGTATTTTAACAAATTGTATGTCATGTGACAATTAAAGGAAACATAGAAATCTAAAGACAGGTGGTATGCTGATGTTTACAAGTAGAAAAACAACGTGAATATCTAGACAAATATAATTGCCCGCAGGAAAGACATTCTACAGCAGAATGTGATAGACAGTATGGTAAATTTGTACAATGACCATCAATGTTTGTATTTGAGCAAATGATGAAGTGAGGCGTAATCAATAGAATAGTGTCCAAACAGTTGCATGTATATTACGGTATTACACAATTCAATTTCATTCACTACGGACAGAATCACTCCTCCATATAGTCTCCTCGTATAACAGAAGCGTACAGCGTTTATGAATAGTATGGCTTCGATTGCAATATTTCTCTCTGCGATAATTGTACTGATGAAGATGATCCATTTATCGCATGGTTTACCTGTAAAGTCAGTTGTAATGCGTATGATTGACAATGACAATGCTATGTATTATGGCCAATCAAATGATCACATTATTATCCCATTGGTCAATCTAACGGCATTTAAATGGAATGGATCATTATGCGCTTCTCTCAAAGTAAGGATCCAACTAATAGACATATATTTATGATATAACATAGAGTAATAGGAATAATTTCGATCATATATTCCCAAACATACGTAATCATGTACTTTCAAGCAATATAGGGTCGACTCATACAAAATTAAAACTGAAAAGTTCTACATTAACTTGTTGTATTATAAGTGCCTTGATTACTTTGCCAAGTTTGTTCGATAATTGGATATGGGTTTTTTGAGAAATAAGCATTTGAAGAGGTGAGAATTTCAAATCTTGAAAAAGTGGTAATGATATTTAAGTGACGTCATATACCGTAAAAATCCTATCACGACATAAATAGTACGTAGATGCTAGAGTATTGTAGAAATCTTGCTGGTGAAACCAAACATCTGAATAAGAGAGGCTATATCATAGTTTATATATAAACCATAGCTATATATGGAACCCAGTTGCTGGTTATGAACTATCCTGTTGTTCGTTGATTATAGCTTCGATTGGAATCTGTGAATGGGACGCAGGAAAAAGTTATGAGAATAACGACTAACTACTTAAGGTAAACAATTTTCTAAATAAATCATATGGTAGTTACAGTTAGACTTTAAATATAAGCCTTCTCTTTGTGGGGAGCTTTTATATAAGGTCCCTATTATATTTAATGAGTAATTATCCAGGAAGTTATTGGTAAACGCTTTTACCTTTGGAAACTGTCTTTTACGAGGTTGGGTCTTTGATGAAGAACACCATACATGATTATTATCCAAAGACTTTCAATGTCAGCTATATTGAGTGTGTATACAATTCTAAAATAAATCCGTGTTACTGTATAAGTGTATATACTGCAATTTATTCACAGTAATTCTTGATTCCATATAGACTTCTTGGTTAATATGCATAAATTGATTGGTGCTCTCTCCATGTTATCATGCATATCTTGCTATTCTCTATTTTAATTAATTCATCATTATTAGATCGTACAACCAAACTTTGAATTCGAATTGGAATGCTAGCGATCTTAGCAATGATATCGAAACATCAGAAGTCACACAACAGCTATTGGATATCAATAATTTCTATGGTGATGGATCTGAAGAAGAACAGTCTTACGAAGCAGCGTGGATGGCATGTCTCATACCAAAACCACCGCCAACACAAGGTAGGATAACGTCATCCTAAGTCCTATCCCTTCGATGTTCTCTTGATTGGTTACCATTAGAACTAAAAGAGAGGGTATGCCTTGATGGCGTGTTCACTTTACTGATTCACATGATATGGTGTATAATTATACCAAACCTATAATTTATTTATGCATACACTAGCATGTATTACATATTGTAAACTTGTAGAGAAGAGGGGCTAATATTAATTAACCTTTGTCCTGGTCTACATCAATCTTCCATCCCATCCTCCCATCAGCGTTATTTGTGTTACTGTCCTGATCATCATGTGACATTGCTTTACTTTGATTGACAGAATTTCAAGAGGCTGTTATTTACCATAAAGAGGTTTACATATTTGGTCTTGTGATTGCTGGATTGGTTAGCCTCTCCTTGTTTATTACCATGGTATTGCTAATAATCGCTGCCATTACAGGT
>OU744453.1:10862035-11076912 GCA_916610825.1 Haliclystus octoradiatus
TATTGACAGCACCAATAACATCTTTAAGCCTCTAATGAGCGAGCTTTCTCCAAGTTAAACTTAATAAAAACTTTATTAAGGAGTGCAACTAGTCAAACACGTCTCCATGGTGTAATGAGTTTGGCAACAGAGAGAGAGACATCACAGATGCATTAAATTTGGATGATGTTCTGAAAAAGTGGTCTAAGGCACCAAAGACTGGAAGACAGAAGATGAAAATATAATTATTCAATTCACATTTCAAAGTAATAAATGCAACATGATTATCATTGATAGAAAGATATATTGTATTCATGTTTGACTCAATAGGTAACGATTCATGTTTATGTAATGAATTTTTCATTTACACATAGTAGTGAATTTATTTTGTTAACTTTAAGAGTGATCCGTCCACTGAGTGTGCCCATAGTGCATATATTAAATTTGATTTATAAAGCATTGACGTATATTTTTTGTGATTCCAACAAGTGCTTTCCTAGTAAGCCAGAATATCCACAGTAGGGGTGCCAGGAATTTTAAGAAAAAAATCGGTCCTTTTTCCCAGACACCCCCCTAAGATTAATTTCAATTTGCGCACCTGCTGATTGATTGATAATACAGTAGTATATTTAAGACAATTTGAAATGTCAATTAGAGGCAACCGTTGCAGTCATCATGATGAATTTTGATAGATCTACATTCAATGGTTTACTTGTTGGAATATTTGAGGTCGACCAATTTTGAAAGGTCATCAGACTTTTTTTTGGAAAATTAATAGATATTATCGGATCGGATTCAGATCGATTTTTTGTGTTTTGGATCGGATTACAAATATTCTATTGTTAACCCCTAGTGACATCAATTTGGTTTTCAAAACCCTCTAAAGTAATTTTTGAAAAGCGTTGGAATAATTGCTACATACTTTTAGTAGGTAATCGCATAGTTTGCAAGACTTAAAATACATCGATTTTGGTTGGGCTTATGCAAAAAACTTTTTACCCAAACAACTCACATCAGTGTTGATGTACTTTTATACTTTCATGTAAGCTTATGAGTTTATGAACGTGAAATTGCCAGATGTTTCTTGGACAGTTCATGAACCATTCATTGAAATTTGGCAACTTCAGGCTCATGAACAGAGTCGTGAACTGGACATGGACTATTCATGAAACCCAAATAGATGTCCATAAACCTTCTTTTGCAAAGGAAATTTTAGAGATTGATAGAAATGTAGGTCTCTATGATGAAACGCTCACTGTTACCTAATTGAAAATCGCTGGTTGGCACCATATGGCTAACTATTACATATTGATATGCTAGCAGAACGACTTACTCATAACAGGAATTGATTTGAAACCCGGTTTGAAACATGTGATTTCCCTAAACAAGAAATTGACTCCTTCATCCACATTGTACACTCTTGTTAACAATGCATCTCTCCGTACAATCCATACAAAATTCAGACAACATGCTGCATAATTCAAAGATAAATGTGATATCCTAGCCTGCGTGCAGACTAAAACCTATCTTGGCAAAAGTGTAAATTCGCCAAGATAGGTTAATCTGCATGCAGGCTATGATATTCCAGGCAGGGTATATCTTGAGTGAAGCTGGACTGATTCCATTAGGTTTTATTCCAGCTTGCCTTTTTGTAGGTATCATTCTTTGCTAGAAATTATTTAGATTATTGATGTTAATGGGATCAATTAGAGTTTACAAAGTTAGACAAATTCAAGTTTGTATGGGTGGTGATTACAATTCACCAAAGTGACCTTTTCCAAAAGAATCTTGATTGAGATTGTAACAAAGTTGACAAACTGGTATATAGTTCATGAGAAACGGACCATTAAACCTTCATGAACAGCTCATGAACTCTCATGACACTCATTAACACCTTACAAATACTTTCTGAACAGTTAATGAATGGTTAGCGGCATGTTTTTCATGAACTATCCACATAAACTCAGTATCACTCCATTGTACCAAAAAGTTTGATTAGTTTACCTTTGAAATTCGCAACAAAAATGTATAATGTATGAAGTGACTCTTCAGTGTTTTCTCCTTCCATCCTACTTGAATCCAACTTGTTACCTGTTGCACATAGTGGAATAAAGGCGTAGAGTCCAGTGGTGGCTGCATTGTAGCATGTTCGTTACATGGCAAAATAAACTATCGACTGCTGTTCATTTGCTATTCAACAACCAACTACTACTTGTAAATAGTTGTAAAACCAATATAATTCATATTATAGAGGATTATTCTGAAGTTGACTTAATACTATATCTGTAGTCCTGCACAAATATATGATAGGAGGGTTTTAACTCTCCATGACATTAGAAATATTATATACAATTTTAAGATGGTGAATGGACAAATTCTGAATGTGATTATATGCAAGTATACAATATTACATATATTGGATAACAATAATTACATGACATATTATAATATATTCAATTGTACAACTAATATTTCGAATTATAATGATGACTCGTCTACATGATGTTTCTTTCTAAATGGTTTACAGCCAGCTGATTCTTCAATTTCTTCTACACCTCGTCCAAATACTTTTATGAGCTGTCTATGTGTTCTACAAATAAAATGACGTAAGCAATTATCACCCTTCATAGTGATTATTATAAGACATTTGAAATTTTCCAAAATGATCACATGACTGCTACATAAAAAATTGCTGCTGTTCCTTATGACAGAATAATGTTGTATTGAGTTGTACAAGTGTGCCTTCCTTTTACCTCAATGTTAATGCACATGATCAGCTTGGTTATATCTAAATTCCTACTCAAAGAAATTCCTCAAACAATGTCAATAGCTTATGTATCTGCTCACTTTGCTCAGTTTTACATTTTTTCTGTAAACAAATGTTTAACATTTTTTCTGTAAACAAATGTTTTACATTTTTTCTGTAAACAAATACAATAAAAACCTATCTTCCTAAGTAAAATGTTTTACTTTGTAAATCAACATTTATTGTAAACACTTAAACATAAAGTACATTTGGCCGGTGGTCTGGTTGATTTTCATACATATGCAATTGTCGCTCCACCATTAACAAAATGGTGTGTGTTGCCAATGATCGAGTAGTAGTGTCGCTAGGATACGCTGTATTAAATACCTGAAATGAAGACAAGCCTTGTCAACCAACTCTCCATCAACATTCCAAATACCAATTGAAGCTAGATCAACAAAACTATCTGCGTATTTTTCATTCTCAATTTCTCCATTCATACCATTTTCATTTTCATGCAGCCGGAATTTGAATTCTTTTACACGGATGGCATTAACAAAATTGAAGCTGAACTAGATTTAAAATAAACAATGTTTGATGAGACATGATCACTGTTTGAGTTGTTCAAATTGTTGAGTTCATGAACTGTTCACAAACAGTTGATGGACTAGTTCATGGACGCTCAATGGCCTAGTTTCTATGGACTGTTCATGAACGTTCAATGGTCTAGTTTCTATGGACTGTTCATGAACTGTTTATGGTAATCAGGCAATTTATCATTCATGAACTGTTTTCACAGGGGAAATAAACATTATCAAACAGCGTAACAGCGATAACTAGCAAGGCAACAATCAAGAGGAAAATGATTCCGGATGAATATGAATAGTTTAAAATATTAAATTCAAAAATTGTTTCAAATTTCAAAAAGAATTATGAGAAGGCATATAACTAGGGGAAAAAGTGAAAAGGTAGTGGTTTCATAACATAAACTAAAAAGGATTTGACAGTGAAAGTGAAAGAAAAATAAAATTGTATTTTTTCTGAGATCATTTCAAATAAAAAAAATAAGATTCAGATTTTGTTTGTATTAAATGAGGATACAATAGCAACTTCCCCATCCCTTCTGAGCTACCCCTTTGGATTCAAGCTACACTTAAAATAGGTATATTTACCGGATCTCCTTTGTAAGCCATGCTATGCATTTGTTTGAAGTATTGAGCCCTAGAAGTCTTTCGGATAAGAATTAGATCCATGCAGCCATCACCTAAATGGGCATGAGGCGAAATCCCTGATACTGCTTTAGCACATCTACATGTGAGGTTTGCGCCAACAATACTGATGAACGAATCCGTCACAGATTCCCATTGGTCACTCTTATGAATATCTACAATAATATAGAAGATACATCATCTTTAGAATATTTATAATGCTAGCACCCTAGAAATGTAGCATTCCTATTGTAAATCAATGGCTGATTGTGAAATAAGAGATGCCCTTATTGCAAGTGAAGAACTATTCACTCATACATGTTTTACGTTACACAAATGAATCTGATGGTGTATCTCCTACAAAACAAGTTCTATGAATGTGGAATTGCTCACTCATATCCTTTATGTCTCAACATTAAAGCTTGATGCACTCTCCATCAAATGTTCATGAACTCTTAATGAACTGTAAGCTTTGTGAACTAGTTTTACAGGGTTACTTCAAAATTTAACCTATCTGAACAAAGATGTGAATTTATGCATGTAGGCTATGAAGCATAGTATAGTGTACATTGTGAGTATCATTGTCTTGGTGCAGCCAAAACTCATAATAATAAGCGGGTTGTGATATTAACTGTGTTGAAATGGTTGAGGTTGATAGAGACTAGTTCTGAAACATTATTGATACCAGTGATATTAAAGGGTTTCACTGTAATCGAATGTTTTCGTGCGACATTGCAATTTTTTTATTTTTGCAAATGCTCCAGCTCCTTTATTGAGCTGTTCAGTTCCTGAGAAAATCATGACTAGCTGTTCATAGAAAATTAAATGTCCATAATCTCATGAACTGGATTTTTCAAAAAGGAATTCTAAAATGTAAATATTTTGCCACTTTTTCTTAGAGAACCTTATTATGATTTGAAAATGCACAGATGAGTTCAGAAGTAACACATTTGTCTCAGAGTTCTATGCATCTCCAATGTCCAATATCCTTCATATCTTATGGCTCATTCAAATAACTAAAGCTCTCATCCTAAGTAAGGCATTATAAGCAGGATATTGTTCAACATTGAATAATTGAAACATGCAGTTGGGATAACATTCCTTTCTACTAATATAGTCCAATCAAAATGACATGACAACAATTTATGCATTGTAAAGTCAACATATAAAATTTCACACAAAATCAAGATTATCATGGAATATGTTACCAGGTTTATGTTCTTCTTTGCATCTTTCACAACTATAAAAAATGTAAGCATATATGTTAGGAATATTGTTCATGAATTGCAAAATTTCATCCAGGTTTTGCATATGCTGGTGGTAAGAATGCAACTTCAAATTAGAAACTGTTTCTCTGTATCATTTCACTTTTCTATCACATCACAATTCAAGATTCATTTTCAAGATCAATTTCAAGAATTTGGCTACAAATAGAATAATTTTGGAAATTCCCTACAACTGTTTGATGGAAAATAATTTGACAGACATGCCTAACCTTTACTAATCTTCCATTGTAATCTGAACATTAACGAGTATCAATTATTAGTTTTGTTGTGGAATTAGTTTTGTAGGCTACACGCCCCATAAAAGGCTTTTAGCCTACAACTTCATGTACAAATTATGAAGTCTGTTAACTGGGGCTACATACCAATTTAGGCGAAATTAAATCTAGTTATTGGGGGGGGGGGTCCTACGAGCGAGATCTAAGTTCAGTTCTTGTTTCAATTGTCTTCCTTGAATTTGGGACACCCTATGTGTGCCAGGAAGCATATTTGTTTGGGGATTACTATGTATAGAAGCATCATGGGGTGATTGGTCAACCTCTTATCTGTGGAATAGGGTAAGTTGTGTGATCCAGATAGGGCGCTGATATCAGTCTTGTACTAATTGGTTTAGTAAACAGTCATCACAAGTTTCTAACAGGTTTCTAAGTAATTTCAGTTACCATAACTGTTATGAGAGTTAGCTTTATATGTTGCTAACATTATTTTATTCACATTTGGTTATTTTGCATATTATGTCTAATACACGTCGAACACGCAACAGCCAGGACGCTGCTAATAATCTGACTCTTGTTTCAAGGGTCATTTTATTAGCGTCATAAACCTCTCCTGCTCAAGCTTCTTCAGCATCTAGTGGTTTGTCTTTTGGTACTGTAATATGCTGTTTGGTGGTTCATCGCTCACCTACGAGCAGCAAGGCTGAGAATTTCTCGAAGATGTAGTTGAAGCAGTATTGTCACGAACATCAAACAACGGTACCTCAAGTTTGGTAAGCGCTGTTCCACCATCAAACATTTCCGTGGCACCTTTGAACGCCAAAGTCAATAATCAAGGTACGTCAAATTTCCTACTTTCAATTGTGAACACATTTAATTTGCTATTATCAAGCGCAGACACAAACGTTTTTTCTACTCAACAAAGAGATGTGTCCATGTCCATGTCCAGTAAACCAATACTGGCTTTGCCTCAATTATATTGATCGTATTTATTCTAGTTTACAAGTCTCTACCATCTGCCGATTCAGTTACCCCTTTGACAAAGGAGCAAATGGCCAGTTTCTCACCCTGATCGACCATTCCCATCCCATGTCACTAACGGTATCAAGGATGTTCAGTAATCGATGCTTACCTGGCCAATGACGTCCATGCAGGAAGAGTTGCTGGCTCATTTGTTGTTCCGCTGCTGGACAGTCTTCAAGTAAGCAGCTTTGGCGTAATACTGAAAGGAAAGCAGCCGGGTAAATGGTGGCTTATTGTAGACCTATTCACACCTCCAGGTTTTAGTGTCGATGATGGAATTGAGCCAGAGGAATTCACTCTCCATCATGTCCAATTAGACCAGATACTTTCCATGGTAGAATCCCTCGGAGTGGGAGCCCTAATGGCACAGCCCCTTTTGCTTTCAACTAGGTGGCTATAGCAATGGAGTGGATACTATCTTCACATTTTTTTCCTGTCAAACATAGTCCATTACTTGAATGACTCCATAACGCCACGGCTACCTAGCTCAGGGAAGATTAGCTCAGATGGCAGAGCAACCGAACTTCAGGTCGGATCATATCTGATTGACTGTGGTTCAAATCCCCCAAAGGTCAACTCAGCCTTGACTTTATATGAAACATCAAATGAGTACCATCTGAAGATGGCAGATGGAATGGTCCAGAGGATATTGCATTGTGAGTAGCTGCGTTGCATCGTTGCGCATTGTCAATCGAAGCCTATCTGCCATGAAATTTGTTGACATTGATCTGCAGTGTCGCGGCTGAGATCAACAAAGAGCATTTAACATCATTGCTCTCATCGAAATGAGCCTCTCTTCCAGAAATAGAGGAGTGGTACAGGTGCCTTTGGTAGGGCGACGCAGTCTACATTACTTTACTTTTACCTGGCTCAGAAGAATGCACCCTTCAATGGATTACTGCCCAACAAGTTTGTCAGGAACTAGGTCTTTCTCTCAATGCAAAAATGCATCTCGCAACCATCCCATTCGACTCAATCTAGAATCCAAGGAGGATTTATTATGGTGGTATGAGCTTATTGGCCAGTGGAATGGCATGAGTTTTCAGCTATTTCCAAGAATATCAACATGTCAGCAATGTTCAGGATCGGCGCTGCAACAGTGGCTGCTTGCAATGGTGTTCCGGATCATGTCATTCAATCCCTTGGATGTTAGATGCCTTAATAGCCAGGTATATCTTCTTTATAGCTATATTAGGACTAATCCTGCATCTTTGGCCAAGTTATCTCACATAATGGCATAAATTGTTGGCCGAAGAAGACTTCATTTTCTACGGGTGCTTGGAAGTGTTTGGTGGGAGGTAAAGATGATGATCCTGATGAACTAGTTTGATGGAGACAGGTTAGCACAAAGTTAAGCTTCCTGAAAAATGTGAGAGTAGTTCCCACCAACCAAGCACTTAAGTCCCAAACCCCACCAATGGTGAGGATTTTGAAGAGTGATCTACAATCTTGTGTCTGACATCAGAACAGGCATTAATGATCCTTGCTCAGAACGAAAAGTAGCAGATTTGTTAGCTATACAGCAGGTACCTTCTGGTATAACTTACCCAGCAAAACATCTCTTTGAAGATAGAGGGGAGGAACCATCAGAGGCAGGAATATACATCACATCACCACGATAAGCTCTGCAATTGAAACAGTCGTAAGACAAATAATAAAAGAAGAAATAACACAGGTAAGGGGAAGCAGTTTGAAATTATCAAACAAATTGAAAGCAAATTGACAAACTATGGCTATTCCAGGACACAAGATTGAATGATGGAATGCCATACAACATTATTTAAGTATTTAAGCAATTTCCTACATCTATCAAAATGAAATATTGTAGCAGTTTCTCAAGAAATGCCCAAAATATTTGATAGATGAATAAGGATGTACTGTGTATAAGTACATAATAAGTAGCAATTTGTTGGGCATAGCTCCATCAACATTAATATTTGAGTTATGTTGAGTTATGAAGTTGACTAGATTTCATGAACTGTTCATGAAAGTTCATGAAGGTCACAAACTGTTTAAGAACTCATGGATTTTATTCACAAAGGTTTCAACAATAAGCTCTTGAACACTTGAGATGTTGTAAGATCTAACAAACTCATAAAATAAGCAGCTATCCTTTTATTCCTTTCCAACTAAGCAGCAATATTGGCTTAAAAGATACCCAGCTGATTCATATCTGAGTACCATTGATTGGCAACAATAAAGGTGACTTAAGGAGAGTACAACTACATGACAAATATTACAGCGGGATTCAGATGAATTGAGATGATTGGATAGAGGACTGTATAGTGAAATTGTGAACTATCCCGTGTAATAGAATGACTGTCAATTTACTTGTCTGATATAGGTTTGAATCAACATAAATAACTGTACTTACAGAAACTTCAGTGAGACATGAAATACACCACTTTATGAATGTTCCGATGATATATTTCGTTGTATGATAAATAATTATAACAATAATTATAAAGATGATAATGTATCTGTCTTATACAGAGTACATTGTGAACATTGATTAGTAGTATAAAAATAAATATATTTATATAAAAGTTATATGCCTAAGGTATAATGTTAATGTGGTTTTGCACGTGTATACAAAACGTGTTCTATTGTAAATATTACTCTACCAATATTTTTATGTTGTAATTAAGTTAGCTATGTTGGCAATATTTGAATGTAAATGTGAATATAAATTTAACTAATGATTATAATAAAAACATAATATGTCTGCATGGTTGTGTATAATAATAAAGTTAGTATAATAAAGAATGCTAATAAATTGCACGAGGACGAAGTTAACATAGTCCCCCCGTGACGACGAGTGTAAGTTGTCACTGATGAGCCTCTAATAGGCAGAGCTTAACTGTAGGACGAGTAATAGTGAACTATGGTTTTGTTTTGGATTGAGCGATTGGACATGACCATCTTTGGCATGGTACGTTTGAACAATGATTGTCAATGTTTGGTTGTTGGTTGACGGACGACATCTCCAGGTTGGTACGTTGTGAACAGGACTGAAGGCCAGTGACCACGGACAAGATATTCACTTCAGGATGAGTTGTGATCTTCTTCTTGACTTGCGGAGTAGTTGGTAGACATCTTCTGTGTTGAATACCCCTAGTTTTATTGTCATTTGTGGTAACCGGTAAAACAAATAAATCATAATATGTTAATCGTTTTAGTTTGTTTGCATGATAATTAATATTAATTATGTCCTTGGTATGAGCTTTGGAAATCTGTCCATCTTTTGAATCTACATTATGTAACTTATTCCTAAGTGATTCAGCTTTGCAATGTTTGTTGTTAGATTTAGTTTTAATAATAGCATTTTGCGTGTTATCTTGAATCGTTTTTTCTGCATCGGTATTTGTAGATTGACTTTTTTCCGAGGTAGATTGGGAATGCATTGTTGTGTATATTGATATACCAGCTTGTGATTTGTGCCCCCCAAATAATGTCCATCCTAATGGGGTCTTAAGCGCATAAGGTTCTTTACTTTTTCCTTTACGGCATTCTAATGGGATTAATAAATCAGGTTCGTTGGCTCCGATCAATAAACCAATTTCCTTAATATTGTGTATAATAGGTATATGTATATCTTTGAGATGGGCATAGTTTGATAATTCTTTATTAGAAGGAATAGGCATTGGAGGTAAACATAAATTTTCTACGGACCAGGCTTCACCTATTTCGAACTTTAGTAGCTCCTCTGGATTGCTAATTTCTAATTTAACTTTGTTTGCTTGTATGTTATTTCTGCCCGATACTGTCATAATGTCTAGTTTTTCTTGAGTTCCTTCCAATCCTATCTTATCAGCTAGGCTTTTATTTACTAAGGTTGCTTGACTTCCTGTATCAAGTAATGCTAATGTTTCTAATGCGCCTTTCGGACCATGTAGTCTAACAGGTAATACTTGTAAATATAAATTACTTTCGTAAGTTTCGTTGTAAGAACTAGTTGTTGTAACAACCGCAGATGACGCAGAGGCGCTTTCATTTTGTTGTTGCTGGTGTTCTGTAACGTCCGAAATAGGAACTGATGATGTTGGTTTTTCATAATGTAAAAGTGTATGATGTGAACTGTTACATGTTTTGCATTTATATTTTGAGTTGCATGTACTTGCGATGTGTCCTTTTCTGAAACAGTTGAAACATAACGAGGAATCTGCAATAGTCTTACGGCGTTGTTCTATCGACTTATTTTGGAAATCTGTGCAATTCCAAATATTGTGATTGTCTTTACAAACAAAGCAACATTGTTTTGTATTTTGATTGTAGCTTGTATTTGTTGTGTTGATTACGATTTTCTTAGCATTGTTTGTTTTGAATGAATTTTGAATTGATTGACATTTGTTGTCTGTAATTCCCAAATTTCCCCAAACAGCGTCTGTAGCGGCTAACATTTCTTTTTTAATAAATTTTAATAATTGTAAGACGTCTGGCTCTTTTTTGTCTGCTCTAATATCGACGATTTTTCTTTTCCAACGAAATTGAATGCTTTTAGGTAAACGTTCAGCAATAGCAATTAACGACGGCTGTGAATTAATATCAGAATAATAGTCCAATTGTTTTAATGCTGATGAACATGAATTTAAATGATAATAGAATTCTCTAATTTCCTCTGCATCGTTTGAAATTATATTTCCTTTTGTAACTCTGTTTATGTATGCTCTTGATATTAAAACTCTGTTCCCAAACATTTCTTTTATTATTTGTAAGGCTTCGACATAGCCATCACTGTTGTGTGGTAAACCATCGACCGCTAGTTTTACTGGGCCTTTTAAATGGTTTAGTAAATGCGTCATTTTTGTGTCTGGTGAAAGTGTTTTTCTATCGTGTACTTGGTGTTTGAACGAATTGACAAAATCTTGATATTCAAATGCGTCGCCATTAAAATCTTTTAATTTTAGCGTCAATGAAACAAGCGTGTCACCCCATTGTGCATCTGAATTTTCAGTAAAATTTGCGCTTACTTCACTTGCCGTGAGTTTATCAATCCACGCGTCTATGGCAAGGCTCGATTTTTCTCGCGCAATATTTTTGTTTTCTTGATTGTTAATTAATTGTGAGTCTAATTTTCTTACAGGGCTAACTTGAGGTGTGGTATGTTCTTGTTGTGTCCTTAATAAAAGGTCTTCTTCTAATGAGGTTTGTGGTTGTCCTTCTAACTTAACTTGTGATTGATTGGCTATGGTGTGTTCTTCTAAATAATCATCTATTTCACAGATAATTATTTCGTACTTGAGTTCAATGTTCGATAACCACTCATAACTCTCTGCTAATTCTTGCTCTGTCTTGGCTTGTGACAAAACAATTTCATTGGCGGTAACAACTTCATGAAAGATGGTCTGAAGCTTTATTCTGTATGACTTCAGTAGACGTGTGTTTGGATTTTGTTCCAAAATTGATTTGGCTAATGTTGCCGTTTTCGTGAAATGGGCTAGTTTCCCACCTCTACTTCGCTTGTAATTGATGGCATCTATTCTGGGTCTAATGGAATGATCTGTTTGTGCTACTGTATCTGTACTATCAACTTCTAATTGATCTGTGTTTGCATCTTCGGATGATGTGGCAATTGGATCAGTATCGAATTCAGACATAGTAAATTGAGAATGCTACTCCGGTTCGACGGACCAATATTACAGCGGGATTCAGATGAATTGAGATGATTGGATAGAGGACTGTATAGTGAAATTGTGAACTATCCCGTGTAATAGAATGACTGTCAATTTACTTGTCTGATATAGGTTTGAATCAACATAAATAACTGTACTTACAGAAACTTCAGTGAGACATGAAATACACCACTTTATGAATGTTCCGATGATATATTTCGTTGTATGATAAATAATTATAACAATAATTATAAAGATGATAATGTATCTGTCTTATACAGAGTACATTGTGAACATTGATTAGTAGTATAAAAATAAATATATTTATATAAAAGTTATATGCCTAAGGTATAATGTTAATGTGGTTTTGCACGTGTATACAAAACGTGTTCTATTGTAAATATTACTCTACCAATATTTTTATGTTGTAATTAAGTTAGCTATGTTGGCAATATTTGAATGTAAATGTGAATATAAATTTAACTAATGATTATAATAAAAACATAATATGTCTGCATGGTTGTGTATAATAATAAAGTTAGTATAATAAAGAATGCTAATAAATTGCACGAGGACGAAGTTAACAACAAATGATTGGTGACACAAAGACAAGGAGAAGCTGAAATATTTCAGATCCAATATAACAGAGTCACTTTAATTAAATGTTTCTTGAAACTACACCAGCTCTATAATTTGACAAACTACTAACCTGTTAGATAAAAAGGTTTTGAAACCAGCAAAGTCGTACCGGTGTGGCCCCATCCATCTCAATTTTTCGCTCTCTTGTATTACATCTCCCATGAACCCGTATCCAGCCATTGAGATACAATATTTTAAAAACTTTCCATCATTCCATACCGAACAAACGTCCACAGAAACTCTGTCTCCTGCGGTAAAACGTATAAATGTAATAACATCAGTTAGCATGACGCTAGCATTACTAGGGATCCTATTCAAATAGCAACTATTATTCACATAATATTTGAATAGTTTTCAAAAGCTAACTATTCAAATCATTTTTTAACTATTCAACCTTGTTTTGAATAGTGAAAATTTCTTACAAATAGTATAAAAACGGCAAAACAGAATGATTTTAGCAAAGAAAAGGATATTATGTTCCTTTCAACCTTTTCAAATGTTTGTATATACTTCCAAGTCATCATTCTAACATTGCAATAACACATATATATTTCCTTGAATCCTTTTTCTTCGTCCGAAAACAAAATTGCGACTATGAAAATTCAAATGAGATTTGTCTGCTGATAACCTGTGAGCAAGGTTGATTATATTGTTTGCGAAAAATAAGCCGTATTGTTTTCGTGAACAATAGGATTATTCGAATACTAAAATTCTCAAAATCCATATATTCAAATTCATGAACATTTTTGTGTGGGTTCATCAACTGAGTTCACAAAGAGTTCATTAACACTTCATAAACCGTTTCATGAACTGATTCATGAATGTGAAAATGCCTGGAAGTTCTTGAAAGGTTTATGAACTTTGGGCAATTCCACGTTCATGAATTCATGAAATTTTTTTCACACGGATAGTTCTAGTCTGGTTCTAGCTACTTCAGTGGCTTATTAGACATTCAGGTTTTTATTACCTACACCAAATTTTGGCAACCAAACTTGATAGCTTGTTCGTACAGAGGCAATTATCTATTACAAACAACTCATGGATAATTGAATGTAAAAACTACAAAGCAACTGCAGAAGTGGAAAACTTCACCAACACCCATTACACATCTCATAAAAAATCAGATGATTGGATTACAATTTATTGAGATACTACAGTGTATCATTACATTAGAATGTGTAGCTCTGTGGCAAAAAGTACTTTGTGCGGGAGGCTGGGGTTTGGTTCCTCATTGACGTACACATGATTGCATTTGTCTGTAAATGTGTTCATGTCTCCCAATAAACATGCACTTGAGCTTACGGGGGTGACTATCGGTTATGATGTAGTAAATTGAGAACGAAATATTATTACTATTATTATTATTACAGTGAAACCTGTATATAACAGCCAGCTATGAGAGGTAGATAAATTGACCATTATAGACAGGTCGCCTTTATATAGAGGTTTGAATAAATAGAAAATACTATTTCAGACATTGCAAAAGTGACCACTATAGACAGTTGGCCGCTGTGTGGAGGTGACCGTCACAGTGAAACCTGTATATAAGAGCCAGCTACTAGAGGTAGATAAATTGACCACTACAGGCAGGTGGCCTTTATATACAGGTTTGATTCAATAGAAAATTCAATTTTAGACATTTTAAGAGTGACCATTATAGAAAGGTGGCCGCTGTATAGAGGTGACCGTTATAGCAGGTTTGACTGTATAACAGGTTTGACTGTAATACTAAAATAATAAAATGTATGTTTAAACAAATATTATTATTATATTGACTGTGCCGTTTCAATCACAATTGCAAGGCGTAGTTGAGCAGTAGACGTAATGTAGCAAATAAATGGTACTTTATTGTTAAAACAAATTCAAAATATGTTTTTATATTGAACAAAATGGTTTTATTACCTTACTATTTTTTAAGGTGTTTGCTCTGACAAATCAAAACATTTAATAAAGATATAATCAAAATGTAAACAAAAGAAGTTCATTATGCACCAAAGAAAGATTGATATATGTACCGGTAAGCAATTGCAGAATAATCTGAGAAAATATTTTTTTCAATTCTAGTTTTCACATCAATGAGGTGCTCATCAAAACACATAAATAGTTGTCCATAATATGGATCAATTGTGAGATAAATGTTACAGTATGTTACTTCAAAACCAATAACCTATTCTGCGGTGAAGTCCTTGTTAAACAATTTAGGATCAGTGTCAGGGTCCGAAAAAACCCAGCAACCTGGCAAAAATTCTGAAGAAAATTCATTTTGATTAATTTTTGTCCTCAAATTTAGAGATAATATGGCAATATCATAAGGAATGTTTCAGATGAAAAGTTCACAGAAGCTGTTTGAATAAAAAGTCAGGTTTGAATAAAAAGTCAGGTCTGTAAGGATAGAACATTTGTCGGACACTGACCAGTGCAAGTCAATTCAATGAAAATCCTTACAATGTATTGTGAATATTGCTTACATCTGATAATTCAATTTAGTAAGAATAGTTATCAGTTACATACCAACAATAATGTGAAGTGCACAGGTCGTAGCGTCATTAATGCCAGATGTACAAAATGCAATTGTATCAGTAGAGCCTTTAAACGCATAAATATAAATAGAAAATAGAAACATTTTGGCAATATCACTACAGTATTTAGAAAATTGTAGAATGCCTTTTCTGAATCAAATTGGCTCAAAGCTATTTTAGAAATAGTTACACATTCCATGGCCTCCATTATACTGGACTGCATTTTGAATATTTAGAAGTTGGATTTCAATGTTTAAATTAATAGCTTTAAAATGAATATAACGTTCAGTGAGATACACAAAAAGCCAACCAGCAAGAGAGGAACAGATCATAGATATATATCATTGTTCTTGTATCCCATTGCACAGTGCATACATGTGTCGCTGATTCAACAGCTTATATACCTGGTCGACACCTCATAATTATCTTAATTTTTAAGCAGTGTTATATACACGGTTGACGGTCACAAAGAGAAGTTTGAGGTGATTATTACAATTATAGGGAAACATTCAAATGGAAATATGGTACATTTTCCAATACATCTATGGGGAACTTTTGTTTTTGCTTCTGGGGTTTAGACAATATAAAAGTTGGAAGTTTTAAATTATCATCATGTTCTCATGACTTTGATTATAATAAACATGACACTTTGATTTGATTAAACAAAGTTCAACACATTTGTCGCTTAAATTAAAATCTCATGTCAATTACAAGAAATCCAGATGGCATATGTAGTAGCCAAATCTGAATGTAAGGTTAATTTTCTTTCAGTAAAATTTCATTTCAATGTTGATAGAATGAACACAATTACTCATTAAGAGGGATTTTCTACCAAATACACAGATTATCAATGTGAAGTACAACATATGCTGAAGACCTTTATTGCCAAAAACTACATGCAACAAGTATACTTATAGTGAGACAACAGGGAAGAGTAACCTAACACAAGCACGAAGGAAAAAATGTGTCCATCTTTTTCCAGTGTCTCACCGGGACAAACACTAACCAAGTGCATGTAATACTTGATCTAGAGCCATTCATAAAATCTGTACTCAGTTGATGTTGCAATTTTCCACCCCTGTCCTTATTCTTAGATGTATGCTGTTGGTGTGATCACTTACCATCTCCCCACAACTTCCCTTGTGAAAAATAGTTCAGGAGTTCATGAACAGTTTATGAACGTGAAATGGTCCCAATTTTCATGAACAGTTCAGGAGCAGTTCATGAATGTTATAAGTTCATTCAATGATAAAGAACAGTAGTAAAACCGAAGATATAAAGATAACAATAACAATACAATCTAGTTGCTGTAGTGTTTTATCAACCTGACATAATCAATCACCAAGCACATGCTTGATGTCTGTTGCACAGGGGGCACAACTGTTACTGTATAAGATACACAGGGTTTAACATAACCAACATTTATAACATAAGATAATATAACAATGAACAGTTCTAGAAAATATTGGGCCATTCAACGTTCATGAACTGTTCATGAACTGCTGAACTGTTTTTCTCAGGGGTGGGTATGATAGCAGCGTAGCCCACTTATAAAATAAGCATATATTGGCCTGCAATAGCATTTTTTGTTTGCAGTAGCATATCTTTGGAATTTTCATGCACTTTCTTTAAAAACACTTATATATTGATATTACCTGCTGGTATGAGGCCCACAGTTTGAAATGGTTTTGTGGATGAAATTCCACTTTGATGATCTTCAGTTGAATCTTCAGATATTTGATTGGATTTGTGATGCCTTCTCAGAACACCATTGACGATTTCGCTGGCCATGCCATCACCACCAACTGAGACAATCCTAAAAATATATGTCGTTGATACTTGAATACTGTAAATAGTATTGAGATAGCAATACAATTATAGACAGCACATTGGAAAAAGGTAGTAAGACAGCCCATAATAATTATTGTTAGCCTTGCCCCCGTATAACAATTATATTGACAATTCAAACACGTTACAACTTTATTGTCAAACCTTATCATTAAAACCATACTGTAGTAAAATTGATTATAATCATTAGTTTAATTTATATTCATAATTTACACTCACATATAACAACATAAAAATATCAGTACAGTAATATTCACAATAGAACACAATCTGTATTTTGGTTAACGTATTACAGCAGGATTCAGATGACTTGAAATGATTGAATAGAGGACTGTATTGAGATTGTGAACTATTCACGCATACACACATTCAAATCAAGATAAAGAATTCATCACAAAATTATCGGTAACAATTATTCATTTAAAATTTTTTTTTTTCATTATAGTATATACACGTAAAACAAATATCAATAAGATTCAGCCATATTCTATCTATTGCACGGGATATTTCAAATTTCAATACAGTCCTCTATTCAATCATTTCAAGTCATCTGATTCCCGTTTTAATAAGAACTCAAATAAACATAGAAGACCAGGCATACATATGGTATATTCTAGAAATGTTTATCAAGCACACCAGTACCTCCTTGCAAAAGTTGAATCTTATCCATGAAATGTCATCAGATTATTTCACACATTTAACTGCTTGGTCACAAGTCACCACATAAGTAAGCCTCCTTTTCCGTACACAACAAAGCCATCCTCATCACCCTCCTCTGCGACCAACACTTTGAATGGGTGGAGTTGCTGCAGCTCCAACAACTTCCCTCTGCAGCACCGCACCAAGTTCCTCACATAACAAATCATACTTCATCAAATTGCACATCAATTACAGTAATCAACATTGTTAATGACAAAATCACTCCAAGTACATCAAAGTCTAATCAGCATTCCCAATCAAAATGTTTTACCCACTAACAAAGTTTAACAAGATTGTGGAAGAAAGCTAAATCTTCTAATGCTTCTATATTAACTTATTTTTATATTTACTTGCTCCATCCGTTTGTACATAGAAGAGCTTTTGCTATTGCTGTTTAAACAACCCATAGAGATGATTTCTATGTAAGTGTTACATAGGACTTTTCATCACCAAGAACAGTCATATTAGAATATATGATACTTTTTAGGACCTTAGACCCTCTGGGAAATGAACTCATTATTTCCCTTGGCACCATGCATTAAGTGCTTTAGTATATTCATGGTTGTTAAATAGACAATGAAGGCACAGCGAATAGTAATAATTCAACTAAATTATTCATACTGGCAATAAACAGGAAATTTAATTGAGATTAGGGTTTAGGATTTTCTACAAATAGATTTTGTGTCACGTGAGTACTGACGGTATGCTACTGGTAGCAAAACCAACCTCAGCAGGGAACAGCCAAATTAAGATACGGAACAAACAAGACTGGTCCAGAGCTCTCGTGATTCTCAGGTGACAAGAAGCGAGCGAATAAGGGCGTAGAGATAGTGCAAGGGGAAGACGTTCACATTCATATGATTGATTTCGCAAACATCAGTTATTTTTCAGGAAACAAACAGCCTAGTAATCGGTATTTGTTGATACGTGGTTAGATTCGAGCCACAGCGCTGGGGCATTATTTTCCCACCATCCCACATCCAAAAGAGACTTAAGGTGGTAAGTATCTAGGAATTTCCACTGGCTTAGCAGTGTGACTGGTTCTTGTTTGGTGGTGGTGACAGAGTAGGTCCTCTCGATTACAGTCAAAACAAACGGAGACCACCATCCAAGCACCAATGCCAAAAAATACGGGTAGACAAGACGACAAATTTAATTACAGTATTACAAAATGCAACAATAACAATGATGCCTAAAGGAATTGAGAACTACGCATAATTAAAGCTTGAAACATTTTTAACATGCTTGAAAGGTGACAGGATTTCAATCAAAGGCATCATTTTATTTGTTTGGTAAATGTTTCTTCCGCCCATAAATCATTATCTATTTATGCAATGCCATATACCAGACAAAACGGTCTACAAGATCTTCAAGTATTCAATCACAATCACAGTTTGGAATCTCACAAAAACGATAATGTTGTTCCCATAGTTTATGCAACAATCAGCGTGTAAAATAACATTACATTGAAGAGCAGCTTACCCATCATAATTTTGAATCTCTTTATTTAGGAGATAATCATATGCATGGTTCGCATATTCTGTTACTGTTGAATAAATAAAAACATTATATCACAAAGGAGAAAAACTGACATAGTTGATTTAGTAAATAATTGAATCTTGTTTATGGTATTTTGTGAATCTGGTCAAAGTAGGCTGCTATACTGTTGTACTGTGGTGTCTACTTGACATATAATCTTCAGACAGAGCATATTATAGGCCTAAGAAATAAAGACAGTATTAGATAAACTGAAATACCAATGGTTAGTGCCAGCAGTAGGCTATGAGACTTTACACAAAACCCGATACATTTTGACTTGTCATGGTTGACATTTAGCTTCCATTAGGAACAATATCGGCAAGTTATATTGATACAGCTTCGCTAACTAAATCATGATGATGATAATGATGATAAGTTTTTATCTTATCCGTCAATTGTGAGTTATAAACTTCATTTATTTTCATTCAAATGATAAAAGTATTGATAATTACAAACCAATGACTTCTTGGACAATCCCAGCTAAGTCAAATAATGGGCCAACTTTATCTTTGTATATCTTTTTAGCCATCTTCCTTCCTCCAACAGGATTGATAAAAACAAGCAGATTTTTTGGACGTTTCAGAGCTGTAAAATGTAATCATATTCTGGATAACTACGGTACATACAGTATGTGAAGTACATTTGAATCCATAATAAGTCCAGTTGAAGCATAACAGTAGGTCTGTTTATTATTGAGTGCTTAAATTGTTAGGTACCTACTCTAGAAGTGTTTAATAATAGTGATTGAGAAGGTATCGCCCTACTGAATTCGCCCGTATTACTCTTCTATTACGATGTGTTAAATTGATAGCAGCCTTGATGATTAGATTGGACTGCTTGGAAGAAAAACAGAACTTGTGATCTAATTTTTGTTTTCATCTTCATTAAACTGTCTATTTTGCGCACTTACTACCTAGATTGGTAAAAATGCAATGCAACATATGACTTAATGGTGGTGTATGACTTGTTTACAAAAAGAAAGAATTTTAAACGATTTCATTTCATTGACTTTCCTGATTTGATGATCGTGAAATTTAATAATTATTCTGAATTATAGCTAACATGCACACATCCGTCCAAAAAGAACAACAAAACAATATGAGCAATATATCGTTTCCTGATATTTTATGTTGACACTTAAGAAGCCAAACCAATTTGCAAGGTGCACTTATCAAAATATGGAAAAAATGCATCCCATAGGAATTTTCAAAAAATTATAAAATAGAAATGTTCCTTTCATTTGTGATTTTATAAGTTTCAAAAGTGTCATTTTCTTGCATTCCTACTGATTTGCTTCTAGCTTTTTGAGACACCCAGTCCCACAATCTCCAATGTTTAACCCTGGATGCAAGAGGAAGATATACCTTGAAGTCTTTCATTTCCGATCCTTAGCCATTCCTTGCAGACCATTGTAACCTGACCGTAAAATACCAATTTTTGATGTTTCCATTTTTGATGTTTGAGTCTTTTCATATAATGTATTGATATACCTTTGCATGGTTGCATTTCTATTTCATTGGAACGAGGAACATGGACATTGCTAGTTCTATGATTCGCTTCTGCTTTAATTGCTAATACTTCACAAAGAGGAATTGTCATACCTGAAAAAAAAATCAATGCTGCAAAATTCAATAGGAAAAACGAGCATAATCAATTTCAAGGTAGTGGTCTATAAATGTTGATCAATCTTATCCTACTTGATGATTTAACTACTAGACAGACAGTCAATGATTTCAAATAAATTAAACAAAGTTCCAGGTGATATAGTTTTAACTTTGAAGCATTTAATTCACAATTAGTGCAATACCACCGCCCTCAGATGTTGTTCGGAGTACATTGTGAAATTTAAATCCATTTGGGCATAGGTTATTAATGATTGCTTGTTCTGTATTGTCTGCCTGCAGCCATATCTCATTAATTGCAAATATATCTATGTGATGATCAACCATAAAGTTTTGATTATGTGCGATTGTTTCTTACAGATCTTACATTTAACAAACAAAATTGAACAGGTCGGTGATATGAATCAATGGGAGTTACATGAGGTGATTGTGGTATTGTAATGAGACAACGGCTTCTTGTGATGGATGAATTAATACAGTTGTTGTTGTTGATAATATATTCAAAATCATTCACAATGAAACCTATATTTTCAGAACAGAATAACTCACAACTTTTGTTGCTAAGATTGCCCCTTATTGATCGTCCATATTTTATAATTTTAATCTTTTTTCCGCCTCTTGGTCTTTTTCTTCTTTTCTGTTGATGTCCACGTTTGTAATAAAAAGCATATTTAGCATTTGCAATGGTACATGATGCTAACAACCCATAACAACGCAATTGAATGATCTCCTCCTTACTATATGATAACACCATCCCAAATTAAAAGACACTTAAAAGTATGTAGCAGTGCGAGTAAAAAAAAGAAAAAGAATATTTAAAAGAAACAATTTAAAAACTATAACTTGCTACAATACACAACAAATTTAAAACTATATCTTTGTGAAACGAAGTAAAATGGGAATATATACAATAAATTATATTTTCTGGGCGAGCGGTTGCAAACACGTCCGTCACCACAGAAGATGTCAATTATTCTGTAAGTATTTTACCTTTATATCACTTATGCTATTAGAAATACTATACAAATAACACTTTCTGTCCAATATGTGTTACATAAACACAAGTGTTGTGTCATGAGGCATGAGGGAGGCGCAAGAAAATCAAGAGCCATTGCGGCGAGTAATTTTTGAATTCCTTGGAGTGCCTCATATGTTGAGTTCGACTAATACTCAAGGATAATGTAACGATAGAAGCTACGGTAAGATAGAGACAAGAATAACATGCCTGTTCACAACCACATCAGTTTAATATCTACACAAATGTATCCAATTACAATATACAAGATTGGAAACTAATGAATGTTATGTAACAGCAACATGAAGGCACTACATTCATAGCAAAGAGTAACAAGTGGACCTCACTTCATTCTGGAAAACAGAAATGTTCAGAGTAAATGGACAAGAAGAAAAGTCTACGACAAGCAAGACTACATCAATAGAGCGTGTTCCTCTGACGTCACACACCCTTGTAAATTGTGCGGCGGCAATAAAGTGATCAAAATGCAATTTTTCTAACGATATACCATTATCTGATTATACTCAGAAGTTAGATAAACATGTGAGAGAATGTTATCTGTAAAATATTGCTGTTATTGGTGTGGATCCAATCCATAATTCCTGAAGAAAAGTTTGATGGAATTAACCTTCCTCCTGTCCAAGCGAGAGGTATTTTTTCTTATCTTGTTCTGGATACCAGCCATGACAACAATTCAAAGCCTTCAAATACCTGGAGGCTTACAATCAAATGGTTTCAGGATATATTACCTGTGTCATGGGATGTATTATAAAAGATACGTATATTTGATTTGAAAAAGTTAGATATTCTCAGCAAATAAATTATTCTCCTGTGCCATCCTGAATATTGACAGAGAAAAGTGGCCCAAAATGATGTGATCGCTCATTGTATTGTGTGTAAAGCTGGTTTGGGAGAGTTTTGGTCACACGTAGCAAATATTCTTTTTTACGCCGAAGGTTGGAATAGGATACACAATCAATTTTTCTGTGCTCAAGTAAAATACACTTGGTTACTGCCAACAATTTCATACTGCTACATGAGTTTGATGTAAACATGAAAAGCTGGCTGTGTTGGCATTTGAAGCTGTAATGGACAAGCATTATAAAAACTATGTCATCAAATCATGTTGCTTATTTCTAAGCAAAGAACATCCTTTTGTACATGTAACATGTGGAGAAGGATATGGCAAAGTGAAATGTCTTTATTGTTTGGAAAGTTTTGATTTCCAGCTTATATGACTAATACTGATTGCTGTTTAATAAAAAAGAAAGATATGTACAACTTGGACCCTACACATTCTTACTTTTAGAAAGTGCAGCAGCAAATAGCTATTACTGGAATTAAATTTACTGATTTTGTGGTTTGCAGATTCAATGGAAATGACATTGAATTTATCAGAGATATCAATTCGAATATCAAGTAGTGTATGACAGTAATCGTTGTAATGTAACACTTGAAAAATTACAGAATTTTTGAACGTTTTGTGCTTTGCCTGAAATACTTGCCAGATGGTATACTAGCAGAAAGGATTCATCTTCCGGAAAAAGATAGTACAGATATCAATAAGGCACCTGCCGAGAAAATAATGATGAGGAAATGGCTGTTTGCAGGAATGACCAATGTCCTATCAAACGTTATCATCTTTCCTGTCTCAAAATTGATATTGACAATTTTCGAAAGTATTGGCTGTATCCCAACTGTACACGACTACCACAGTTCAAACGTCAGAAAAAATAGATTTGGTTGAAAAGCTTGCAATTGAAAAGATCTGTATTTGTATTTGTAAAAAGATGCTTGTTAAAGGTGATAAAGTTATAAAATGCTGTAATGTGAATTGTTCTAATGGTACAATCTTCCAGCTATCATGTCTTAATCAAATACTCTGGTACTGCAATGCATGTCTTACTGAAAATGTTCTAGTGATCACCCTTGAGACTGTTGGTATTTATCGTAATTGAGCTAGCTTGGCAAAGTTAACAGATGAACACTACTCCATCATTCTCAACAACAAATAGATAGACAGTGACATTGTGCAGTAGTCACAAGTTCTTTTACAGAAATCAAATCAGTCAATTGAAAGCCTTCAATGGTCCACTCTTGGACCCTACAGAAACTTCAGTGTTGTTAAAAGCCATTTATACAGATCGTAACACACTGGGGCAACCATTGGGTCTGTGTTGGCTCTTGTGCTACTGCAGCTGGCACAATTCATTTGTATAACAGCATGTATTCAGGAAATCTAAATAATGACATTATAGATCAAGTAAAGAATCTGGGTGGTGAATATAATTAAAGAAGTTTTATATATTCCAGTTTTTCAGCAAATCAATAACAGTGATTGTGGGTTATATGCACTTGCATTTGCCACTTGTCTTATTATGGACGTTAATCCTGCTGATGTCACATTTGTTGAGTTGAATCCTTTTTACCGCGCTTGCCAGATTTTCTACCATAATTGTTAAAAGTATAAACATTATTGATTGTATTCAGATTGTTTGCATTTAATTCAATTAATTAATTAGTTCATTGCCTGGTTGGTTGTTATTGTCTTTAGGCTTAGTGTCTATTGTTTTGTAATTGTAAGGCTTATTGTTAATAGTGTATTGAAATAGGTATTACTGCTATTTTGTTAGGTCTAGTAATTCTGTTGTTTGTAATTGTAAGGTTTATTGTTACTGGTTAAAAGTATAACTTCTTCCTGTCCTGTGGCAGAGAAAACATTCTGTTCTTCAAGCAAGTCAACTAGTCAAGTCAGGAACAGAAGCAAATATATTAACTCTCAATACATTAAAGAACATCTTATAAATAAATAGCACAAAAAAGATACAATACAATTTGCTCATTTAGTTTTATATTGTTTCAATATGTTCTGCATTATTTTATTTACTCAAGCTTCAGTATTTCACTGATTTTTACAATTCATAACAGCAAAAGATTGTGAAAGGATGTTGTTAATGCTGACCAACCATCGAACACATTGCCATATTGATCAAGTTAGAACAAGTAACAAGTAACAATGAAAAAATTTGAAATATATATATTTTCTTTATTGGAATTACTTTATGTGGTATTTTAATTAGGCGTAACTATAATTCCTGCAATCAATATTCTATAATTATATGTTGCTTAAGGTTTTATTATAAACGGCTATCACATCAGCCCTTTGTGAAGTCATGCAAAAGCATCGTCCGATCACAGTTATTTGTACATTATGTTTAACATTATTTGAGATTAGATCCAAATTGAAGGGGGAGTTTGTGGTATTTTAATTAGGCGTAACTATAATTCCCATCAATCAATATTCTATAATTATATGTTACTTGAGGTTCTATTATAAACGGCTATCACGTCAGCCCTTTGTGAAGTCATGCAAAAGCATCGTACGATCACAGTTATTTGTAAATAATGTTTAACATTATTTGGGATTAGATCAGACTTGACTCTGAATTGAGAATGTTGTCATTGATGTGTTGTTATAAATAATCCTGTTATTTTGTCTGTTATACGACACTTTATAAAACAAATAAACCAAGCGACAACACAAACACCTTTCAATATAAACCATTTGAATTAAGCCATTTTTTCACAGTTGGGAACACAACTAGGAACACAAACATGGCGGACTTGAATGCAATGACGTCAATTGATGACGCAGGGGAAAACATTCTATAGAAGACATTCGAACGGCGAAAATATTCAGTGAATCATGCCAGAAAATTGGTAATAGATATCAAATCGCACTACCCTGGAGAGAAGCCAACGGCACTAGGAGATAGCTATCATATGGCACTAAAAAGATTAGAGGCAACAGGAAGACTTTAGAAAGATCAAGACCTGGCACAAGAATATGACAACGAAATCATGCAGCATAAAAAGATGGAATTCGCAAGAAGATTAGCAGAAGAAAAATTAAACAACTATAATGGGCCAGTAGCATATCTCTAATTAGCCTCATTTTAGCAATGCTTCACACAGCCCCTTTGAGTACAGACATGAGAGCCAAACTCAGTCCAAAGAGAGGAAAATTCTTTGAAAATTACCAAGACAATAACAAAACCAGCGTTTTAGATGGAATTTCCTTGTTTCAAAATTGATAGAAAATGAGGAAATCAGCTTTTTCGAGGAACTCTCTAATGCCTGTGAGTAAGAGAAACATTTAACAC
This sequence comes from Haliclystus octoradiatus, assembly GCA_916610825.1. Taxonomy (NCBI): domain Eukaryota; kingdom Metazoa; phylum Cnidaria; class Staurozoa; order Stauromedusae; family Haliclystidae; genus Haliclystus; species Haliclystus octoradiatus. Next base: position 10,888,146 of record OU744453.1, read on the forward strand.
AAACATTTTTTAACAGGCATTACATTATTTACACATTTCGAAGTACATTGAAAGACGTCACATATTCAAGTTACCACCATTTTACAAAAATAACCTTCAAGCTTGGTTTAATCAAATAGAGAGCCAATTTACAATCCGTGCCATCAACTTAAGCATCACAAAATACCACCAGGTTGTTTCTGTCTTTCCGAAAGATATTGCTACTCTTATTTTGAATTCTGCATCTACCGCGGATATGTGTAATTATGAACTTTTGAAAACAAACATCCTATCGTTGTTAGAAAAATCTAAACAAAGTCACGTAAGCGAAATATTTAATGTCAAAAATAAGCAACGCAAAACCTTGGCGGAGATACAACAATTTTAATGTCAAAAATTTTACAATGTCTCCCGATAGATCTACGCACCACACTCAGTGATTTTTAAATTAAGCTGCTGAGAAGCTTACAAAGATCGCTGACCACATGTTGGCCATTAATTTATCTGGCACCGCAGCTCTTCGCAGCAAACCAGCTAACACATATAATAATCATCAATACACAAATACACCTAATTATTCAACTACAACAACATTATAATAAAGCAGCCACATCCTCCTATCACAATGCTATTCCCATGGAGTTACCAGCTGTTTCACATAAATCAACAATCCAAAGTTTGTTGAGCACATTTGTATTACGGATGTTTTGCTCGCCCATGCAGACATTGATGCCAGTTCCCCAGTGATGCCCCTGTTAAACATTTAAGACAAACTATACAGTCTCTTAATTTTGTTTAATATTGACGAATTAGTGTATTACCACAACACCACAGGCCTAAGCATTACATTGCTCATCATGCTGTTATCCGAAGAGACAAGGAATCTACTCCATTGAGAATTGAATTTGATGCTTCAGCCAAACATAATAATAAAACCCTCAACGACAGATTGATGAAAGGACCAGATTTGCTGAATTCGCTTTTTGGAATAATTCTTTGCATCAGAGAAAACAGCATGCCTTACATAAGACATATCCAAGATGTTTTCACAAGTAATGATGATGCCAATTGAAGATAAACATGTCCACAGGTTTCTTTGGCGAAGTATGACCAACAGTGTTATAATTGAGAGAGTGACATTTGGTGATAAACTAGCACCTGCCATGGTACAAACTGTTTTATTAAAACTGCTGAAGATAATGAAGACGAATTTCCATTTGGTGCCGCATCAGTGAAGACGAGCACTTGCATGGACGACATATATGATTCTTTCAGTACAAAAGAACAAGCATCGGCAACAAAAGAAGAAATCACCCAATTCTTAAAGAATGGAGTGGATTTCAAACAATAAGGAATTGTCAACAACAGATGATCAAAAAGTCAAAAAGATCAAAGAAATAAGTATGGGTTGCGTTGAAGTAAAGGTTCTAGGAGCTGTATGGAGCCATGAAGAAGATGTCATCAAATTGCAACAATTATGGGTAGAAGGCCTTGGTTGGGATGACAGGATTGACAACAACACAAAATAATTCTGGAAACAATTGTTTAAAGAAATGAAAAAATTGAATGATGTACCATTCAAAAGATGGTTGATACCAGGAAACTCAAAGGGTATGTTAAGTCTGAATATATATTGTGGTGCAAGTGAAAATGCATTTGCAGCATGTGCATACTTACAATGGGAAGTCACCAACGAAGACAAAGCAGCTGAATTGCAGCACATGCAAAAGTGGCACCTCTCAAAATTCTGACCATTAAAGGTGTGCGTCGGATCGGATTTAATAAAAATTGACTACGGGTACGAATGCTATAGTGATCCGAATCCGATCCGAAGAAAAGGCTGTAAATCTAATCCGATCCGAAACAAAACTGTCGAAGTTAATCCGAATTAATCCGAATATTTTGTGTGAAATCCGAAAAAATCCAACTTTTATAGGGAATCAAAGAGATGCAGTAAACATCAAACAGAGATATATATTTATTCAACATATTTTAGAACAGTAACTTAACAAATTTTATTAGTTTTTGCATAAAAAGCATTAGGAAATTATCACATACGTTATATGACATAGATGTACATTTGTATATAATATCTATGTATAAGTACAGATATAAGTGCATAAGTATTTCATAGTACAATATGGTATGTTTTACTAAAATATTACAGACGCTTATTATTTTTCTACATTTCTTCGTCTTCAGACTCTGTCAATACCGCAGGCATTTCGTCATCTGTCTGAAATGCATTCCATGCCCCTCCTTTTATGACACTCCGTATGCAGAGAAGAGCATCCACATTTTTTGGCAGTAGCCTTGTCCGTCTTACGTTTATGGTCCACCCAGCATTTGAGAAGACACGCTCCGAAGGAGCACTGCTTGCAGGACACGACAATACAAATCGAGCAACCTCTGAAACTTTGGGAAATAGCTGTTGATGGTCTTTCCAAAATTTTAATATATCAAATGATTATTCATTTTTCTCGTCTACCTGGGCATTTTCATAATACTTTTCAACATTAAAATCATTTTTAACGAAGCGTTGCAATTCATCTTCAATTGAAGAAACCCGCTGTGCCGGCTTTTTGTAGAAGCTAACATTGATCTTTTAAATTTCGTCACAAGGATGTCTTTTCTTCCTTAGTGGCTGTATCACGTCAGAACTGGAAATTGGTTCGATATGCTACGAAAGTAGAAATTATATTAATTTATAATTATAATTCTCTTTTTGACTAACAATCAAGATCGAACAGAGCAACACCTTAATTGAAAACATAAAATTAATGTAACTGTTATATTCAAAGGTCTCGAAAGTGGTACTCTATATATTATGCTGTGTATCTCACCGGCTACCAAATCGAACAGGTCAGATGAGTTGTTGTTTTTATGATAAAAGTATGAAATTTATTACAATATAAAAGCGCATAAATAGACTTTTGATAATATTTTGATGATCGGCCACTCAAAGAATCACGAATAGTCCTTCCTATACATATCTGATAAGCCTATGAATTACATCCCGAAATCTGAAACAAATTGCATTTCTTGCAAAATAAACGGACACTAACCTCAATTGGTTCCTCCTCTGAATCCATGTCACTGGGACCAGCTGTAGCAGGAATCCTTTCTGTGCCAGCAACAATTGAGTTGCATTTTGATTCATCACTGGGCTAACCTACACGAGGGTCAAGTGAGGATGCGATTTTATGACATATGCCGATTCTATTCGATAGCTTAGCTGCTATTGCATGTCACCCGATTCTTCTCATCTTTTCGATAGCAATAGAATCATGAGCATTTTCCGCAAAGGTAGCAGATAATTTTGCTTCCCAGAATTTCACAAGGTGTAATGTAGGCTTACAGTCTTGCTCTAATTGCAGCCCACAGTCATGCAATGGTTTCAAAACCCTCGACCTCTGTATTAATAAAAGCTTATTGACCCCTTCAATATAATTTGTTTCATGTCGCCTCTCTAAGATGTTTGCGAGTTCATCCCAATCCGAAATGACCAATGAAATCATTTCACGATATGTGTAATATCTCGTTGGAATAGTTTGCAATGTCTTTGGTAAATCCTGCTGTATATCAATTCACTTGCAGTGCTCAACTAATTTTTTTGCAGCCTCGATATTTGCCTTGACTTCAGGTGCTGTTGTGGAAGTCACACAAGCTTTGGCTACTAGCGAACTTATATGGGACATGCAACCAATTTGATCATCGCTTTGTAAAAACCTAAATGCAGCAGGCATCGTGTTAGTATTGTCAGTAGTTACTAGTCTGAATGGTGCATGTGAAACGTTATCCAAATAGCATTTAGAGATGCTCGAAGCAGTGTGATTGCTGAGATTATAATGAACAGTGCACCAAATAAAATTTTGCAGCAACCACTGCTTAGAAATATGATGTACTGTAATTGACATATAAGACTTTCCCGTGCATTTCTCTTTCCATAAGTCGGCCGTACTACAAAACGCCTCATCATTTATTTTCTCTTTAATAATATCTCTAACCTGTTGATGGCGTTTTGGTAGATAGGTTATTGTTAAATTCGTTCTATTCACAATGTGGTCTACAATGTATAATGATTCTCCATATTTGATTGCTAATTTTGCTGCTCTGTTATACATTAATCCGAGACACTAAACTCCATTACAAATCCAATCCGATCCGAGACATAAAACATCAACCCGAATCCGATCCGATCGGATTCGGACTCGGGTCGGATTCGACATCTTTACTGACCATACTACGACTAGAAATTCAAGGAGCTGTATTAGCCACAAGACAATACGAAAAGAATGCAGATTTCAGCTAGCATACAGTCAATTCTGGTGTGATAGTACAGTGGTACTATCTTGGATCAAAAATGCAACGAAAGACCATTTGTAGCAGTAAGAGTTGGATAAATACAAATAGAGAGTGACCCTTCTGAATGACGTTATTATCCAACAACATCGAATCCTGGAGATGAAACAACAAGAGGAATACTAGTCAAAGATCTCGAATGAAGATGGCAACATAGCGAACGATGTGTTACGCGTTGAGATTTATCAAAACAAAGAAAACAACAATCAATGCAGGAACCTCGAAAATATGCTATAGTGATTCTACACGGAGAAAGTACCCATCAAAAACACGAAAATGGAGAAGACCACAGGAGGTAAGAAATGTAAAATACTGAAATATTTCAAGTCCATACGAGAACGAGGTGGAAAGAAATGTTATCGTGGAAATGCTCAAATTATTCCTGGTATCCCAGCTATAATATACCAGAAATAATACGACACAGTAAAATCTCCAATTGACTGGAAAGATGCCCTTGTTGTTCCAATATTTAAAAAAGGCAAATCTTCGCATGCAAACAATTATAGACCCATATCCTCAACGTATATTTGTTACAAAGTTAATGGATCATGTGATTGCATCACACATCATGACGCATGGAAACCAACAAAACGTTCTTCACAATTTCCAATATGGCTTCAGAGACAAGAGATCCTGTGAAACTCAGCTAATCCAATTCCACGCAGACTTGATGAAAAACACAGAAGCTCGTCAGCAGACCAATGATCTTATCATGGACATTAGCAAAGAGTTCAACAAGGTCTGCCATAAACTTCTCATAGAGAATTTGCAATATAATGATATTAATAATAAACTCGAGAATGGATTACAGATTTCTTAACTGGCCAGCCTAAAGCAGGCATACTTGATGAAGAGGTATCAGAGAAGGGGGAAGTGTACTCAGGTTTTCTCCAAGGTTCGGTTGTTGGGCTTTGTTTCTGTTTCTGTATTACGTAAACAACATACCAGATGTATGCTAACCAATCATTGTTCTATAGAACGTTCTATAGAACGATAAAAGAGTGGAATAAACTTCATATGAATGTAGTAGAATCAACATCAATAAATTATTGTAAAGATTGCTTTACATCAAGCTCTTACTAGAAAACTGTTATTTTTTATTGTCCATACATGTAAATTAATAAAGTTTCATAGTTTGTAAATTTTATTGTCCATATATGTATATGTAAATTAATAAAGTTTGTAACTATCAACGTAGCCTTTTGAAGTTGTCGATTAAAAGAGAAATGTTGATGAGTCAGCCATCAGGAAAAACAATGTGTTTGATGAACGTGGCAAGGTGAAAAGAACATGATTCAAACAGTTAGCTTTTACTTTATCCAATTCTAATAAGAGAGTTGGGAAGAGATAAATATGGTGCCAATATTCAAACCATATGTAAACACTGGCTGGATTTTCAAGTTAAATATTTCCATAGCTGTCTTTATTGATACAAGCTGAAGGTGTTTTATAGTTGCAATTCTTGCTAATGATTTATGTTTCTTGTCAATGGTGTGGTTAGAAAATTACTAAGAAGTTTGCATAACACTTACCAGTGAATCCGTCCTCAGTGTGAATCCGCCCACAAAGTTGAGTCAAGTTACAATATTGATAATGTAGGATAAATGTTTCTAAATATACTTTCTCTTAATACAAAGAAATTCATCAAATTTTTAAAACATTTTCAATTTTATAATTCAATCAAAATATTAGAAAATTCAAGTACGATTCCAAGAATCCATTATAGGGTACAGTACTTGATATTTGCTACCGAATCTATTTTTTCTATCGATAAAAATATTCTATTTATCAATCCATTCAGAAGAACACCTAACTAATATATAAACTCAAGTCCTAGCCTCAAATAATTTTTAATCAATAACAATAGGTTACAGTAAAAATATGCAGAAGGTATCATAGACAGAGGACGGTTTAACTGGATACCTGCATGACAGGTAAGTGTATCTTTTCACAATCCAATTTCAGTGCCTCTGTAAGTTGTAAATACGAATAAGACAAAACTATTGTTATTTGTTACTATTAAGACACATATGATATATGACATCACGCCATGACTTTGATAATTAACAGACAAATTATTGAGTTAGTATTGTAGTTATAGCTCAAACAAAATGTTTAAATGAATTTTTCAGTGATGCCGCAGCCGCAGGGGTAGCTGCTTCTTACAAAACGGGGCCGCAAGTGCCCTTTTCCAAAATAAAGTTAAAACTCCATCAACCCAACTTCAACTGATGATGTAATGTACACTGGTAGCCTACATCATTTGGGAATATGCATGGTTAATTACAAATAATCATATTTATATGGTATGTGCTATGCATGTGTTAAACGATATGTCAATGTGAATCTGTAAGAGATCTACAATATTTATTTAATGCATATACAGTATTACATTTAATATTATGTAATTTTATGGCAGTCTATATTTGTTCTGTAAGAAATAAGATACGTCCAACAACAAGCACTTGTGACACTCAATGCAATATTATTGTTGTCACATTTTGCGCAATAGTTTGGACTAAACATGTCATTAAAATAGCATGTGACATGTTCTGACCAATCAGTGGCCACGATTGAGAAAACAATAATGTAAAAAAACACAAGAAACCAACCAAATGAGTGATCGACCAAACGGAGTAAACGACTGACAGATTTTTGGCATGATCCCCGCTTCGTATGTTTCAAAACACAAGAAGCCAACCAAATGACTGATCGACCAAACGGAGTGAACGACTGACAGATTTTTGGCATGATCCCCGCTTCGTATGTTTCTATACAGTAATTTAATTGTAATTTGCATATGTACAGGATATGCTGGATTTCAGAGTAAAGATATGTATATTAGAAAGCTGATATAAGTCAACTACAAACATTAGGACTTGAGTTATATGATGTAACCAATCCTCATGCGTCATAGCACTTACACTTCTTTAGCATAAATATTCCTTTTCTTTCTTTAAGTTTAATTAGATGTTGAAAACTCTAAGATAATGATGTCATAAAATGTTATCCAGGGCCAGGCCGTCCAGGAATGAACAACATAGCTTTAGAACTAACTAACTTGATTGTTGCTTGCTTTTTAGGGTATTCGATTTGCCAATGAAAACAAATCATGAGAACAGGACACGAAGTAGTCTGACTGTTTTGAATTGTGTTGATAAACAAATTTAGTAGGCCTATCGAATATTAATTATTTACCCTCCGCTATATATCACGCAGCATCCAGCATCATCAAGAATTAGCATGATATGAGAGTAGCCTAGGCTACAGACGGTGTTTCACTGAGAATTTGGTAGTATATAGCAGAACAATGTTTTGAAATTACACAGATATTAAATATAACTTACCTGGTAGAGCATGTTCTGTGTGAGGTGTCCATGATATATCAGTTTGTGTCAGCACGCATTGAAAAAGTTTTTTATCATGCTCAAATATTGTGGATAATAGAGCCAGAGGTTGAGAGGAGCCAGCTCCTGTGGATTTCAACATACTTACACCAATTTTAGAAACGTTAAATCGTCTCCTTTATGTCATCTGAACCGTAAATATGATTTCAAAGAAAAGAAGCCCAATAATTGAAGGACAGAGCATCAACAAATTTTGAAATAATTTAGAAACAAAACATGGATTTTAGTCTCGATAAACATAGACAACGAAGTTACAAATACAAAGAACAATGCATAAGACAACCTCTCTTTCGCACAAAGGCTAGCGAGACTGAACATTCCAAATAAGGAACACATCAAAATGTGACCGTGACTGATGACAGTGAATCATGCTCTATTTTTTTCATATATTTTTCTTATCTAATCTGAACATTCATCTATTTTATTCCGAAAAATGAAGTACTGAAGGTCTAAAATATATTCTGAAATTTAAAAATTTCAACGTAAGGAAAATGTTGGCTCTCAAGTATGGGGCAAATTTTGCCCTGATTTTGCCGATTTATGTTTCATTTCACAACTTACAATAATGGAGATGCTTTTATCCCTAACTGTTTGTGTTGCTTCGTTGAAATAAATGACCATTAATCTGTTTGTGTGACTTTTCTCAAAAAATGCTGCCTTTAATGATAACATGTATTATTATTGACTTCAAAATGGGGTGACTTCAAATCTCCATAACCCCAAAACTAATCTGAACACTCCCCTTTTTTATTCTGAAAAATGAAGTACTGAATGTCCTGAAAGTACTAAATCATATTCTGAAATTTGAAAAATTCAACGGAAGGAAAATGTTGACTTTCCTAATAATAAGTAATAAGTAATGATGCTGTCGATTTCCTTAACAATGGATGCATCTAGATTCCCCTATAATGGGGGGGGGGCAATTGGGACTCTGCAGATAAATTGCTTATTTGCTGCTTATTTGTCAATGTGCAATGATGCTTCACAGAATTTATATTGCAAAACCATCTAAAAGAGTAACAAAGTAATTCCCTCTAGAGCATTCCATGAGATCAAAATATGGTATGAAAAAGTATAACAGTCAAGGTTTGTTTGGGGCATGTAAACAAAATAACATCAGATTCAAAGTTCGGTTATTATATGTTAAAGATTAAAATCAGCCAATAGTATCCGAGTCATGTCACATTTTGTTGTGATCACTTGCGAGCTACAAGTCGCTTGTTGACTTACGACTTTAATTCCCAGTTAATTATGAGTAATTACAAATCACTCCTAATCAAAAATATATAATATCAAGAATTTTTGATTATTTCCTTATCAAAATGGCCAACAATATCACTATCTGAGCATTAGATCACACACGAATTTGACATGAAAGAGTATTGCTAAAATTTTATTTGATAAATTTATTGTATTCTTGTCAAAATACATACATAACTAAGGTTTAAACTGTACAATAACTTATCTTAATAACTTAAGTCAAAAATATTTATGATGGTACATCAGCAATTACATCACTTTGCAACGAGAACGGCATTGCTGAATCACAGGAACCTGCGCTGTCATCAGACTCAATGCCACTTGACGAGGTAAGGTAAGGACCAACAATAATACCTTTTTTTACATTATTTTTATGATTAAATTTGTAACCATTTTTCCGTTTAGCAGTAGACGATGGTCTTTTGACACAGCCTGATGATATACTGTGTTCAATGTCACTCATTTCAAGTGATTTTGGAATATCAGAGCAGCAACGTCCTGCTTTGTCTCTTGTACTACTGTGGCAATCATGCTCCTGTTCGTCGTCATTTTTCTTTCTAGATAATTTGTGACAAACATTATCTGTCAAGATAGTTCTTGTAAGCAAAGGAATTGATTCTCTCTCATTAGCACATGCGTTGAGATGCACAGGAGTGATTAAATTCCTATTTGACAGGCACCCATCAGTAGTTAACAAATGGCTTCCATTGTGTGAAAGAAGATGCTTATTTCTCTGCTCTGAGCGATTTGATGCTATTCTGTGAATTGATGCAGATTGTACATTGTCAACTGCAAAGGAACTTCTGCTGGGTTGAGTCACCTGCTGATAAATATCTCTTTCACAGCTACATGGTTGTCGAGGAGGCTTTGAGCGATTGCTTCTTCTTTTGCAAACACAAATCAGGACCACCCATACAAGTGAAGTAAGTAGCATTGTGGCAACAATAGTTACGATGATAGCACCAATAAATAGTTTGGGTGGTAAATCTGCAGAAAAGTAAACAATTGATAGATAAACGGTGCATAAAATATAAACTGCAAATATTAACAGCAAATAATAATAATAATAATAATAATAATAATCATAATAATAATAATAATAATAATAATAATAATAATAATAATAATAATAATAACAAAATAATAATAATAATAATAATAATAATAATAATAATAATAATAATAATAATAATAATAATAATAATAATAATAATAATAATAATAATAATAATAATAATAATAATAATAATAATAATAATAATAATAATAATAATAATAATAATAATAATAATAATAATAATAATAATAATAATAATAATAATAATGTAATAAAAATAAACGATAAAATAGACGTTGATTGAGCTTTCGACATTGCTTATGTCATCTTCAGAAATATATTTTTTAAAAGACAAATTATTTAAAATACATGGGTTTAAAAGTGTTAAGTTATACAATGTGCTAGGAGCAGGATGCGTTAATAACAATAGATTATTATAGACAAACGCAAGAACAATAGCTTTTCAATATCCTGCTGGGAAAAGCCGAGATTTGATTGAGTCAGACTGAGTGTTGAGGTTTGGCTTGATTCGCCTGATTGCAAGCATTTCATAAATTAGGCAGTCATATTTGTCTTTGCATTTTTTCAAAATTTTAAAATTGTTTGCAGAAACAGATTTTCGGTGTTGATGATTTACATGTGTGTAAATAGCAGACCCTTTTCTCTTGTGCTCGTCAATGCGTTGATGCAAGTGTCGGCAGGTATATCCGACATAATTCGCTTCACACGAATCACACTGGAAACTATATACAACACATTGACGAGACAAGAGAGCCGGTTTTGGTTCACACACATGTAAATCATTTTGTATTTTCCTACTTGTAAATACTGGCCTAAGATTTTTCCTGATTTTTGAACTCAAATCAGATAACTGACGCTTGATCGAATTAGCAGAAACTTGATCCTTAAAAGGTAGCACAATGTTCAATAGGCAAATTCTTGCTTGCAATAGGCAAATCAGGCCCACACTCAATCCGACTCTTTTTGACTCATGGTTATGTAAGTGACCTTGAGTCTATCCTGTCATGGTGGAAACATTTTCATTTCATTTCATTTCATTTCATTTCGATTTGCCTGCCCGCTAGATTATTGACCTATGAAACTTTTCAAAATATCTGAATTTTTTAATACAATGATATCAAATAAAATATCAGATGAAATATATTATTTTAAAACAACGTCATAGACCCATACTTTTCATACAACAACTTTGTTACTGTACACGGTTATCTCGACACAAATGTTTGCAAAATTTCCCGACAACGGATTATCCGTATTATTTCGCCAGTAAGACGTACATAAGTCGCAGACAGACACAGAAATATAGTGATATATAAACAGACAGTATTATGTATATAAGTGATTAATAATAATAATAATAATAATAATAATAATAATAATAATAATAATAATAATAATAATAATAATAATAATAATAATAATAATAATAATAATAATAATAATAATAATAATAATAATAATAATAATAATAATAATAATAATAATAATAATAATAATAATATAAATAGAGGAGTCAAAGACTACACATTTTGTTACTGTAACTTGAAGTTTCACGCTTTATTGCGATCATCAGACAGTTAAAACTAGATAATAAAAACATAAATGGTACCTCTGATATAAACTTACATAAATCGCAGCTATTGTTAAATGGGATAAAGCCTATTGTATCGCAATGTGCGTGTTTTCTTTGTGATCGTTTCCTATGTGGCATTTAATTGTTACAGGTTATGTTTTAGTCGATTTATAATTAGTAAAATAAAATTTATTCTCCTGCCTACATTTTGAAATTAACTCAGATCTTTTGTTAAGTAATACTTTTTTGGAACAAATGATATGATATTTTTCTGCCAGGCATAGCTGGCATCTTTTCGTTATATTATTGTATGGCTTTGCTCTCGATAGAGCTGTCCATTCGATGTTGTAGTCGGTGGCTTTGTCCTTCTGTTCCCAAATATATTTTGATAGTTGCGTGTTGTGTGTATGTTTATCATGTCGGAATGTGCTTGTGTGCTGTGTGTAGCGTGTCTTGAAAGAGTTTTCCGTTAGTCCGATGTAATTTTTACCCTCTTGGTCTTCCGGGGTAGTCACTTTGGCGTTGTAGATTAATCCTTCCATAAGGCATCTATTGTTTAATGGACAATTTTCCTTTGTGCGGCAGTTGCATAATTGCGCATTTTCTGTTACTTCCATTTCTGTATTTGTTAAATTCTTGTTGTGGTTAGTAATGATTGTTTTCATATTGGAAGTACAACTGTAACTTACTTTTAGCGTGTTTTGATTGAAAATCTTGTGTAGCTTGCTTGTCTTCGGAAAGTGCTTTTTGACTAGGTTGAGGAATGTTCGGCCAATGTTGCTTTTCACACTTTTGTTGAACGGTGGGTTAAACCATGTGACATTTCTCCTCCTTTTCCCTTTTCTACGGCTTGATGTTGCTGGCCTTGGTTCGTATTTTAAATTAGTAGTAGTGTGGCCACTCGCTGTTAAGGCGTCTTCGTAAGTATTTTTGCTGTTTTCATAAATAGTGTTATTAGATGATAAATCGGAGAGTCTTTGGTTAATTGCTATAGGTATATGTTTTAGAATTGTAGGTGGATGATTAGAATTAGTGTCTATATATATAGGTTGGTCGTTAGTTTTTCTGTAGGGCTGGAATGTGCCATTGTTTAGGTCGAAGGTTATGTCTAAGAAGTCTACTGATTTGAGGTTGGTTTTTGATGTAATTTTTAATCCCATCTCTTTGAAAATGTTTGTTATTTTTTTCCTGAATCTCTCAGTCTGTGGGCCGGATTTCTTTCGCATTACTGCCAAACCATCATCTCGGTAAAATCCAATAGAGTTGTCACCCAGAACTTTCGTAAGTTTATCTAGTATAAATAAACCTACCAATTCGCAAATCTCTGCTCCGTCATAACTGCCCATTGTGACGTCGAACAGGTTTGTGTGGCTTTTCTTTGACCATGCGGCTCCTTTATTAAATAGAACTGATTGCCTTGCGTGCATGATAATTTTTGTATCACTTTCCGATATTGTTGTAAAGTTTTTTGCAAATGATATAGCTTTTTCTAATAGTTGCTCCGATATCGTGGGGTAAAAGCTTTCGATGTCAAAGGTGATGAACGATAATCGTTTCTTTTCTTCTAGTGCCTTAAACCAATCTATAACGGCGTATGAGTTTTTCCAGTGGTTGACTTTAGTTAATTTTTTTACGTTAATGATTATTTTCTCTAATATTTTTTTACTTACGATGCCAATTTCGCTTTTAGCAGGGTTAATTAGTCTACACGTTGGGTTATTAGTGAAATTCTCTTTATGGTCTTTCATAGTGATAAACGCTGGCTGCTCTGCGATGACTTCTGCCCCCTTGGCGTAATTAATCATTAACGTAAAAAAATTAACTAAAGTCAACCAATGGAAAAACTCATACGCCGTTATAGATTGGTTTAAGGCACTAGAAGAAAAGAAACGATTATCGTTCATCACCTTTGACATCGAAAGCTTTTACCCCACGATATCGGAGCAACTATTAGAAAAAGCTATATCATTTGCAAAAAACTTTACAACAATATCGGAAAGTGATACAAAAATTATCATGCACGCAAGGCAATCAGTTCTATTTAATAAAGGAGCCGCATGGTCAAAGAAAAGCCACACAAACCTGTTCGACGTCACAATGGGCAGTTATGACGGAGCAGAGATTTGCGAATTGGTAGGTTTATTTATACTAGATAAACTTACGAAAGTTCTGGGTGACAACTCTATTGGACTTTACCGAGATGATGGTTTGGCAGTAATGCGAAAGAAATCCGGCCCACAGACTGAGAGATTCAGGAAAAAAATAACAAACATTTTCAAAGAGATGGGATTAAAAATTACATCAAAAACCAACCTCAAATCAGTAGACTTCTTAGACATAACCTTCGACCTAAACAATGGCACATTCCAGCCCTACAGAAAAACTAACGACCAACCTATATATATAGACACTAATTCTAATCATCCACCTACAATTCTAAAACATATACCTATAGCAATTAACCAAAGACTCTCCAATTTATCATCTAATAACACTATTTATGAAAACAGCAAAAATACTTACGAAGACGCCTTAACAGCGAGTGGCCACACTACTACTAATTTAAAATACGAACCAAGGCCAGCAACATCAAGCCGTAGAAAAGGGAAAAGGAGGAGAAATGTCACATGGTTTAACCCACCGTTCAACAAAAGTGTGAAAAGCAACATTGGCCGAACATTCCTCAACCTAGTCAAAAAGCACTTTCCGAAGACAAGAAAGCTACACAAGATTTTCAATCAAAACACGTTAAAAGTAAGTTACAGTTGTACTTCCAATATGAAAACAATCATTACTAACCACAACAAGAATTTAACAAATACAGAAATGGAAGTAACAGAAAATGCGCAATTATGCAACTGCCGCACAAAGGAAAATTGTCCATTAAACAATAGATGCCTTATGGAAGGATTAATCTACAACGCCAAAGTGACTACCCCGGAAGACCAAGAGGGTAAAAATTACATCGGATTAATGGAAAACTCTTTCAAGACACGCTACACACAGCACACAAGCACATTCCGACATGATAAACATACACACAACACGCAACTATCAAAATATATTTGGGAACAGAAGGACAAAGCCACCGACTACAACATCGAATGGACAGCTCTATCGAGAGCAAAGCCATACAATAATATAACGAAAAGATGCCAGCTATGCCTGGCAGAAAAATATCATATCATTTGTTCCAAAAAAGCATTACTTAACAAAAGATCTGAGTTAATTTCAAAATGTAGGCACGAGAATAAATTTTATTTTACTAATTATAAATCGACTAAAACATAACCTGTAACAATTAAATGCCACATAGGAAACGATCACAAAGAAAACACGCACATTGCGATACAATAGGCTTTATCCCATTTAACAATAGCTGCGATTTATGTAAGTTTATATCAGAGGTACCATGTATGTTTTTTATTATCTAGTTTTAACTGTCTGATGATCGCAATAAAGCGTGAAACTTCAAGTTACAGTAACAAAATGTGTAGTCTTTGACTCCTCTATTTATATTTACAGCTCTGTCAACAGACATTGAGCACTGTTTTACTGCTATTGGATAATATTATTATTATTAATAATAATAATAATAATAATAATAATAATAATAATAATAATAATAATAATAATAATAATAATAATAATAATAATAATAATAATAATAATAATAATAATAATAATAATAATAATAATAATAATAATAATAATAATAATAATAATAATAATAATAATAATAATAATAATAATAATAATAATAATAATAATAATAATAATAATAATAATAATAATAATAATAATAATAATAATAATAATAATAATAATAATAATAATAATAATAATAATAATAATAATAATAATAATAATAATAATAATAATAATAATAATAATAATAATAATAATAATAATAATAATAATAATAATAATAATAATAATAATAATAATAATAATAATAATAATAATAATAATAATAATAATAATAATAATAATAATAATAATAATAATAATAATAATAATAATAATAATAATAATAATAATAATAATAATAATAATAATAATAATAATAATAATAATAATAATAATAATAATAATAATAATAATAATAATAATAATAATAATAATAATAATAATAATAATAATAATAATAATAATAATAATAATAATAATGATAATGATAATAATAATATTAATAATAATAATAATAATGATGATAATAATATACGGAGATACAGCACCATGTATAGTTGAAATAGGAGAGCATTTACAATATACATTTCTAATGTATATTTGTCAATAATTAAACTAATAAAAATGCTTTTACTTACCAGTAGCAACATGGATGTGTGCTTTATCTGCAGTAAAAGAGATCAATAAAATTAATGGAAAATATGTTTACGCTGGCGTGAAAATTTACAGATGGAAATTACGTACCTGACACAACAACTAATTTCGCCCTTTGTCTCGCCTTGCCAAGGGAATTTATAATTTCACAAGAATAAACACCAGCATCTTTCAAATGAGTTTCTAGTATAATTAATAACTGCTGGGTAAATAAATAATGGCCATCGTTATTAGGCAATATTATGATACCATTCTTATACCATGTAACTTTTGGTAGAGGATTCCCAGTAGCGATGCATTCGAAGACAGATGTACTTCCAGCAACCACTGTTTTGCTTCCCATATGTCGGATAAATTTTGGTTGTTCTAGAAATAATAAATGTTATAAGTCGATGATTATATAACGATTTATAATAATTCTTTATTATTGTATATAATCATCATCAGTGGTATATAGGGTTTTCTGCCACTGAGAAAAGCCGTATTGGAAAGAGTTTATATTTCACACGTAAAAAATAACATACTTCATCATACAGCTATTTGCAACAGTTTCGATATATCTTATATTGTATAGGATTCGATATAGTGGGAGATTCAAAGAATAAGAGTCCAAGAAGGCTAGCACAAATTCACAAGAAAGTGGAAGAAATTGTTGTATCCAAGTTTTTTAATCAGAAGAAAAATTATTTGCTTTCCTTTCATGGACAGAGGGGTAAAACTGTGCAATTTGTATAATATATTGATGACAATAACCGCAAAATTGAAAGATGTGAAAATGTTTACATGATGAAATCACCTGAAAATTTTTGAAAGAAAAAATTGGGATCCCTGAAGGAAAAATATTTTAACGGACCCTGATCTTATGTCATTTTCAAGCAATTGGTAATTGGTAAATTCTTTTTGATTTATCGCTGATCTACATAATGAAGTATAACCAAAGTAATTCATTGGTCAAACATCAACAAAATCTCAGAAGAAAATGTTGAAATGGCTCCAGGATTCCAGAAGGCTGAACGATTTGTCGGACCCGAACTACAGCACAACATTCATGATATAGTTTTGTTATATAATTAATAGAATAATTTGTGTTCGCTTGGAGATATGATTTTATTTACCATGAATTATTCTCTATATATATATTTATTAGGGATTGTTCTCAATGGTTGCTCAAAAGTGTTTTACAAGAAATATGGTAGAGTCACATGTAATATTAATCCTGCAAGACATACTGCAATCTTACCCATACCTCTAACAGTCAATTCCATTGTTGAGTTGATACTACCAACACTACTATAAGCATGACAAACATAAAGTCCACTGTCTTCAATTTTTAAATTACGAATACCAAAACGATGGTTAATGCTATCAAACCAGAATCTCTTTTCTGTAACAGCAGGGAACGCATCTGCCTCATTCATTCTGGTGAGGCGAACAGTTGGCACAGGAAAACCATCAGCTGAGCACAGTATCTGAATTGTTTCATCGCTCCGAGCAACTATGTCTATTGGCCGATCAACAAATACAGGATACACTATAAGAAAAGAAAATTCAAAACGTAAACAACTTCTTGTGTATTTTGTGCTGCAAAAAGGACGAAAACACTTATCACAACAAGGAGAGGCATTTCATTTAATTATATTATATGATATTTTATTGTTAATATATCAATGGTTAATATGTCATTGAAGATAAGCTGATTTGATGACATATTTGAAGATAAGATGATAATTTAAACAGCTTATGACTTCAGTAAGAAACATACAGAAGCAGTATCAATAAAATGAAATAGAGAAAATCGATCTGCATTGTAATGTCACATAACATCACAAACATTACAGAACTGTAAACTGTATTGCAAACTCTCTGAATTATTAATTATTAATTATCATACTTTATAAAGAAAGCATAAAAAACTGCTGAAATTTACCTGAGCGTTATCGGTAGGATAGGAGATAATTTAAACATTGCACTGTTAGTACATAATTAATTTCAACTTGAAATGATGCATTTTGATATAGTACTTACCATAAATAGATAGGTTAGCTGAGGTTGACCAATCTGTGCCAAATTTGTTACTTACATGGCATTTGTACTCTCCCGCATCAGCAAATAATACTTTATGTATAGTTAACTCAGACATACGACGAAATGTTTGCTGCCCAATTAATTCCTGCACAACAATAATCACCATTTATTTCATGAAATGATTGAGCATAATTAGACTGCCTGCCAAACATAATTTTATTACATTATTTATTACAATAATTTTTAACTGACCTGTGGTGATGTGAGGATTTTTTTGTTGGTCAAATGATTTCCATTGCGGTACCACGAAATTTGAATAGCATCAGACTTCTTACTTGTTGCCACACATTGTAAAGTAACATTTGAGTATTCAGCAGATTGCTGTGTCTTGGGCTGGACAATTATAGTTGGTTTGATTGTGGCAGTAACAGATGAAGCTGTGAACGTAAATATATGAACATAAATGTATAAGTACTGAACAAAATCATAACAAATACAATGACATGCAACATTGATACAATGTAATCAGCACAAGTGCAACTCGGTTCAATGAAATCGCTGCTGATGAGCACATTGGCATTGAACTTGCAGCTGTTTTATTAAATAGTCCTTCTCAAACAATTTAAATAAGTGGACATTTTGACTAATTAAAAATGTTGACAATTGTGACTTAATTGTTTTGTTATTGTACACATTTGTACCTAAGTGAATAACATTCTATACACTAGATCATAAAAGTATCACATACCGCAAAGAAGATCATCCTGGTTAACACTTAACATAGATCTGCCACTGAGCCACACAGGAGACTGACATGTACCCGTAACCGTGCTAATAAGATTTTTCAATTGAATCCAAGATACCAGCCAACGGATGGAACAATCACATATCATTTTTGTGGCATGAAGATACCTTTAAAAAAGTACAATATATTATAGAAATGTATCCCTTAATGCTCAATGTGTAGTATTGCGTTGAGATCAGTTGCTTGAGCCTGAACAAGTGTCATAGAGAGTTTTAGTCTGCCTCTAAGCTAGTGCATTTGAAACATTTGGCATATCTAAAGAAGTTCATGAACAGTTCATGAACTTTCAAATGAAATAATATTAATGAAGTTTACTTAAAAACATGGTCAATTTCATGTTCATGAACCGTAGATGATATAGCTTAAGAGCAATGTTGAAAAAGTCATACAATTTGAAGATGATGAAAAGATTTCTTTTGTGAATAATGAAAAGCTAATCCATATGGGATTTCAAATTTCATTCTATATTAGGTATGCTATTAGAATTGCACCTGTTTGAATAATATACAAATAGTTTTCAAAAGACAACTATTCAGATTATAATTGTTCAATTCTTCAACCTTCTTTCATTTTAATCAAGAAAAATAAAACTGTGTCCTTTTTAGTCATTTAAAATCTTTGTAAATACTGTAAAACCAACATTCTAACAATCAGGGTTCGACAAAACATTTTACCTTTGGGAAACTTAACTTTTTCGAAAAATATCTTAGCAATAATTCGATTACAGAATGCAACAAATAACAATGTTCTATATTTTTACAATAATGAATTTTGATTAAATTGGCATTGACAAGAAGCAAAAAATACATGCTCTTTTTTCAAGAAATGAAAATTTTCAGAATAATGTAAATTCATTTTTTAGATTAATACAAATGAAAATATATGTAAGTGACCAAAGCAGCTATTATAGAATTGATAGACTGTCTGTTTAGAATTCGATCAAAACAAATTTCAGCGTTTATAGCTTTTATCTGTCAATATGACTTACCCGCGCATTAGTCGGTGTAACTGATTTCAAATTTGCTTTCATGTGAAACGAAAGAGTACTACTTATACACTGAGTCATTTCCAAGTTGCTAACGGTTGTAGCCTACTGATGATGATTGAAAGTTAATGAAAATGTAGATTATATCTACATAAATCAGAATTTTCAGTAGCAGAGAAACATCATGGTGAGAATAATGTGAGATACAATACAAAAATTGTATACTTAGTTAGTAATTTCAAATTCTAAACTTTTGCGGTGTTTTATTTTTCTTTGAATTGTGAATTTGAATTACGGACCTCGGCGAGTAATTTTCGCCTTCGAGTTTTCTCCTGGAGTGATACAAGTGGTGCTATCAGAGCATAGTTCACGGAAGGTATGAACTATTTGATTTAGAACATAACCAATCCCGATTTGTGACTGTTTGGTACGCTTTTCCAGAGCATTTGTCGATCTTACAATCCATGATGAAGTATGTAATTCTCCTATTTTCATGACGTCACAAGAAGAAGGCTGAGTATTGATATTTCTCTTCTTGAAATTAAAAGAATGGATGCTTGACACCGTTTTCTTACATAATCATGAATTATTATCTTTAAAACGTATTTTTTATTTTCTTGTGTGTGTTATTTATTATGGAAAGCTGACTTGGAAAAGGAAAGAAAATGTGTGTTGCATATAATTTGAAGAATTTCGTAAAAAGCCGTGAACGCGAAGAAAGAAATAAAACAAAGAAAGATTTATTGACTTAATGTTTGCAAATTGCCTATTTATTATGCGTTGCATGCGATAAATAGGAGCAGATTATTGAATCTATGATAACTTCTTAGAATGTTGCTAACTTTCAATTGGAGAACTGGTTTAATTAATTGAAATTTTAGCAGTTGATTCTGTTTATGTTTTGGTTTTGGTAGTTTATTGAGAGCTTTCATTTCTATGCCAGGAATTCAGTTTTTATACATATAAGCTAGGAACTTACGAAAATTGGCCACTAAAAGACGAGGGGATATATTATGAAATAAAACCATGTTATGATTTGTTTCCACAATTATCAATGCAGTAAAAGTTGGGCAGATTGCATTTGAATTGTTAATTTTTGCAAAATATTTTGACACACTTTGAACATGTTTGTTTACTGGCTCAGATATTTTCCCTGCAAGCTATTTGATTTATTTTGAACAACTGAGAAACTGTATAGAACAGTAACTCAATGAAATTGTATTTGACTCTACAAATATTCACTGTATTTCAATCTTGGATTCTCTTTTTGGTGTAACCTGGGTAGTACATTAAAGGGTATTTTAGGCCAAATCTTGCTGAGAAAAAAAGATCAAGCTTAATGACAAAAAACAACGATCACATTCAAATTTGTTTCTATTTTTACATCATAAAACCAGATCCAGTCTCTTTCTTTTCTCAGCGAGATTTGGTCTAAAATACTCCTTTGATGGCAGCTTACATCAACAAGGAAATTCCAGATCAAAATAAATTTTACATCATTATAATTTTCAGAATCGAAGATACAATGTATTAGATTATCGTTTCAAAGGTTTTTACCACATTAATCATTAATGCTGTACAATTTTAACACAAAAGGTACTCACAATGTTTTTAAAGACAGCAAATCACTGAAAGAGCCATTCAGCACTGTTGTTATGTCATTCCCTATCAAATTTCTATGACAACAAAAAAATTACATAAGTGTAAATATGCAAACCAAAGGAGAAGCAGACAATAAGAACCATTGGTTATAAACACACTTACATCCATTGAACTTCATACAACCCTTTCAAAGCTTCTTCAGGAATGAACATTATATTATTGAAACCTAGATCTCTAAATATTGATAATAAAACAAATTTATTCATAATTGCTTGAAATTTTAAAATGTTTGTGTTCATTCAAAAAATGTCCATAGTACAATGTTATCATACAGTTTACGTAATCTCTGCAGCGGCCGGAAGGCATTGTTGAGTTCCCAGTCACCAAGTGAAATAAAGTTGTGGTGAAGACTAAGATCTTTCAATAATGTCAAACCATAAAATGCTGCGACATCAACATCTGATATTTTGTTGTTATGAAGGTACCTGAAATTGATTTGACATACTAGATTAGGATATCATGAGATATTCCAGATAGGTATAAATATTGATATTCTTTCTTTGATAGCATATACTGCAATTGGAAGGGTATACTCACAGGCTTTCCAAATGCGGAAGGGGTGAAAATACATTAGATCTCAGTCCAGTCAAATAGTTATTAGATAGATCACTGAATAAGAAAAATAATAAGAAATATTTGTAGTGTTACATAATGTTACATTTATAGTGTTCACGTCAATTAATGTCAATAAAAATGAAAAGAATGGTAATGAAGCTTACATTGTTCTCATTTGTGGAGTCCTTGAAAATGAAAGGGTGTCTATTCCATGTATCTTGTTGAAGCTAGCATTTCTGCAATCAAGAAAATATTAAAATAAGAATCACTAATATTGCTTCATATTCAAGGGACAAGAGATAAATAAATACTTATTGAGATGAAAGGAAAATCAAACAAACTGTTTTCTATACAAACTAGCAGCAACTAAAGATATGAAACAAAATCGATTAAGAGGATATGGGCCTGTGTCCCTACAAGACCTACAATATGAGGTTACACTGATTCTTTATAGAGTATCTTGATTTTTGATGTGGCTACTTTCATACTGCTGGTTGGATCTGCATCCAAGGTAATGTTACGGCAGGCCCTATAGTTGTCAGTGAATGATTGGTAGCATATTTTTTCAGTTAAAGTGCACATGACACGAAAAAATTTAACACAGATTCGGTAGCTAAAGCTAGATGATGAAGAATGGTGACAATGATTTCTTAGTTTGAACGGGTATAAGCGGAGATATTTAATGTTAATTCTAACCTATTTACAATCATCCACTGTTTTCCAAACTCGGAACGACAGTCGGAATGACAAGAAGGTTTATTATAGGGAAAGGTGAAGTCAGAACTATAAAAAAGCAGAATCTCCTTTCGCGCGAAATGAAAAGTTTCTAGCTTCCAATTCAACGATGCCCACACCTCTACGACACTTTCTCTAGCTGCTTGAAATAAATATAATTTATTAAGAAATACATGAAATACAAGGGTTTTTAGTTGTTGTTTTTACTTTTTTCTGTCAAAAATGTGTCAATCATACTCTGCAGTCTGCGGTTTGGACTGTGCACCCGCTGTTTTACGTACACATCACTTCCGATTGTGACAGGTGTTTGTCGGGTGTTACAGCCTTCTTCAAAGCTTTCAACTGTCCATTTTCCTATAGCAAGCCCTCTTGTCATTCGAACAATCGTTCTGAGTTTGAAAAATGTGACTGATCGAAAATAGGGTAGATTCAGCAATAAATATCTCTGCTTATAGGCGTTCAACTAAGAAATCGTTGTCACCATTCTTCATCATTAAGAGCAGGCTAAAATATCTTACTGAAAGGTTCATACACATGCGCTATGCTGAAAGTAAGAGCCTTCCAGGTGGGCTCTTTCAAAACTTTTTGAATGTCTCTGTTATGTTAGTTCTTAGTTATTTTTTAGAAATTGACTAATATTGCAACATCTGCATTTCAACAGAAGTTAAAAAAATCACCGCATTTTTTAATCTCTACTAGATCTAATTCGCTGATTGGATACTCACAGAATTTGCAAACTCTCCTTCATGTAAAACCATTCATTTGTAACTGCTTCAATCAGATTATTATCCACATACCTGAAACCAATCAATGTAATCACTTACAAACAGTCAAACAGAGCTCATGAATAGAAGGCCTACCCTGCGAAAAACAGTCCAGGAGTCAGGGTTCGATAAAAGAGATCCTAGATCGCGGAAGGCTGAGCTAAAATCCGAGGGCAGCCAAGAATAAACTTTTTTTTAATAAGATTTCTACCAAATATAAAGATAAAGTTATAACCTTCGGATTTCTGAAGCTTATTTGTTGCACATTCACAAATTGATGATCAATGTTTGTTTACGTTTAAGTTCTGGAATAATTTCTTTACAACGAGTTCACGTCTAAAGCGGATGAAGCGTTAACAATGAAATCATAGCAGACTGCTTTGTTCTGTCGGTTTTTATACTATTGAGAAATTGGCACCACAGTTTTGGTGTTGAATTAAAACAATATAGAATTAGATTACAACAAGAGCAAACGAGAACGACGTAGCGAAGGTAATGCAAAGGCCAGAGAATTATGCAGGTCTACCTTGTATGGTTGAACCGAGACGCCATATAATTGCTAGCTTGAATTTTATTTTACCTGAGTAAATAATTTTCTTCAGTTAACCTACGGGTAGTAGTTTAATTCAAGAAAATACTGAGTGTGTTTTCGAATGTGTTATTGCATGGTTTTGCCATTGCACAAGAATGCGTTGACCTTCTTTTCATGAGAACAATAAACAATGTTGAAAATCGTGTCAAATGACGTGGTAAATAATTAATGGCAATTGAATTAGATAGGCTGAGGTTATATGGATGCACTGAACTCAATTGATTCATTCATTCAAATTAAATCTCACGATAGCACGCCTAGTATAATACCCTTCGGTTCATCAAAATTCCTCAAAAAACATTTGATGCGTCAAGCTAGCTCCGTGAAGTAAATTCATGGCTGTGATAAATGAGCAAGCTATCATTTAAACTAAATATCGAATTAAATACATTTGAATCACGGTGCCGTGACTGAGCTCCTATATATATCTTATATGGCAACAAACCAGGGGATGTGCAAATCATAAGTTATTTTAAAGAATGCTTCCATGGCAATGCAATGGAAAGAACATCGCTTTGGGGAAGTTGTTAGGGTGACTTGTTTAAATGATTGGGAGATGACTGACAGGGAAGCTGATGTTTTTCAAAATCATGATTTATAACATTCAAAAACAATTTATTTTAGTCAATCATAATGCATCAGCACTAGAATTGGGGTCGCTTTATCATAATACATTATTTTAATGGAAATTTGTATTTACTTTACTCTGAGTACTATAACTTGTTAGAACAAAAATATTTCCGGTAAAAATTCTTGCAAACCTTTGAGATTACCCGTACTACTTCATACAAGTTTCAAACTATTGATAGGCAAAATAGAATGGAAAAATCACTGAAAGTGAATATTAATGCAAACAAAACACTCTGATTCCAACTGATTTCCCATGCTGTATAATTCCAAGAAAACTACTTCCTATCACGTGACATTTTGGCCAGTTTTTAAAGATCTTCGACATTAGGTGCGTCTGTATAACCCCAAATGCGAATTTAATGCTATTCGGTGTTGCACCTAATTCGCATTGAGTTTGCTGCGTCCATATAACCCCAGCCTTACAATGCTTGGCGATGTAAACAAAACATGCAAGATTGTAGCAATGAATATTAAATCGCGCAGGGACAAATAAAACACCCTTTATTTTGCAATACGTAAGACCTATACAGATTCAATATTCAACTAAGAAGTGTACAATTGCATGAAAATTAAATATACTCACAATGATTCCAGATGATCAACACCAACAAGCACACCTGGTGTTATGGTTTGAAACTTATTCCAAGATAGTAGCCTTGAATAAAAAGATATTAATTAGGATAATTTATGATGATGATGATGATGATGATACTTATGGAAGCATTCTAAAGATGATTACTACTGAAATACTCAATTATAATTTGTTCACAACCCTCACAATATGTTGTATCAACAATCAGCATGTGGTAAAATGAACTCTTCTTGCAATCTAAAGTGTCTGTTGTAAGTTATACTTGTTTTTCTTCTGTGTATCATTGAATTTTTCGCAACTAATCATTTCATTTCGTGTTTGTGATATAATACTTTCCACATATCCACGCTCAATAATCTCAATATAAATTGTTCATTTTTGAAATCATATATGAACGTAACAAATGCATTGCAAAGAAAGATTAAAATTCTCCAAGAAGAAAACATGAATGAATTTACTTTTTTTAGAAACACATAACAAAGTTTTGTGCACCTACATAGAGCTTGTTTCGACCAAAATGAATTTGTAGCTGGGCTATATATATATAAGTAGATTGTCATGTAGAACTTGACATATGGCGGTGGAGGTCAAAGAATATAATATCAATACCATTAGAGATGGAAATACTCATAAATCAGAAGATAAATATTTTTAAAAGGGTCTTACAATTTTTTCAAATTTGGAAAGTTCATAAAAAACAGCTTGGCAGTTGATATTTCATTGTGCTGAAGTTCCCTGTAAGAAAAACAGCATTCCAACACAGTTATAATTATTAATTACACATACAGTATCAAATGTCAAAGTACACTTTATTTTGTGGGTATCATCTTAAATTGAAAATTCCATGCTTTGATACTACCAAGCATTTATTCTGTCACCGTGTAATATGGTGGAATACCTTGTCTAACAGTGTTGTGAGTACTCGTTACAAAAGTAACGCGTTACTTGGTACTCGTTACTTTTGAAGTAATTTTAGGGGTAATTAATTACTTTTTTGAGGAAAGTAATAAGTAAGTAATTAATTACTTTTTTGAGGAAAGTAATAAGTAAGTAATTAATTACTTTTTCAAGTAACGAGTAATTGCAGCGATAAAGTAATTGACGTTGCTTCCCGATTACTTTACGAAATAATTTATTCTCAATTTATCTATAAATGATTTATTGTTTTGTTATTATGAAGCGGACATAAATATTTTCAGTTCGATATTGTTAAGCCTGTCATTGTGAAGTCCCAAATGATTTGAAATGATTGTTGTTTATGTGGGTTGGCTATTGTTTTCTAAATGTTTTCATTTTGAAATTATATTAGCAGCGGCAAGATTTTCGAAATAAACTATTTCATTGTTTACATAGAATTTACTCGTCACGGCATTTGACACTTCTATTGTTCAAAGATGAAAATGTCAACACATTTAGATTGGAAAACCGCGCAATGTTTTTGACTTATGAATGAATAATTTGATATTTATTGATGTAAAATTCATAATCTTTGCAGCAATTTCTTTCTAGAAAAAATCATGTTCAAACACAAAAATTGACACTGAGATTAATCTCAATAATTTGAACAAAAATTTTTGAAAAAGCTCATTTATTTTATAATTTCTTTTTTACCTGTGTATATTTATTGTTTGGTCGTTCAAAGTTTTGATTTTTTCGATGTTGTTTGACTATGGTTCAGCTACAGACAGTACACATATTATAATAACCGCTTTCTGTCTAGCCTAAAATACATATAATTTTGAACTTTTACGGACAGAAAGGTTTTGATAAATATTCCAAAAGTAACAAAGTAATTTGTAATTAATTACTTTTTCAGGGAAGTAATTAATAATTTGTAATTAATTACTTTTTGACTCATGGTTACGTAAGTGACCTTGAGTCTATACTGTCATGGTGGAAACGTTTTCATTTCATTTCATTTCATTTTTGACTAAATCTATTGTTCTTTTGAAATAACGTTCAACACACTGCTTTGCGTGCTAACAAAGGACGAACAAAAAACGATTGTGCAAGAAACACCATTTTATTGTTAAAAATACAATGGGCATGCTGTGTGATTATTCCAAATTTTTAGCCAATTTTTTTTTGACAAAAATTTTTTTCCATTGCCCGCCATGATGGCCGACTCGCAGCTTAGCGAGATTACAATTGCATTTTTAAATGAAATGTTTTCTAATACTCCTGGATTAGTTTACATCGTTATTATCTCTTCATTGGTAGAACACATGATTATTTTCTTCTTCTCGTCATTTGAAATGGTTAATGAAAGATTTTAATCGTTCTGTAACATCACTATTTGAGGTGAAACTTCGAAGATAATTATTGTTGTGTTTTGACCATGAGAACTTTTGAACCGACAATTCATCATTTGGTTGGGGGCTTAGACAAGACAGTATTATATATTTATTGTTTGTATTGTTTTCTGAAGTTATTTATTACATCAAACTGCTAAGCCAGTCGTCATGGTTTTATTTGGTTTATTAAAATGTTTTAATTCTGCTGCGACATCAGCTTAAGAAGAGACAATTTCGCACGTCATTTACAACTCACACCTGTATCATAAGTAGTGAAAATCACGTCTTCTGCTGTATCTTGGTATGGTCTAGTGGTGAAGCGTTTGCATAAGGGGTGCGGGGTCTTGGGTCAATCCCATCGGTCTGCCTAACATGTTTTTTTCTTTTTTTTCTTTTTTATTTGATTTATTATGTGGATATATTTTTCTATATATTATTATATTATTTGGATATTGTTTTAATTTATTTTATTTGATTGAAGTTGATTTTTTTATTTGATCTGATTTTTATATCATTCGATTGGATTGATTTACTTTTTTGAATTTGATTTGATTTGATTTTTTTTTGCATGATGATTTGATTGATTTGATATTCTATTGAATTTGATTTCAATTGGTTTATTTTGATTATTATATTATTCATTATTTTAAAATTCTCATTTGACAAAATAAACAAATAAATTAATCAATCAACCAATCAATTAATCAATACACAATCATATTCATCATCAATATCTGTACTTTGTAGATGTGTTTAGCCTATACTTACAAAGTTGCCAGTGATTGGTAATTCTTATTTGGCCTGGGTAGACGAGTAAAAGAGGATAAAATCTTTATCTTGTTATG
This sequence comes from Haliclystus octoradiatus, assembly GCA_916610825.1. Lineage (NCBI taxonomy): Eukaryota > Metazoa > Cnidaria > Staurozoa > Stauromedusae > Haliclystidae > Haliclystus > Haliclystus octoradiatus. The sequence goes on from OU744453.1 coordinate 10,916,633, forward strand.
ATTTAGTTTGCTTTATGAGAGGAATAAGACAAATACAAATTATCAATAAGTTATTAAGTTATGAAAACTGTCCGTTTTAGGCTACCAATAATAATGACACATACAGACGTGTAAGATTTGGCATGGGAATAGTCAGCAATTCTGAGATTGATGTGAGATTGTTGTAACTCAAGTCCCTGCAAAAATAAAACCTAAATTTTTGAAACATTTCAATACATTGATTTGATGAAGTAATGTTGTTGTATGCATTGCTTTGGACGTATGTGTTGCTTCAGAATACTGACTGTATATGTATCATTGATAACATCCTAAAATTGTTATATAATCAATATCAGTTAATAATCATTTTATTATCTGATTTAAAACCATATGAACACGGCTCCATAATATCACGAAAGGCTCACTCTAGATCTCATTTAATACTAAAATGTTTCGTCTCAACTAATCCGCACATTTTATATATGCCTTTAAGACATTTGTTAGGTCGTTGTTGGAATCATCAAGCTCAGTAGCTAATTAAAGATATTAATAAATTGCTCGAACGCATACAAAGGTATTTTACTTGCGTAGTTTGCTATGGGGCGAACATTTCATTCAACACTTATGCAGATAGACTTGATAAACTCAGTCTTAATCACTTGAAATGCGTTGTATAACAGCTGATCTACTCATGCTTTATAAAATGTGTAGCAAATTACTGACATTCCTTTCAATGAACTTTTTAAATTTAGAAAATAACAAATACTCCTTGCGGTCCCATTCGGTGATGTTGACGCCATTGTATGGTGCAACATCTGAATGTACAAGAAATCAGTTCTGTTACAGAGTAATCTCCAGGTGGAAATCTCTACCTCAATCATTAGTAACATCCAAAGCCTCTATTTATTCAAAAGAGGGCTTGCTGACGTGGACCTTTCCTCATTCTGCAAAGTATTTTAAACATAGCTTATCGATGAAGATAACATAAATCTCTAACGGCTTGAAATATACAAATCTGTATTTAGTTTATAACTAGGCTACATTTTAGTGATATTTTACCTCTCCTTTGTTTTTGCCTGTCATTTATGACAAATTAAATGAATGAAATTTACTCACAGATATTGCAAACTTGAAGGTTGGACATCCACGTCTATATTAAGGTCATAGATCTTATTCCTTGAACTTGAAAAGAAATATCATGTTATTTAAGAATGTTGATAGAATGTTAACGCTACACAACGATGCTGAAACTCTGGTTATATATGACAGAAATAGATTTGAGATGAATTTTGAGACGAAAATGAGTCTCCCAGCAGCGTTACGTAGCAACACAATTTAATCTTGCTGATGTGATAAGTATGTGCTAGAATGTGTTCAAATAAAAAGTTTGAAGGTATATATAGCACTTTTTAGAATATGTTATACTATAAGAAAAGTAGCTAACAAGATCTGGATGAACAGTTAAATATTTAATGAAAAAACAGTAAAACGATTCCGACTTTTGTTTTGCCTGTAGCAATTAAAATGTAGAATGTTGGCCGATAGTCACGGTCAGACTCTCTTGTCATAAATAATTTCATTCGTTTTTTGGTTTCAAAAAGTGGGACACGAGAATCTCCAGAATACCATGTTTAAGGCTAATTTTGACGATGAAAGAGTTGCGCTATGTAAAAACACAACAGTGAAGCACTGTTACAGATACTTGTACGGATAGAAAAAAAGTTCAATTCAAATCCGTTGTGTCCCAATAGACATTATATACACTTTAATATATGATGCCTTAACACTATCATGAAATGCTATCAAACTGCAACAAAAGTTATAGTTTTGTGCTCAACACAACGAAAGAACAATCATAAGAACCAGAACTAGTAGGCTAATCATTAAATGACCCAAAACTGACAAGAATAGAACAATTTAATTGAGCATATAGAGAGAAATTTATTAGGTTTTACACCACTTTCTGTTTTCTTTCAAATTCTCTTTCTTTAATGACAAAAAATTCAATCCTTTTATGAGAAATATTTTCAACTTCGAAAAAATAAATTCCTATGCGCTAATTGATTGTCAAAATTGGAATGGAGTAAATTTCTGAAAAAAATCCGAAGGCTACATGTGTTTGGAGGTTGGTTTGCCGAATGTAAAAAAATTATGTACCACCCTGTACATACATAACTCAAAAATCTTGCTTAAAGATGACTGAGAAACAACGGGGAACTGGACACACACACACACATCCCCATTATATATATAGATAAGAAATGATGTTTGCTATCAGATTAAAAAACACAAGTTAAACCTTACATTGATAATCTTTTCAAAGTATCCAAGTTGAGAAGTTTTGGCAGTACAGCAAGACGATTGCCACTTAAATTTCTGTAACAAAATACATGAAATATACATAGGTTGAAAAATTAAATAAAAATGCAAAACTAATCTGTCGAGGAAGTTGGAAAATTTATTACTTAAAGATGAATCATCCGGGTATCAAAATTATTCTAGGGGTCTAGGGGGTATCAGAGATGCACATTCACTGCAATGATCATATGCACTGGTAGCTTGGTGGCAGAGTCCTCTATGCGGATATATGCCAAGAAAACCAGCAATTGAGAAATAATGATGAAGACAATTGACAACTATTTCCAGCAGAAAACTTGAAACTTTGGAGAATGTTCAAGTAATTCATTCTTCTTAAGTCAGACTTGGGATCTCAAAATGTACAAATAGTTGGAAAGGATACATCAAAACTCTGTCTTGCTTTTTTAATAGGGAAAAGGCGAGGACAGTTCTATTAATCTCAATAGATAAGCCTGAACAAATGTGTTAAAAGTTAGAAGATTATCATGCCTTTTTGATAATTAAGCAGTAAAACTCCTTGAGTTGTTCTGATTCTTTACAAAAAGTGCTAATACGGAAAAAGCAAAGCTTCTACTTTTTCCCAATGTGAACATATCATTAATGTCAATTCAAACAAAAATGTCAACATTTTATAATAACACAAATACATGTCTTCAGTATAATTTATAAGATTGAGCACACATCTTATATATACACTTCGTGATGAATAAGCTTTTTAGTAATCAATTCGAATTTCCATGTTTACTCTATTTCTCCTGTTATAGCATTCAGGTTTACATTATATATGTTAGTAGAGTTGTTTAATAAATGTTTGAAATTTCCCACACATTTTAATGCGACCAAACTCAATTCTAGTTGGGTAAGGCTAAAGGGTGCAGCAGCGGGCGCCACCCAATGTTCAAACATATATCTACATTATACCAATACATCTATTTCAACTTACATCTCCTGAAAGTGTTGAAGATTACCAGCATCCTCAGTATCAACTGATTCAATATTGTTATTTTCCAAATTTCTGCATGAAAAAAGGATGATCGTAAATATTGTTAAACAGAAGCTAAAATAGCCAAACAAATCGCTTGTGGTAATTGGATAATAAACTTGGTGTTTTCTGAAGTATGATCATAGAGATGCACCTAGTTAGAGATTTGATTTTTTTACATGCAAGTCATAAGATAATAATGATAAATAGGCTGTGCATTTGTGTAAATGATTTCCTTGTAAGTGTTTCAATAATGTTAAATTTTATGTTTATTGTGAAACAGGGGCACAAATTGGAAATAATCTTAGGGGGTTTGCCTAGAAAAAGGGACCATATTTCTATATTCAATCATGAATATTTTGTGAAATGTTCCTGACATTTTTCAAACACGAATTCATGGTGAGGTTTTTTGGATCTACGAAATCAATACTGTAATCAGTGTACAAGAAAGTCAGGATCACGTCCACGTGATCTAGAATTCCGGAATTCTGAGCACAAATTTTGTCCAAAAATTAGAAGTTTATAATTTTTGTAAAACAAATATAGTAGGATTTGAACGATAGACATTATGACGTCGAAAATACTCTTCCGATTCCGAAGCTAGATCCCAATGGATATTGTTTTAACAAAGATATGCACATCTTATTTAAGTACCGTGGGGCTAATTGCAAATATGCTATATGCACTATGGACACAGCGGATTGATTAAAGTGAAAATTACAAAACCCATACACATTTTGAGTGATTTAGATCACTTTTTCAACTCTTAAATTCTTATGCATGATCTGATGTCCATTGCTGTTGCTGTGTACTCCATATCAAAGTCTTATTTCAACTTGGGGAAAGCATGCTCATTAGATCGAGCTGAATGATATTCGACTACTCTTGCAGGTAATAGCATTTTCAGAACATCTCAATGTAAATGCTTATATGCAATAGGCATCTTTGAAATGATTCGGGTCTCAGGAAATTGCGCTACTCAAAAAATAAGAATCCAATGAATCTTTGTTGAGTCTTGCAGAGTATGGAAAATTTTGAGAAACTATTGAACCAGATTTGATTATATACTTCCCGTTGTAATAATGGTGCTACAGGTGTGATCAAAGAAACAGTTCAATAATTTGAAAGCATGTTCATAGTTTATTTCATGAGTTTCATCCGGGTATCATAGTCTCTGAAAATACTACAGTACAAATTGTAAAGTAAAAGCTGTGTGAAGTAAATTCAGTATATTGGCTTTACTTTTGTCAGTTGGCTGTATGCGACCGCGATTGTACCTTGAAATTCAAAATCCGTATCTTACAAAAAGTAAAAATTTTGTTGATGCATCAATTTCTTCATCTGTAGCATCTTTGAATAGAAATCAGGATAGTTATTGTAGCACGGGTCCCTCAGTGCATATATTTTTGTTTTAATCATGAAATTCTTTCCAAGAACATTAATATAACATGTAACAACAAATTCAAATGAGGAATCTCAGGGCTTCAGTGTAATATGCTATGCTTGGTTTGGTTTAGAGATTCCCCCTCTTCCATTTACTTCTAAAATATCTTTAGGAATGGAATTCTAAATGCAAACTTAGGAATTCAATGCTGCACAAAATCTGAGTTTATGCATTATTTATAATGATAAGGTATATTCATAATATAATGTGACCATCACAACACCAGGCTACTGATTATCAGGTTTGCAGCAGGTACGTACGGCATTGTAACATGGTATGCATTGACAGTTACAATCTAATTCAAAATTATTGTTGCATGATAGACCAAATATAAATTTTGGTAAAAATCTTGATAAATAATATGTTGATCTTGATTTATCTTGAGCAACTGGTTGGAGCTATATATAGCGGGATATACTGTATTAATGGCTACCTGTGTTCGGTAATTTTAGTGGATTGAAATCAAAGAATTGGAGTTAACAGTGCTAGAATACAGTGGCATGTATTGTACATTAGTATCGAAAACATTTGAATTTCTGCTGATTGAATGCCTCTTGGACACTCATCATTAACATTCACAATAACAGAGATATAATAGTGTGATGTTGATATGACTAGAGTGTGCGACCATATTAAACAAGTCTAACACACTGACGATACATATTATCAAACATAAACTGTACTTACAATTCAAAAATATTGCTTGGCAGATTTTTTGGTATTGCATTTAGAGATTTTCCACTACAGTCTATCACAGAGGTTGTACATTTGCAAAGGCCGGGACAGTTACCAGTGTCTCGACCTCCGTCTTCAGTACAACATAATTCAACCATCATGAGGCAAATAATCCATGAAAAAGTCGCAAACAGCCCCAATGTCTTAGTATACATTCTCATGAAATAGCACTAACGACAGTAGGTAAACGACATTATACGGCAACAAATTATAAAAGCGACCAATTCAAAGCCACATATATCTTTGAGACCAATGGAAATAAAAATGGAAAACGAGTCATTGTGATTTGCTAGCTCGTACCCTGTGGAGATGTACAGTCTTCAGTCCAACAGCGAGAAAACTGAGTTTTTGTGCATCTCAACGAATGAATTTCAACTTTATTCACAGTGATCTACATCAACTACAACAGCGTCATAGAAGCATGAAATCGTCGGTGTAACACAGCAAACACTGTCAATTTATGCTCACGTCCATTTCGGCATTTCGACAATTTGGCTCTTGAGAATGGAACAAAAAAACAACGAAGTCACGAACCTCAATTTGATTGGCTACTGGCTTTCAATAACACAACATCAAAACAATGATTCCTCGCTGCTGCCATTCCACTTCATACTGTTCTCTGTTAACTAATCGAAAATGGACATTCACATGTTTCAAAAAGAGGTTTGATTGTACTAAGCCATGGTTCAGAATATGTTTAGTGGCGCAAAATTGGTATCTTATAGTATTCAATATTTCCAGTGTGAAAATTTCTACTACTGTGTTAAATTAAACGGTATTTTTTTCAAAACCCAGAATATATAGGGTATGCTTTTGTCATAAAATTATTTTGAGGTAATATTTTTGACGCATTTGCATGTTTTAACTATGAAAATATTTTTTTTGATTCCTTTTTTTGGTTGAATATGTCATTCATAAAATTATATTAGGGGTATCTTTTCCATTATGTGAACAATTTTTATGACCATTTTGCCAAAGTTCCATTTGAACAATCCCGTTGAAGCGTAATGGAACTTACCCTCCCGGGAGAGAGGAGGATGAATCGATTTCACCATCAATATTGTAAATCAATAATTAATAGTACTAAAATCTTTCAAAAAGTGCTACAGAGAGACTGCGAGCAGAATAGTACGTCGTAATTGATGATAGACACCCTCCCCTTGTACGCAGTTGTAAGCTTTTCGTATGACCACTCCCCCTTAATTGAGTCTTATGGATGGCCTCTTAGTCAAGTCATGGCCAAATAGTGTCGTGTCATCCATCGTCTATATGTGCTATAGTAGATTCAGTATAAATTCAACGCATGTGTGTTATATATTTGCTTCTACTCATGATGAGCAAGGGTGCAAAATGAAAATAATCTTGGTGAGTTCGGTCCGGAAAAAAGGATCAACTTTTTAGTTTAATCGATTTTAGCACTTGCCACATTAATTAACTTCCCAGAAATAGAGGGGAATTGATAGTTCTCGAAACTTCAAATACAAATTTCTTTCTCCGACAAATACATAGCACCTATCAGCAAGTAAGATCCAGCTGCATAGTTGTCATTCATTTTCTTAAATCACTTTTACAACTAACAAATATGGAAACCGTGAATACAACAAAAGAAATAGATACTTTAAAGTGATAGCTTGGCAAGTTAAGACCGGGATTTCAGACAAGCAAGCATCTCCTAATGACGGGGAAATTACCCGATTTTAATGTTTGCAAATTGTTAACTTCCCAGGTATAAATTATAATTAAACACGAGTAGCCTTGCTAATCTGAATCATTTTATATCATCAACATGACGGAAAGCGTAAATTTTCATCTCCCCTCCTGAGTCCCCTGAAAAGTTGCATTTTTAAATTTCTACGAAATGCAGATAAAATGAGCCAGGATTCCGACGGCCAGGACCATATATAGACTCTAAAGGAATGATCGAATCGACGTAGAGCTGATACATTCGTTTTTATAGATGTACAGTATTACATATTTATGATTACTAATGTATTCTATTATTTGAACCATTCTGTATCTAACTGATTCACAATTTTCCCACAAACGCCAAACCAGTTATACAACATTTTCTTTTATGCCAATCAAAATGTGTTTTATTATATTAGGTCAGATCAGATCAGATCAATAATGTCACGCTTATCTACAGTAGTATATCGATCCAACTAGTTTAGGAAAAGTAGCCTCGTATAGCTTAGTATTGATCCAACAAGTTTAGGGAAAGTAGCCTCGTATAGCTTTATAAGATGCAATTAAATGTGATACAAATTGAATCATATATGATCTAATAGATAATATATAAAATATGAAAGCAGAATGCAGACAATCATGTTTTCTACTCAAAGTTCCACGCCAAGGCGATCATCAGGCAATCTATTCAATCTGATTCAATCTGATGATCGCCTTGGCGTGAAACTTCGAGTAGCCAAACTTGATTGTCTGATTTCTGCAGACTTTATACTTTATATATTATTTAAGCTCTGCTGTATATAGCATTGAGCCCTATGTTCAATCAGTAAAACAACTTCCATCACGTTATATCATCTAACTAATACATAATATATAACTTTGAAATAGTAAATGAAAAATGTCTTACAGCCGTGACGAACGATGCAGATGCCACTGAATCAAAATTCGGAATCAAAGGCAGCTGTGCTGCAGTTGTGTTGACACGTTGATTTTAATGAGCTATACACCCGGGCTATATATACTCCCATCTCTGCGACGGTGAAATATGCAACACAAATTTGTATAGCCTTTCCTTCGTATATATTCCGTTACACATGCTTTATGCTTACTATATAAACAACATTGTCGAATAAGTCGCACCATGAATCCTTTATTTTCAACTATATATGCAAGGGCCTAGACCAGTTTGCTTCCTGTAACTTTCATTACTCTTTTTTTCCATAAATTTTTCACGAAGACTTCAATCAATCTTGCCTCTTTCTATCAACCCCGGCTAATTACATTATTCCTTAGGGTAGAAATCATCGATTATGTCGTGTGAATCTCGTTTAATTTATACTGTATCTCATAATAAAAGCGTATAGGCATTAGCACTTTCAGTGGCCATTCACGAATATATTTGTGTTAAAGCTTACTGTTGTTTTCAAGGCTATATAGTGAATACACTACGACCGCAGATTGATTCTCTCTCGATGGCACCTGTCTTTTCTTATCTACTGGCGCAATAAACACACGTACCTCAAGAAATCTCCTTGCACAACTACTTTCACTATATTCAGCAATATTGCTTTGATGATATAATACATCGTTTGTGGATTGTACTAATGGTTCATCCGTCAGCATAGAGAGATACACAGAGTACTGCATTCAGCTATACATCATTTCTTTGCCGATTGAATCATATATGTAGAACTGAATCAATTATTGAAATTCACTTTCAAAATAAACTCTTACGTCGAAGTTCTCGACAAGAACAGTTTAATTATAGATGAATGTAATTGCAGACACTTTTGGATTTGGCTATAAAAGATCCTGCTAAATGGGTGGTTGAAATTACATTTTGGTTTAATACTTTTCATTCCAATCGAGGTATATTCTATGATATAATTACTTTATTTAAAATCTAATACAATTTCCAGTTATTATTTTGACTATATAATCGCATATTAAGAACATCTTATATTTCCTGTTCTGATGCCTATGCTACAGTCATCAGTGCAGATTCATTATGTCATACGTAAATATATCTTTGTTCACTTTAAGTGCACCAGGGGAAAGGTTTTCTTGTACGTAATCATTGGAATTTCACGTGCTTCACCAAAATCTTCTTATTCTGTATAAATTGTTGCCTATAAAACCAATATCGTTTTGGTCATCATAATACAAACGACAACAGTCTTGGTTAATATTAACCTTCATTTGACGTGCAATTTTTTTTCTCATACACTTGGCATACAATTTTATATGTTTAATGATTGATTGAATATTATTACATGTATATATTGATATATGGGGCTTACGAGTTACTGTATATCATCTCCGGGCACATGATATATGAAATGAGTTCGCGGAAGTACACAGTAACCCAGTACAGTCTGTCAATGGGGTCCGCAAACACAGGGGTACAGGATAAATCGCGGCCTTAAAAGAAAGCTTACTGTAATAGCATTTCAAATACAAATTATATATATTACGCTGTAAATATTTTTGAGTATTTCTAACATGTCCTCGCATCATGTTCAAATCAATTTAAGTATCAAATGTAACGCTCCAATGATAGTGGGTGGCTATTTTTAGTTTAATTTCACTCCTACAGAAACAGTTTGCTGAGCGGTAGAATTACTTTGTCCTGAAAATGCTCAATATTTGTTTAAGGTTTTTACGCATAACGTTTGAAGACTTTGAAGGCTCACACAGAACACATTCAATAGAAAAGCAGTCTGCATTCAATGAGTATGAGGGCATCAAATGTGACATATGAGATATATTCCTTGATATCCTATTTTAAATGTAGTGTGCTTCATTACAGAATATATCCCTCGTATGGTTCTTTAGGCATTTCAGCATTGCAATAACAAACTTGATTTTCAATTAAGATCGCTTGTTAAACTGCCGGTGATATAGCCAGACGTAAATGACCTTCAACCAGATTAAATGACAGACGTTAAATGGACACAGTCGCATCACAACCGATTGTTGCACTGAGATGTTTGATGTGTTAGCATGTGCGACAAACGAAGCGGTGTTTGTCACTTATTCAAATTGTTTGCCCGGAATGCTTTTGCTAGACTATATTAGAGAACACCTACTACGTAAAGTTTTGCTGTTGGTATTTCTTGTAACTATTACCCCCACAGCCGTGCAGCTGCTCCAACGAGCTTGCGCCATAGCGGCTTCCAATCGCACACATACATCGACTTTCCAGGAAGGTAGGCAAGCAGTTTGAAGATTGTTGATGTGTAGTGTTTAGTTGGAATATATATTCTTCATAACTGTGTATCATTTAATAGACTACTGGGTTTATGTGAAACCAGCCTGATGCTCTTAGTGTAGAATGTGCACAATATAGAACTTACATTAAAAGTATTGTTGTGTGTGTAGTTCAGGCACACTGTATATATAGAAAAATGTCCTTGTTCGAGTGGTAAGTATATAGTTGACGACTGACATTGAGAGGAAGTTATAGTGGGCACCAACGTAAATCAAAAGTAAACTATACGTTATCCAAATATAAATAATGTCATTTCTAAAGCAATATTTAATGTCTTTCATGGCTTATTCGCGTCAGTAATAATCATATTGCATATGTCAAAATAGTAATTTCCGACTACTGTTCTATGCATACATTAGTCTATATCTACCGGGATATCTACCAGTTTCATGAAACTAAACTAGATGTGATCATCTGAAAGAGGCAGCCTGGGTGTGGATGTGATAGGTATTAATCAGTCTTGTCGGTGCCTTCATTACACACAGAAAATGGGAAAGTTGACAAAATCTTCAACCTCTCTGCATATTTTCAGCAAAGGTCCATCAAGGTGGAAATTGTACATTACGAAGATTATACAGCCCTTTTGCGACTATTAGAAGCGTGGATCAAATTATTCAAATCCAGCCTCATTCTAACCCGGGCCTCATTTCTGTCGCGCGGAAATGAGGAGGGGGTTGAATGAGACTAGATGAAATCTACTGAGGTTTGAGACTAAATGAAAAGTGTGCGTTGGATCAGATCTACAGAAAACTGATCACGGGTACGAATGCTATAGTGATCCGAATCCGATTCAAAACAATAATTATAATTATAATCCGATCCGATCCGAAACAAAAATGTCTATACTGATCCGATTTTTTGCATAAAATCCTCAAAAATCTGAATTTTACAGGGCACTAAACATGTTTTGAGCATCCAATAGACATACATGTAGTCAACATAATTTAACACAGCAACACTAATTATAAATATAAATATATCAACGCTTGCTTGCTTACATTTAAAATCCGTGTCCGAGTTCGAAATCGGATTTAGGCCGGATTCGCACATCTTTATTTTGGACACCAAGGTGGGAAACAAAGAGCTCCAATTGCCTTTATAGGACCAAGTTCAGATTAGATTCCATTCATATATTCGTTCTGATAGCCATTCAAGGGAGCGCTAATCAAAAGTGTGGTGTAATCATTTGCGACGTTAACCTTCTTGCCTTTTCTGCAAACTGTCCTCATTTTCGCATAGTATAACAGCCTTTTGCTAATACCATTTGCGGCCAATTGCACGAGAATTGCTCGCTGGAGGGGTGGGTTTCGAATAATTGGCAGAACCGTACTTTGCACATAAGTTCAAATTTTGTAAATTATTTATTGACAAACGAAATCTTCGATTCTGAAGTTAAGAACATGAGTTGTTTGAATAAAAATGCTATTAAGATCAATCAAATTATTTCCGAAACAAATGCAACAAATGCTCTGTGTGTAAACGGAAATATGAATAGATCAATGTTAATAATAATAATAACAATAATATGACTGATGCATAGAAGATTTTCACCCTCAGCAAATCAAAATGTGCATCAAATAATCTTGCAACTAACTGTAACGCCTTAGTCCTTACACGATAACGTACTTTTACAAAGGATATCTTACCATACAAAACGAGAGAAAAACACTAAAACATTTAATTAAGTAAAAAAGAAAAGAAGCTTGAAAAGATAGTCAAAATTGGCTATTGAGTCAAAGTCAAAGTCAAAAAATGTATCTCAACAAATTTTCATGTAAACTATCATACCCTAAACTTTATTCCTAGCTTTAAAAAGATACCCTTTAATATTTGAGCATCCCCGACTTCCGTATACCAAAAGTCTGGATTTAGCTCCCCGGGAAAATACATGTGACACGAAATCTTTTAAACTCAAAATCTATGACCACAAATACACTTTCAAAGAACTTGATTCCAATAAAGTTCGAGAAATTTGAAAACGCATACCATAAAAAGTTGTAGATCCCATGGCTGTCATTAAGAATTACCCCACCCCCACACACCCTAGATCGATACTCTTGCAAGCCATCCTAAGTATAATGAAAAGTATATGGTGGATGACAGCAAACCAATTGACTGATTGCCTGCTTGATATAATAAGACTCGCATGTAGTGAGTGTAGTGCTATAGGGTAAGTGTGAATTTTGTTCATACCTCTTCAACAGACCCTGAACAATGAAGATTCTACATAATAATAAATCCTAATCCTAATCTTAATCAGTAAAAAGTTGAACATAAGTTACACGTCACAACTGTTTGAATCCGATGAACAATTATTCTGTAATAGAAGTTTTGAATAGAGGATTTTTACGGGGATCAAACCGGGTGAAACTTTTCCAGGAAAAATTCCGAACTAACGAATTTTTAATTTCTTTGATCTTATATATGCTGAGTCATGTGACTATTATCTAATGCCTGAACTTAATCTGAAACCATGGAGCATGGAGTGAAACTTATGTTCAACTCAACTTGAAACTTATGTTCAATACAGCATTCTCCATACATCGTTGGGCTACTCATAGAAAACCTATCCTAAAATAAGAGTAACCATGCTGCGTAAATACGTCACGGCGTCAACGACGTCATTGAATGCTTATCATTTCAAAAATAGTTACTCGTTATTTGATCAACCAACCTCGAACATGGGAAAATACCTGTACTGACCACATGTACGAACAACAGTCTCACACGTTCTGACAAATCTCCTTGGAAAACATAGAAAAGTGTTCATAAATGTATTCTATTCTGTTTGCGGTTGAAACATACTTTTGGATGAATTACGCCACAAGCAAATTCGTATATATCGAGGATGTTCTTTCATCTCCCTTTCAAAACGACAAATATAAAAATGACGTCAATCACTCAATTGAGATTGCTACAAATAGCATATCTGAAGAACACCAAGGGAACCTGGTAACTTTATGACTATGCTTTTTCAGATCATAGCTTGCATCCTAGCTAGATTAAGATAGAACCTGAGATGTAGATGTATTCAAGAATTTCAAGAGCAAACATAAATGGACTTGACTTTAAATAATTACATATATAACGTATTACGTAAAGTAATTTCCGTCGATCGCAATAATTTTAGTTTTGATGACAGGAAACCGATATAATCGATTCCATTATCTCATTTCGAAGATTAGAACTAGATAATGTCTGATCCTTTGAGCATAGCTGTAGTATGAAAGTAATTGGATTCTTACTAGTATGTATGTTAGCACTTCGTGATAACATAGTTTGGGACCTTATATAGATCTGGAAGCAGTGTTGGCCCGTAGAAGACAGAACCTGTGAATATATAATCATATACGACTTACAATCAGCTGATCTATTTGACACAATTCAGCTTGGTTGTTCGCTCTTTTTGTTGGTATATGCTTCATCACCCCTTTAAGTTTTATGAGTACCAGGAGTAAGGGTACATACATACATGCTACGCTCATATATCGCTTGCTGTTTTGTTGTCTTTCCATAAATCGTCACTGCCACAATCTGATCAATTGTCATTTTGTGTTTCCGGTCCATTGCACTCTGTCAACGCTTTGCACTTCGAGGGCTATCAATGGAAAGATAGTAGACAAGAAATATTTCCCAGGGACCCGACAGAGCATTGTTCTAAAAGGGGAATGCACGCGAGCAAAAAAGGCGTGGCACAAATGTCAATTGTTTTAAATCGACACATATATATATAAATGTATATATAAATCGACACATATATACATTTGCAAATTGGAATTTATATTGAATGCTGGACATATAACCATATTTGTCTTAATTACATAGAAAATCTAAAGTAATGATGAAATTAATTTTAGTTCTCAACTTCAGAATTCACTGCATGTTGCCATCAAACCGTTACGTCGAGGAACTTCCGGTTTTGATGTATTTCGGTACATTGCGTGCAACACGTTCAAGTCAGTTGATGTGCAGGCGTTAGTTCACATTTAGTTCACGCAGATGATACCTTCCATTGGTTTAATATCAATGACTCCCAGTCTCCAATAGTTTCGACGTTTACTAAACTAGTATTGAGTATGCCTATTGAGCAATGAAACGCCAGAACGCTGGAGAGTTGGACTTTTCACGTCAATTGTGAAAGACAGATAGGACATGCGAGCTTCATCCTAAGAATTCTTTTCTAATCGTCATTGACTATTTGATTATTTTGGAGATTTTCTATGCTGTTAAAGTATCTTAATTGAGGTTGTTGTTAATTTGTCGCACCTCAAAAACGTCATAACATATTGATTGACAAAATTCACTTTCAGCTTGTTAGAGGTCAAGTACAATGCAAAATGAAGACAAGGAGTAAGAAGGCATGTTGTCATCTGGAATTATACTTTGTTGCAATTTTTGTTTATCCTTGCCCTCGACGTTTACTATTGATGGTACTTATCTTCAGCTTGGCAACACCGTCATTAGCAGCTTTTGTAAGTACTCAACCAAGCAATTTATTCTGACAGTTCATTAGCCTGGATTTCGACTAATCTGATCTGATTATTATTATCATTATTATTATTATTGATATTTGATATTGCTATTTTACGTTACTGAATATCAACTACCAATTGTTGAATCAATACTTTGATTGTTTGATTTCGATGACGGTCCTTTATTATGATTGAAATTATTCGTGACTTTATTATAAAATATGTGGATGCGTTTTCCTCTATCACGTCCTTGATTTCCCTGTAATCGTTTATACATCGGCAAATAGCATACGAATGCTACCAGTTTAGTTAGAAGGTTCGAAAATTTCAGCTTGCGATGCCTCAATTGTTGAAAGCAAATATACCAAATACAGTACACACACTTAATTGTAGTAGCCTTTACTATTGCATTCCATGTGATTGTAGTGCAAATGCACCACTTGCTTTAAGCCCTTTATGACGGTTTGAATTCCAATCAGTAAGCCTATATTCCAACTCCAAAAATAAATAACTCATTCATTCTGTTGTACGTTGGGTGATAATATATAATCAAGTTGCATTGCTTCTATATTTCAACCTGACTTACTTACTTAAAAAAATCATTTGAAGCGCTTGATATAGAATATCAGGAAGCTTTGAAGAGGCCATGTAGTTGTAGATGTTGAATTTACTTATTTTAGGGATAATACATTTTTAATTTGTAAAACAGGTACTACAGCAGCTGCTAACTGCAGTCAAATTTCTATGTTTTCTACATGGCAGCTCTAGTGTTGCTAACCTTCATGTAGATATTGCTTGCTTATCTGCCTGAGGGCGATACAGTAGATGCAATAACAGTCAACAGTTGTATAAAGAAATTGTAGCAATTTGCCAATTCTGGTTACGTTTGAATGAATTGTTTATTCTTAGAGATGTTATCGAAACTCTCGCTGTCAACTAATGAAGCAACAGTCTTGCTGTGTGAGTGTCAATCATGGCATTGCTGTATGCCAGCCAAAAGTTGGCATTGGTCAAAGGTGTTCACCAACAATAAAGGTAATTTTAGACAAATTGGTATCTGGTGCCCTATATTTAATGTGCATTGAATATTTGACGTATGCGCATAATATTACATTTTCTAGATATCTAAATTATTAATGCTCGGTGGAATATCTCATTTAATTATCCAACAATTTCAATGAATTATGTCAGGTTTTGGGTCAAATTTTATATTGTATATTTATCGGACAACTGTATGTCCTTCCCTTGTATGTATGTATTTATGTATTTTGTCAAATATTCCCTTACATGTATTTTTCTTCAAAACTATGAACTGTTACATTCTGGCCTCAATTGCCCAAGACTCGTTGTGTATGTCATCGCTGTCTCACATATCTTTCGCAGTGGCACTGATAAACCGCACTCCACCAAATGCTTGTTTTAACTGTGGTTGATACATAGGCATGCGTTGAATCAGTGTTGTTGTGGCGCCATTTGCTTGCTTGGTAAACTCATTTGTGCCTCATGGAATCTTTAAAACCCTGGAATGAACACAATTTAATCATAAATCACAGGCCCACCTGCGCAACTACGTCTACCATCCCGTCTACTATAGATTTGTTTTTCCGGATAATTTCCATAACAATGTCTACGTTTTACCGATGCTCTGATACGTTTCGATATAATTTACCAGAATTGTTTAATTTAGATAAATCGATTTACATAAATTTTCCAATGCTTTTGCTAAGATAACTGGAGCAACTGTTAATTTTCTTCTTCATCGAATGAGGCGGATGTAACCCCTTGACAATGGAATTTCAAGAATGTGTACATAGGGCGTTAATTAGTGTAATCAAAAAGACCCCTGTCAAGTATGTTCCAGAATATAAACCTATAAAATGCACTGCGGTAATCATTAAATGTCAAAATCATCATCAAACAATGAATTCTATGCCGCGCTGTTCCATGTAGATTCGTATTAAGCATTCAACCATATCCCATCCAGTGGTATGGGACAAAGTAAATTAATTGATAAGAACGTTTTTTACTATATTTGTAAATAATATTTCAAACAAGATATGATATCAATAAACCTGTAATCCTGTAATTCTTTACTGTATAACGCATACTGTATGCTGGACGACTCTTTGGTAGCAACTCGAGATAATTAAACTTGAAACTTATCAATTAGTCAATTACAGTACCAATCAATACATCAATATGCAGCCATAAACGATCTAAATGTGTGCAAATCCAATCAGATTTCGTGTCGGATCCAGATTGACTTTCGATCGGATCGGATTGACATAATTCTGTCTGATTAAATCGGATTTTGAGAATATTGTACATTGTATTTGCAGTTTCTTCAGAAAATCCGATCCGACGCACACCTATAACACGAACCATCTTGCTCCATGCAACCATTTTATATAGTAAGGCCTGAAATTATCTTCAACTTGGTTCCTGGTTGGGACCGTTTTGTTGTGGTTTTGGAGATCAAAGAATCGGTCTCGATTAGCGTATGTCTATAGTTCGTGCATGTGCTGTGCCGTGCCCTGAACCTGCCGATCCTATTCCCATTTGCATTTGAATAAATTGGTTGAGACCTAATAAAGTCGCTCCCAACAGGCTGGATAGGTATTCGATACTCTCATTGAAGGTTTTCGTGTTCGTTACAAACGCTATTCCGTAGTCGTTCTTCAGCTTTCAGTTGGTGCATAATAAGGAGCAGCATGGCATCCACAAAAACGGACCTTTTCATTTCAATTGGCACCTGCACGGGCGGTACTGGATACTTCGTGGATAGATGATATAGATCACTCACACGTGATAACCGAAATTATGCAGGCCTATAGAGGTATGCCTATAGAAACATATCGTAAAAGTACAGTATAAGCGCCTATGGCAAATAAGAGCAACCAACATCAAATTAATTACTGTATTGGTTTAAAATGTCTTAAAATGTATATGATATTGATATCCGCCAACTTTTATATTTAGAAACTCAGAATTTTCAGTCTGATACCTTGTGTGCTTGTGATACTTTCTACGGCAATGATAAATTGGAATTCACTTTTGTTGTATTTATGGCATGTTTTATTTACTGTTTTAGCCTGTTATCCTGTACGATGGAAGTGTAGTTCAGAACCGCTGTGGCTGTGCTTCGGGTCTGACTTGTACGAGAATCACGAGGAAAGCGCGAAAGAGGTCGAAGAAAAGGAGGCGGCCACTTCGCCAGAAGTACAAATGCCTACCATCTCCGACAGAAGCTCCTGAATTGTCGGAAATCCATGTTTACAATTCTTGAAACGATTTCTCAAAGAAGCAACAATTTTTATTCATAGATTGCAAAACAGCTGGTTCAAAATTCAGGACGGCATTTATCAGCGACAATTCTATTGCATTGCTGTACACGGAAGCCTGTTCAATCAGGTATTCCACAGTGTTTATTTATTGGCATTTGCAAGCCGCAAGTTTTCGGTACGGGTTTACTAGTAAGGTGATAATATACCCACATCCACTTGCAAATATAGCATTAAATGGTATAAATTATGACGTTGCTCGAAAGCAGCATGAAAATAATGTTAACTTATATTTACTGATAGAGATACGTAAAAAACGTAACTAATATATACTTAGCATATATATGCACACCCATATACGTATAAATATAATATATGTGTATATATATACATAGAGATTTACTCTTGCCTTGTACATATCTCCTTTCATACATATTGTACTAATTCAGGTCTAATTAAAACGGCGATGTAAATCCGATCATATATAGTCACTAAGATCCGATATGCATGGATAATGTATTTTGTATAGCCTGCATACTAGCTATAAAGCAATAAATAAATAATACACAATCAATTACATTATTATTGTTCGTTCAATCTGTTATCTCGCGAGAGCAAAGGCTCCCACGTGTCTCTCTTCTATAGTCTATTTTCTGTGTTCAGTCAGAGCTAGGGGTATGGTATGAATTGAATAAGATTACAGATAAAATTCAAAACGTTTGGACTTTGGAGTAAATGATAGTAGTAAAGGGTTACCACACACTTGTCATGTTTGTATTCATTTTTACTAAACGAGATAAAGTCAGGAGACTCGAGTGAAGCGCTAAAAAATCACGAGCTCCGAGCGAATGACTTTTAGCTTCCCGAGTGTCTCCTAACTTTTCCTCGTTTAGTAGATATGAATACAACAAACATTTGCAATATATGGCAACGCTTTTCTAAAATAAAACAAACGTCAGAATCCCGTTCGAGCGCGAATTTGCAAATCACGATTTCACAATTTAATGTTGAAATCCAATTCATAAACCAGGCAAAGGGATTTCTACAACAGACAACAAGATAGATATCGTTGAATAAAGAAAGACAGATACAAAAACGGCTGTTATTTAAACTGTACAATAGTTCTCTAAGAAATTAATGTTACTACGGTGGCTTTTTGATGGAATGAAGAGGACTGTATATGTGATAAAATGATTTGGTTATATTGCTCAGATACCATGCACGTAATAGATGATTATGCCTTGATTCTTATTTGCTATGTGTATTATGTGTATATATAATATTAATGAATAATTGTTAGATAGATAGAAGTTTATTTCAATCATTGAAAAGTACATACCGAGTAGGCAAGTTTTACATTGAGTAATTGAATTTACAATGATTGTTGTCACCCCTTAAGCAGTTTTGCTTGTTTATTGGGGGACAAAGTTATTTACATTTTGATTTACTTAACAATAAAAACAAATGAATAAAAAGAGGAAGTCATAAAAAGAAGGTAAAGTGAAAAAAATAAAATAAATGTAAAAGGAAGAAATATGTATATAGGGCCTACTGTATATATATAATATATATATATATATAACTTTTCTAGGCCTACGGATGTTAAATACATGATGTATATAATAGTTAAGTTAAAACTTGAAAACATCAGTTGAGATATGGTAAGTAGCATTAGTTAATAGTTATCTAGAATCTAGATACGGATGTTAAATACATAATGTATAATAGCAATGTTGTAAAATATTAGTTGAGATATAGTAACATTAATCATCTAAATATGGATGTTAGTTGTCAAGCATGCGATCTTTAATTAAATGCCCAAAGTTTGTTGAAGAAGGGTCGATGTCATAGAACTTTTTGTTGTTCCAAAGGTAAAAGGTAGTCTATAATTTGGAAGGTTTTGCATGAAAGTTGTTGCAGTGAATGGGATGTGAAAGATATCACGTTTTCTCTTATCAATTTTAATGCATATAAAGTTAGAAGATATAATTTCAGGAGCACGATTGAACTGAACAATTTTTTGTAAGACAGCAAAAATTTTCAAAAGATATAAATCTTCTGATTTCAATATGCTCAAGCTTAACTGTTACCGACAATTTAGTGATGAGTTCTTAATCTTGTATGTGTATCTCCTGAAGGTGACTGATGAATGAAATCAAAGATATGACAACCAATGACTTCTATTTTAAGTATTTTATTAAACATAATAAATGTTGCAGTATGTATATATGACTGCATAACACAACGTGATGAATTGAACTGTAACTTAACTCTGTGTTAGCAATTGAATATATGTTGAAAGTGAATTGTATTTATATGAATGTTACATGCCTAAGGTATAATATTAATGGGGTTTCACGCATGTATACAGAACGTGTTCTATTGTAAATATTACTGCACCAATATTTTTAGGTTGTAATTTAGTTAAATGTTGGCAATATATGAATGTAAATTATGAATATAAATTAAACTAATGATTATAATAAATTTAACTACGGCATGGTTTTAATAATAAAGGTTGATAATGTATATTCGTAATATTTTGTACGAAGGCGAAGCTAACAAATGTACTAGAAATGTATTGTAAATTGCAGGTTTACCTTTCACAGCGAGGCGTAGCCTATAATTTTCTTCCATTCTGTGTTTTTATTCTGCATGCTGCACGACTAGTGACTCATTTACCATGCTTTTAATTAAATATAAACATCTTGAGCTATATATCGTTTTGTAAATCGCTGCTATAATTTAAGTTTTATTGGATTGTTATCGGAAAGTTATAATTTCTGCATTTGATCACAGATCGAACTTTTTAAAGCTAGCGGTTTTTCCCGGTTTTCGGAGCCATGTTTTACCCTAAAGGATTTCATGCACGCTCTTTCGACAAATCAGATAGAAAGCAGAAAACCTTCGTGATATTTTAGAATTTAAATTAATTACCTAAAAATATTTAATAGCAAAACTTTGCTGATCTTATCTCGAGACAACAGGGTCACTGCAAAGGTCATCAATCATCATCATCCGAATTGTCAATTTCTTTTCAAATTCCCACATGACTAATCATCATGATAATTGAGCCCTTGTGAGGCGTTCTTTCAATTTCGAACTTTCGAACGCCGGAGTTCTGCAAAACCAGTAATGATGTTTTGTCTGTTCGATTATCCTAAACTTTATATAATTTTATCCTTTAACATCTTGGAAGGATTTTCCGTGCACTATTTTAACTTTTAAAATTGGAAATTGGACTTTGAATGTTTCTTACACTGAAACAAACGATACAATTTACTTTTTATCTTATGGCATACTCAGATACATAGGCGTAGGGGAAAATTTCCAAATAGGGGGCAAAAACGGTTTTGCCCGAAAAATAATTTCCGGGAAATGTTGTTATAAGAGGTAACTCACATGCAAAATTGCAGAAGATATATCATAGGATACAAACACAAACATCATAGGCCTCCTTCAGCCCCACAAATTTCTTAATACCGTCATTACATAATTGAAACATATTCATTTTACATTCATTTTAAGCAATTATACGATTATATAATTATTTTGCTGAGTTCAATAAGCCGTTATCAGCTCTTCCATTCCTCTTGCAGCTTAGCTTTACGGTGTAAATAATAATTTTCATTGCTCCCTGTAGTGGATCGTTATAAAGACCGTTTAGTCATAATTGGTTCAAGTAGGCCATCCTATTTTAGGCATTTACTTTTATTTCCTGAGATTGTTTGGACAACTTTGCGCAGAATATTTTGCTGCATATAACAGTCTATTTTAGGCACCGTAAAATACACTTTCATATGCAGCACTGGATTATGTATTTAATTTGAAAGAGTGAGACACGCCTATTTTATGCCAAGTAGTGAACCAATAGTAACCGCTCTTAAATAGTAGTCTTTTAAATAAATCAAGTCCTGCAAGTTAACATAGTGAAAATGTTCACGTTGCGTTGAAGACATACCGAAGTTCAAATTGTTTAGCAACAATCAATAATGGAACAATCATGGAAACAACTATGAAGAGGAATAGGCACCTGAAAAGAGTTTGGTGTTAGATAAACAGCTTCTGTTACTTTGGCACTTTATTGATTTGCTTCACTAATCCCTATGTGATCTGATGCAAAGAATTGTTGCGAGCGGAGCGAGAAAGAAAATTTGGATTATTGCTTTCTGATTAATTTCGTTATATTTTTCAGGATAATGTTACGTATAACCCGCGAAATACCGAATGACTGAATAATTTCATAGCAAAGAGATATAAGAAATAGCTTGATCTGCCCGAAAATTGGCCTAAAAAATTTCCACTTACACATTTGGGTCAATGTAACAGTTCTCATGTCATCACGGTCGTAATCTTTTTAGACTTTAAAGTATAAAGCGTGTAGCTGAGTTCTGGATTTTTCATATTGCAAAACGGATGGGGGTGGAATCGCCAAAATGATTTAGCGATATAGCAACAATTATTATTGCATAAAATTATGAATATTACATTGGAACATGATAAGAAGAAGGCTTGCGACTAGGCTTACCATGCATAGTATACTCCTGTTCATAAAACTGTTTTTGTGAAGTGTTGAATTTTATTAATACACAGGAAATTTCCAGAACACTTCCATTCACTGTAACACAAAAAACTTGTAATTTGTTGATTTGCCCAAAAAATTGCCCGAATTTTTTTCTCAGATACGTTTGGGGGGGCAAATGCCCCCCTGCCCCCTAGCTCCTACGCCTATGCTCAGATATCGAAGTGGTTTAAAAAAGCTAGAGGGAAATAAGAGCCGGATTTTCACTTTCTCGACTTTGAATGTCTCTCACACTAAAACGAGAGATACAATTCACTATCTATCTTAGTATGTCATAATCAGACATGTATCGAAATGATTTAAAAAAAACTAAATGTAAACATATAAAGTCTATATTTAATAACAGCCATGCATCTACGTTGACTTAAGTCTTCATTTCACTACTTTTCAGATGTTGAAAAAGGCTGGTATTCAACTTTCTCCACTTTAAATGTCTCTCATATTAAAACACGGGATATACAATTCACTATCTATATATGTTAGTATGTCATACTCAGGCATGCATCGAAATGATTTAAAAAAACTAAATGTAAACATATAAAGTCTATATTTAATAACAGCCATGCATCTACGTTGACTTAAGTCTTCATTTCACTACTTTTCAGATGTTGAAAAAGGCTGGTATTCAACTTTCTCCACTTTAAATGTCTCTCATATTAAAAAACAGGAGATACAATTCACTATCTATATATGCTAGTATGTCATACTCAGACATGTATCGAAGTGATTTAAAAGAACTAAATGTAAAAATATAAAGTCTATATTTAATAACAGCCATCTACGTTGACTTAAGTCTCATTTCACTAATTTTCAGATTTTGAAATAGGCTGGATTTCAGCTTTCTCCATTTCAAAAGTATGTCACACTGAAACAGGTGATACAATTTACTATCTATATATGTTAGTATGTCATACTCAGACATGTATCGAAATGATTTACTACGTTGACTTAAGTCTCATTTCACTACTTTTCAGATTTTGAAATAGGCTGGTTTTCAACTTTCTCCACTTTAAATGTCTCTCATATTAAAAAACAGGAGATACAATTCACTATCTATATATGTTAGTATGTCATCCTCAGACATGTATCGAAGTGATTTAAAAGAACTAAATGTAAAAATATAAAGTCTATATTTAATTACAGCCATCTACGTTGACTTAAGTCTCATTTCACTACTTTTGAGATTTTGAAATAGGCTGGTTTTCAACTTTCTCCACTTTAAATGTCTCTCATATTAAAACACGGGAGATACAATTCACTATCTATATATGTTAGTATGTCATACTCAGACATGTATCGAAATGATTTACTACGTTGACTTAAGTCTCATTTCACTACTTTTCAGATTTTGAAATAGGCTGGTTTTCAACTTTCTCCACTTTAAATGTCTCTCATATTAAAAAACGAGAGATACAATTCACTATCTATATATGTTAGTATGTTATACCCAGACATGTATCGAAGTGATTTAAAAGAACTAAATGTAAAAATATAAAGTCTATGTTTAATAACAGCCATCTACGTTGACTTAAGTCTCATTTCACTACTTTTGAGATTTTGAAATAGGCTGGTTTTCAACTTTCTCCACTTTAAATGTCTCTCATATTAAAAAACGAGAGATACAATTCACTATCTATATATGTTAGTATGTCATACTCAGACATGTATCGAAATGATTTACTACGTTGACTTAGGTCTCATTTCACTACTTTTCAGATTTTGAAATAGGCTGGTTTTCAACTTTCCCCACTTTAAATGTCTCTCATATTAAAACACGGGATATACAATTCACTATCTATATATGTTAGTATGTCATACTCAGGCATGTATCGAAATGATTTAAAAGAACTAAATGTAAAAATATAAAGTCTATATTTAATTACAGCCATCTACGTTGACTTAAGTCTCATTTCACTAATTTTCAGATTTTGAAATAGGCTGGTTTTCAACTTTCCCCACTTTAAATGTCTCTCATATTAAAAAACGAGAGATACAATTCACTATCTATATATGTTAGTATGTCATCCTCAGACCTGTATCGAAGTGATTTAAAAGAACTAAATGTAAAAATATAAAGTCTATATTTAATAACAGCCATCTACGTTGACTTAAGTCTCATTTCACTAATTTTCAGATTTTGAAATAGGCTGGTTTTCAACTTTCCCCACTTTAAATGTCTCTCATATTAAAACACGGGAGATACAATTCACTATCTATATATGTTAGTATGTCATACTCAGACATGTATCGAAGTGATTTAAAAGAACTAAATGTAAAAATATAAAGTCTATGTTTAATAACAGCCATCTACGTTGACTTAAGTCTCATTTCACTACTTTTCAGATTTTGAAATAGGCTGGTTTTCAACTTTCCCCACTTTAAATGTCTCTCATATTAAAACACGGGAGATACAATTCACTATCTATATATGTTAGTATGTCATCCTCAGACATGTATCGAAATGATTTAAAAGAACTAAATGTAAAAATATAAAGTCTATATTTAATTACAGCCATCTACGTAATTGACTTAAGTCTCATTTCACTAATTTTCAGATTTTGAAATAGGCTGGTTTTCAACTTTCCCCACTTTAAATGTCTCTCATATTAATACACGGGAGATACAATTCACTATCTATATCTGTTAGTATGTTATACTCAGACATGTATCGAAGTGATTTAAAAAAACTAAATGTAAAAACATAAAGTCTATATTTAATTACAGCCATCTACGTTGACTTAAGTCTCATTTCACTACTTTTCAGATTTTGAATTAGGCTAGTTTTCAACTTTCCCCACTTCAAATGTCTCTCATATTAAAACACGGGAGATACAATTCACTATCTATATATGTTAGTATGTCATACTCAGGCATGTATCGAAATGATTTAAAAAAACTAAATGTAAAAACATAAAGTCTATATTTAATTACAGCCATCTACGTTGGCTTAAGTCTCATTTCACTACTTTTCAGATTTTGAAATAGGCTGGTTTTCAACTTTCCCCACTTTAAATGTCTCTCATATTAAAAAACGAGAGATACAATTCACTATCTATATATGTTAGTATGTCATACTCAGACATGTATCGAAGTGATTTAAAAGAACTAAATGTAAAAATATAAAGTCTATGTTTAATAACAGCCATCTACGTTGACTTAAGTCTCATTTCACTAATTTTCAGATTTTGAAATAGGCTGGTTTTCAACTTTCCCCACTTTAAATGTCTCTCATATTAAAACACGGGAGATACAATTCACTATCTATATATGTTAGTATGTCATCCTCAGACATGTATCGAAGTGATTTAAAAGAACTAAATGTAAAAATGTAAAGTCTATATTTAATTACAGCCATCTACGTTGACTTAAGTCTCATTTCACTAATTTTCAGATTTTGAAATAGGCTGGTTTTCAACTTTCTCCACTTTAAATGTCTCTCATATTAAAAAACAGGAGATACAATTCACTATCTATATATGTTAGTATGTCATCCTCAGACATGTATCGAAGTGATTTAAAAGAACTAAATGTAAAAATATAAAGTCTATATTTAATTACAGCCATCTACGTTGACTTAAGTCTCATTTCACTACTTTTCAGATTTTGAAATAGGCTGGTTTTCAACTTTCCCCACTTTAAATGTCTCTCATATTAAAAAACGAGAGATACAATTCACTATCTATATATGTTAGTATGTCATCCTCAGACATGTATCGAAGTGATTTAAAAGAACTAAATGTAAAAATGTAAAGTCTATATTTAATTACAGCCATCTACTTTGACTTAAGTCTCATTTCACTAATTTTCAGATTTTGAAATAGGCTGGTTTTCAACTTTCTCCACTTTAAATGTCTCTCATATTAAAAAACAGGAGATACAATTCACTATCTATATATGTTAGTATGTCATACTCAGACATGTATCGAAGTGATTTAAAAGAACTAAATGTAAAAATATAAAGTCTATGTTTAATAACAGCCATCTACGTTGACTTAAGTCTCATTTCACTACTTTTCAGATTTTGAAATAGGCTGGTTTTCAATTTTCTCCACTTTAAATGTCTCTCATATTAAAAAACAGGAGATACAATTCACTATCTATATATGTTAGTATGTCATCCTCAGACATGTATCGAAGTGATTTAAAAGAACTAAATGTAAAAATATAAAGTCTATATTTAATAACAGCCATCTACGTTGACTTAAGTCTCATTTCACTAATTTTCAGATTTTGAAATAGGCTGGATTTCAGCTTTCTCCATTTCAAAAGTATGTCACACTGAAACAGGTGATACAATTTACTGTTTATCTTAGTATGTATATACTAAGACATACTATGTTGTTATTAGTGTTCAGCCCTATAATGGTCTGCATAACTATTTTCTTTTTTTTTAATATGATTTATTATTTGGATATATTGTTTTTCTGATAGTTTTACTCTATACTTTCTTTTTACTTTTTCAACTTTTATTTTATTATTCAATTCTTAATATCTATATCATATTTTTTTTATTTATTTTACATAATCTACTTATATAATAACTTATACAATAATTATTATATTTGTTTGATTAATCTTCTTTTGTTTTGATTTTTTTGTTTTAGTCTATTTCATTGGTTTTGATTGTTTATTTCATGCTATTTTATTGAAGTTGATTTTTTTATTTGATCTGAATTTATATCATTCCATTGGATTGATTTTACTTTATTGAATTTGATTTTATTTTATTTTCGTTGCATGCTGATTTGATTGATTTGATATTCTATTAAATTTGAATACCTTTGATTATTATATCATTCACCGTGAGTTCGAGCGTAGCGGAACTATTTTTTTTTACTTATTCAACGCCCGATTTTGGGCAAACATTTATGCATTTGTAGATACAATATTATATGTATAATAAAGTATATTCTATGTTATCAATATATTTATACTTTATTTGTATTTATTTACAATTTACTTATTCGATTGATTGAAGTCTTTTTTTAAGCAATACTCCGAAAGCTCAACATTGTTAACAAATTCGGTACAAGAGACTCAATAGATGTGCAATTTAGAATATGGTGTAAATACGAAGAAATTGATCCACACTGCCATCCATTTGATTGTAAAACCATAACATATAGAGTAATGGCCAATCTATTTGAGCTAATATCTAGAATATTGCAATAACTTAATTCAATTAATATTTAAGTTAAACTTATAATGTGATTCGGCATAAATATCTACAATGCTGCAGTACTTCATAAGTTGTGTAACAAATCAATCATGAAATCAAATTCTTAATCAGATACGACGAAAGCAATCGACTATGCCAGGAGAACCCAGTCAGTGTTAGTGTTCCTGTGACATGGATCATTTAATTTAATGCATGATTGTATTTCATTTTGACTGTTTGAATTTGACGCCATTATGGTAGTTATTCTATCATCAAAACCAATCACATAATGCCACGCGGGGGTAAGCGGTTAGGTACAACACGTCCCCCTTTTAATTGAAGCAAGGCATGCGTATTATGAACGATACGTAACTTAGAAACATTACTGAAACATAAATAATGATAATAAATTAAATTAATTACGACGATAAGAGTAATCGAACCTGAATACGCCGCACGCTTGATCGATGAAAACTTACTAGACAAAAAGGTATTTAAACACGACCGGGTTGTATCATGTGACTTTACCCTAACCCAAACACATTAACGGGTTTGTATCACGTGACTTTACCCCTAACCCTAACACACTAACGGGTTTCTAGCCTCGATCGTGATGGTTGACCGTGATATAATCTCGAGTCTCGTGATATTGTCTCATACATGTGAACGCGATGATCTGCCATGATGTACTGTCGAGCTGTGATAGTTTGGCTAGGGCGAGGTGTTGTTTCTATCCGCTTGTCGCGAGGGGAGGAGCGTGATAGTGATAGAGAAGGGGTGGCTTATCGTATTTTTAATTGAGTTTAGTATATAGTTTTATAGATAGCTCTTATTTAATATTTTTAATAAAGTTTCTTTGGTTTTCATGTTTTAATCATTAATAGTATTTTGCTCTCGTGCACATAATGGTAGCATAGGGCGGTTTTTAGGATCACATATATATCGTCATGGGAAAAGGATCACCAAAGAAAGCACAACAGAAGAGTGCACGAGAAAAGGAGAAGGATGAAATAGAGTTTAATCGATTAGCGATTACAATAAATTTGAAAAAGAAACTAGGACAACGGTAAAATTAATCTACGTTTACTAGATACAAACAATCCTTATTAGATGGAAATTTAGAACGATTACCAAAGCAAGAGGTAACAACAGGAAAGAATAGTTTAATAAATGCAGAATGGATTTAAATTTAGCCCTGTCAGAATTGATGGAATATTATTCAACAGCAGGAAATTTCGAAGAAGTAAATAAATATTTAACATAATTAGAAACATTAGAATGAGATTTATCTAAATCAGATGAAAAAGCGAGAGATTATTTAATTAGCATACACATACAAGCCAGACCTTATGAAAGTAATAGAGTGGCATTCCTTGAGGCGTCACCGTCACCATCTGTAAGAAGCTGTGTTACCGTGTATTGTTACCATAAGAGGCTATAACATATGGGTGCCTTAAAAGCACATGCTTTCCGTGTCGTACGATATTATGAATGTATATTATTGTTACTGTTACTTGCTGGTTCTGGCTGTGTTATCTTTTATCTAAACTGTAACTCAAACTACAACACGGTGTCAGACGTGAGATCCACTGCTTCTTTATAGCAGTCTCACAATTTACTCAAATTCAATAATATCAAACCTACTCCCTTATTTTTGGTTGAAAAAAACATCATGGCCACATATCAATTACCTGCACCTGAGCCTCCATGCCTTAAAGGAGACATGGTTGAGAACGTTAAATCATTCAGACCTCGCTGGTTAGATTGGAAATTAGCTACAGGAGTAAACTCACAAAAGAAGATGGCAATGCTGACCATAACGAAAAAAAAACTTGTTGCCATCACACTATTGACAATAATTGGAAAGGAAGCAGAAAGAATATCTAGAACCAAACCTGAGTTCATTGCTACAGTACTAGACGACCCAGAAATGTTGTGGGAAGCTTTTGAAAGCACTTTCTGCTGGAAAGACATGTTCTCTTTGAGCGTTAAAAATTTTTCAAATGTGAACAAACTGTAGCTGAGAAAACAACAGACTTTGAAATCCGCTTGCGACGTTTCGCAGCTTCACGTGAATTCGGAAAACTCGAAGATGAATTACTAAGAGATATTCTTGTTGCTCATACCACAGACATTTCAACAAGGGACAAATTGTTGAAAGAAGGACCTGTCAATAATCTTAAACGATGTCTGGAAGTGTTGACTGCAGCCGAAACATCGCGCTATTTTACAGATCAACTTCCTTATCTGACGCACAAATTCATGCCACAAAATGACAACTTACTCATTCACCGGGCAGTTTATCAAAAGACAAGCCTTATTATTCTAGCTGCAAATTCTATGGCAAAGCACATTTTAAAGGAGAGTGCCCAGCATTGGAAACAAATGCCACGAATGTGGTGGAATGAACCACCTAAGTGTTGTCTGCAAAAGCAAAAGAAACCAGCAACCTGGCAGCGATGAACATGCTCCAGTAGAAGCAATGCAAAACTCTCGCTCACTGAAAAGAATAAATGAAATCAAGAAAGGTAAAGATGGACAGTTTAGGATCAAAATGACTTATCTTGATCATTATGGAAATTACGATATGGCTACACAACTTGATACTGGTGCCACATGTAATGCTATGAGCTACGATGACCTAATACAAATATTTCAATGTGGACCCACCTTAGGAAAACCAAAATTCAGCATTCAAATGTATGATGGTTCCATAAAAAAACCTCTTGGAACGTATCCATTGGATGTCCATGCCAAAGGTGATGAAAGGAATAAAACAAAGAATTATGTTTGACATCATTCCAAAGGTTCCATGGCCTATAATCTCTGACTGGCTAACTTTGAACATTGGTATCCATATTCGTCAAATACAGCCTGATATAAAAGATATACATACAAAGACAGTTTCAATGGCTTAGGATGCCTTGCTTGTGATTATCGCATAGAAATAGACGAAACCATCAGACCATGCCAAGATGCACCTAGAAGAGTGCCTAAATTGCCTTCAAAGATAAAATTCAGGATCGAATTGATGAACTGGTATCTCAAAATATCATAGAAAAGCTGGAAGGTCACTCAGATATGATCTGTAGCGCTGTGTATGTGGAAAAGAATAACAATATTAGAGTAATCCTAGATCCTAAAGCATAAAACAAAGCTATTCTCAGACCACGATATCAAATGCCCACAATAGACGAGGTTCTACCAAAATTAAACAACGCCAAATTATTCAGTGTACTTGATGCCAAAGATGGATTATTTCAAATCCCGCTAAGTCCTGAAAGCCAGAAACTTACAACATTCTGGGGACCAAATGGCACAAAATACATGTACCTGAGATTTCTACAAGGGGTATGCAGTGCACCTGAAGAGTATCAACGCAGACAAGTTGAAGCCCTCAATGGTCTTACTGGATATCCTGTTATCGCTGATGAATTTGGTTCAGGAGACATACTTTTGGAGGCCTCTCAAGATCATAATAACAATTTTCAAGATATTCATTTTCATTGGGAATCAGAAAAGGAACAAGCATATCAAACAATTTTGAAGTTGATAGCGTCTACTCCAGTCCTGAAATATTACAATGTAAAAGAACAAATAACTTTGGAGAATGATTGTAGCTAAAAAGGAATAGGGTGCGGCCTGAAACAAAATGACCAACCTGTCGCATTTGCATCTCGTGTACTTACAGCCACCGAATAGAACTATGCACAAATCGAAAAGAGATGCTTGCCATTGTCTTTGGATGTGAGAGATGTCATCAATACATATATGAACGGGATATCATCAACATTGAAACCGATCACAAGCAGCTTGTCGCCATTTTCAAGAAACCGATTCATTTAGCTCAAAGGCGTCTGCAAAGAATGATGTTAAGACAAATTTAATATTGATCTCAAATACAAAAAAGGATCTGAAATATACCTAAGTAACATGCTGAGTCATGCATTTCTCCCAAACTATGAAAAAGGAATGCGGCATAGCACATCACAATGATATCTTTTCCCTCTTGCAGAGGAACAGGAAGTATTTGATACGATTGCAGAAACAAAACAGGCTGACTACGCGAATATAACCGGGCCTTCTGAGCAACATATTAAAGAAGCTAGCCAAAGTGATCCTGTACTTCAATCTTTGGTGAGGTTAATCTTTCATGGTTTGTCAGAAACAAAGAATGAACTTCCACTCCAAATTCGACAACTTTTGTCATTTCGTGACGAATTCATTGTCCGGAATGGCATAATGTACAAAGGCATGAAGATCTTCATCCCTCAGGCATTGCAAATACTAATGATCAACAAAGTGCACTCATCACATTTGGGAAGAGACAGGTACATTAGATGGACAAAAGATGTACTGTATTGGCCTGGCGTAACCACCGACATTACAAATACTGTTGAGCAGTGTGAAATATCTGCTCAATACTCAGTTAAGTTAACAAAAAAAAATTATTTCAGTTAACAAAAAAAGAACCTATGATGTGGTCACTGATGTCACATCCCATACCAACTCTACCATTTGAGGTTGTCATCCAGGATCTATTCTCACACAAAAGGCAACTATCTTCTCACCGTTGATCATTATTCAGAAACTGCCAAATCGCTGCTAAAGAAAGCCAAAGAGCCAAAGAGACGGTAAAGACTTCAAACAGAGTCTACTTGATTGACGTAACGCACCTGGCCCTGATTGGGTTTTCACCAGCTCAGAAGCAACTGAGAAAAAGAGCTAAAACGACAATAACTTGTACAAAAGGAAGTCTTGCACCAAAGATAGTGGAAAGAGTACCTGATATGATCAAAAAAAGGAAGCAATAAATGTCATGTAACACACAAGATAGTAGTCATAGATACTGCTCGTACGATAGCTAGCGAGAATCTAATCTAAAACATACAAGGCGTGTAGCTTGATGCCACACGTGGTTACATATATTATGATAGCGAGGTTAATCACACTATGAGGCTAAAGTACGTTATACCACAGCTTCCCCTTTTCTAGGATTAATTAATAATTGATTAAATAACTACGAATCAAATCCATAATAGTTAGGCGTATTAGAGTGCCTTGTAGAGCGACGCAACTCAGGCGAAGCTGGAATGTCATAATTAGGTAACTGATTATCATTATCATTACTAAATCGGAGGGGGTACTCAACCTATCTGATTTTGTGAAGCAAGAATCGTGCACCCTTCGGATTGCAACCATGCGGTATTAGTGCCTTTCGAAATAACAAATTCGGTCTCTTTCGTATGACCGTTAGGTAAAGGACGATACAGAACATGCTCTCCTGTTGAAAACCCTGCCACAAAAGGGACTCTTAGGTTACTCCCTAGTAGGATTTCAGCTGGCGATTTACCCCTTGCTATCGATGTTGTACGATGCACCAACAATATTTTATTAAGAAACATATCAAAGGAAACTCTTAAGCTACGATGCCATGCTTTCATGGCCCGCTTAACAGTCTGGACTGATCGCTCCGCCAAACAGTTGGCACGTAGAAAGTAGGCGGGTGATTCGGATTTGTAACAGCCAGACTTTGATAGCCAGCCAACGATCTCATCGTTA
The DNA here is from genome assembly GCA_916610825.1 of Haliclystus octoradiatus. Taxonomy (NCBI): domain Eukaryota; kingdom Metazoa; phylum Cnidaria; class Staurozoa; order Stauromedusae; family Haliclystidae; genus Haliclystus; species Haliclystus octoradiatus. The sequence continues at coordinate 10,950,143 of OU744453.1, forward strand.
ACAAATTCTCGCGCGTTATCCGAAACTAAATGTTTTGCCACACCAAAGCGGGAGAAAAAAGCTGAGAAAATACGGATAATATTGGGAGTTGATCTATCAGGACAACGAAATGCCTCAATCCAGCAACTGCCTGCATCGACGACAACAAATACATTTCCTATGTCGGGTACATGCCCAAAATCCATGTCTAACCTCTCCCACGGTAAAACGGTAGGCCATTCATGAACTGTTTTACTTGTTTTTGGGCGTAAAGATGCGCAGTCTTTACAGCTGGAAACAAATCGATCTGCGTCTCTGGCCATACCTGGCCACCATGCCCCTTTTTGAAGAAATCGCTGAGTCGCATTAATGCCTTGATGAGTAGAATGCGCCTTACTCAACACAGATTCACGCAGGGTAAGGGGAATATAGGGAACAGACCCACAATATATAACGTCCTTTTCCAGAGTCAGCATTGACTCAACGCGTGCAAAAGGGCGTTCTGCTTCTGATGGTGTTTTCCAATTCCCGGAGATTACGCGTGCTTTTATGCTTTTCGCAAAGGATCAAGATTTAAAGCTAGTTGAAGATCAGTCAATGGTATGACTGAGTGTAAAAAAGCATTTTCACAGGAATCAATAATAGCAATGTTTGCGACAACATCTTCGCGGCTTAACGGGCTTGCAGATAAACGAGACAGAGTATCGGCATGAGCAATCTCGGTTCCTGGACGATGCATTATATCAAAATCAAAAGCCATGAGCTTAATTGCCCAACGGCAAAGTCGTGCAGAGGTGGTCTTCGGAAGAGGCTGATTTGGGGAAAATAAACGTATCAATGTCTTATGATCTGTAATGAGGGTGAAGCATCTACCCAGCAAAAGTTGTCTTAATCGTTCAATGCACCATACAATGCCTAGGGCCTCTTGTTCAGTTGCCGAATAGTTTTGTACAGCTTGATTAAGAGAACGTGAAACATAAATAACAGGCTTCCCATCTTGGGTCAAAACCCCTGCAATGCAGCTTTCTGATGCATCGGTAGTTAACGTTGCCTCTTAGACAAGGGAGTACGGTTGAACAAGTGGATTGCTAGACAATTCATTTTTTAGACGCTCAAAGGCTCTGTCGCAATGTGTATCCCAAACAAATGGTATGTCTATTTTGTGCAATTTATTAAATGGTCTAATTTTATCTGAAAAATTCGAAATCAAGCGACCAAAAAAATTAATCAGACCTACAAATGCTTCGAGCTCTTTTTTATTCTTTGGTGCTCGAATAGAATTTATTTTACTAACAAGTTGCTGGTCAGGTTGAATTCCTGCAGCAGAAATTCGATAGCCCAAGAACGAGATTTCTGTTGCATGTTCGGTACATTTTCCTGCATTAATGGACATTTTTCACGAACGAAGCCTTTCTAAAATGGCATTTAATCTTTTATTGAGGGATTCCTCTGTTTCTGCAAATACTAATACGTCATCCTGATACGCAATCAAACATTTGAGTCCCGCAAGGACATCTTCTATAACGCGCTGGAAAATTGCAGAACTATTTCGCATTCCCATTTGCAGACGAGTGACTCGATAAAGGCCCTTGTTAGTATTTATTACTGACAAATTTTGAGCAAAACCATCAAGTTTAACTTGCCAGTACGCCGACTGTAGATCAATTTTTGCAAAATATGCTGCACCCTCCATCTTGGAGAAAATTGTTTCAATATTTGGTATTGGATAGTCGTCAACTAAAATTTTGCCGTTTACATGGACACTAAAATCTGCACACATGCGCAAACCCCCAGACTTCTTTTTTACCCAAACAACAGGAGAATCATTTTCTACACCACCCGATTCAATAGGTTCAATTACGCCCATTGACTGCAGTTTGTCTAGTTCATTGTCAACACCTTGTTGCAAGGGGAGTGGTACAGGTCTTGCTCTACAAAACATCGGCTTTTCACCCTCCTTTAGCTTCATAGACGCAACCACACCAGTAATATAGGGTAACGGTTTTACTTTTTGCTCAAAACAATTTATCGGCTGTGCACTATCAAAATTATGTCCTAATAAACCATAGTTAGAAAAAGACTTAACAACATGAAATATTAGATGTCTTGCAAGTTTTTTAGATGCCTACTGACTGACCATTGTCTTGTTTTAGGTCTAGACGTTTGGTTTTAGGTCTAATCATCTGTTTCGCTGTCTAGACGCATATTGTTTGAAATTGCCTGGTTTTTCGTGTAGAGGTATAGTTTTACGTCTAGAAGCCTGTCTGGCTATGTAGATGCTTATACACTCACAATTGTCTAACTCTCCGTCTAGACGTCTGGTTTTCCGTCTAGACGTCTGTTTAGCTGTGTAGACGCTTATTGTCTGACCTTTGTTGAGTTTTTCATCTAGACGACTGTCTGGCTGTCTAGACACTTACTCTCTGACCATTGTCTTGTTTCCCGTATGGACGTCTGTTTAGCTGTCTAGAGGCTTATTGTCTGACCTTTGTCTAGGTTTTCGTCTAGACGTCTGCTTTTCTGTCTAGACCTCTGGTAAGCTGTCTAGACGCCTATTGTCTAACAATTCTCTGGTTTTACGTCTAGACATCTGTTTAGCTGTCTAGAGGCTTACTTTCTGGCATTTGTCTAGTTTTTCGTCTAGACGTCATGTTTTCTGTCTAGACGTCTTGTTTTCTGTCTAGACGTCTTGTTTTCTGTCTAGACGTCTGGCTAGCTGTTTAGACGCCTATTGTCTGAAAATTGTCTGGTTTTCCGTCTATACGTCTGGTTTTCTTTCCAGACGTACGGCAAGCTGTCTAGACGCCTATTGTCTGAAAATTGTCTGGTTTTCCGTCTAAACGTCTGGTTTTCCGTCTAGACGTCTGGTTTTCTGTCTAGACGTCTGGCAAGCTGTCTAGACGTATGGTTTTCTGTCTAGACGTCTGGCAAGCTGTCTAAAAGTATGGTTTTCTGTCTAGACGTCTGGCAAGCTGTCTAGACGCCTATTGTCTGAAAATTGTCTGGTTCCTCGTCTAGACATTTGGCAAGCTGTCTAGACACCTATTGTCTGAAAATTGTCTGGTTTTCCGTCTAGACGTCTGGAAAATTGTCTAGACGCACATTGTCTGAAAACTGTCTGGTTTTCCGTCTAGACGTATGGTTTCCTGTCAACACGTTTGCTTAGCTGTATACACGACTATTATCTGAAAACTGTCTGGTTTTCCGTCTAGACGTCAGGTTTTTCGTCTAGACACTTGGCAAGCTGTCTAGACGCCTATTGTTTGAAAAATGTCTGCTTTTCCGTCTGGACGTCTGGTTTTCCGTCTAGACGTCTGGAAAATTGTCTAGACGCATATTGTCTGAAAACTGTCTGGTTTTCCGTCTAGACGTATGGTTTTCTGTCAAGACGTTTGCTTAGCTGTATACACGACTATTATCTGAAAAATGTCTGGTTTTCCGTCTAGACGTCAGGTTTTTCGTCTAGACACTTGGCAAGCTGTTGAGACGCCTATTGTTTGAAAATTATCTGGTTTTTCGTCTAAATGTCTGGTTTTCCGTCTAGAAGTCTGACAAGCTGTCTAGACGCCTATTGTTTGAAAATTGTCTGGTTTTTCCTCTAGACGTCTGGTTTTCTGTCTAGACGTCTGGCAAGCTGTCTAGACGTCTATTGTTTGAAAACTGTCTGGTTTTCCGTCTGGACGTCTTGTTTTCCGTCTAAACGTCTGGTTTTCTGTCTAGACGTATGGTTTTTTGTCAAGACTTTTGTTTAGCTGTATAAATGGTATTGTCTGAAAACTGTCTGGTTTTCCGTCAAGACGTATGGTTTCCTGTCAAGACGTTTGCTTAGCTGTATACACGACTATTATCTGAAAACTGTCTGGTTTTCCGTCTAGACGTCAGGTTTTTCGTCTAGACACTTGGCGAGCTGTTTAGACGCCTATTGTTTGAAAATTATCTGGTTTTTCGTCTAAATGTCTGGTTTTCTGTCTAGAAGTCTGGCAAGCTGTCTAGACGCCTATTGTTTGAAAATTTCTGGTTTTTCGTCTAGACGTCTGGTTTCTCGTCTAGACACTTGGCAAGCTGTTTAGACGTCTTTTGTCTGAAAATTGTCTGGTTTTTCGACAAGACACTTGGCAAGCTGTCCAGACGCCTATTGTCTGAAAATTTCTGGTTTTTCGTCTGGACGTCTTGTTTTCCGTCTAAACGTCTGGTTTTCTGTCTAGACGTATGGTTTTTTGTCAAGACTTTTGTTTAGCTGTATAAATGGTATTGTCTGAAAACTGTCTGGTTTTCCGTCAAGACGTATGGTTTCCTGTCAAGACGTTTGCTTAGCTGTATACACGACTATTATCTGAAAACTGTCTGGTTTTCTGTCTAGACGTCAGGTTTTTCGTCTAGACACTTGGCAAGCTGTTTAGACGTCTTTTGTCTGAAAATTGTCTGGTTTTTCGACAAGACACTTGGCAAGCTGTCCAGACGCCTATTGTCTGAAAATTTCTGGTTTTTCGTCTAGACGTCTGGTTTCTTGTCTAGACACTTGGCAAGCTGTCTAGACGCCTATTGTCTGAAAATTATCTGGTTTTTCATCTAAATGTCTGGTTTTCTGTCTTGAAGTCTGGCAAGCTGTCTAGACGCCTATTGTTTGAAAATTGTCTGGTTTTTCGTCTAGACGTCTGGTTTTCTGTGTAGACGTCTGGCAAGCTGTCTAGACGCCTATTGTTTGAAAACTGACTGCTTTTCCGTCTGGACGTCTGGTTTTCTGTCTAAACGTCTGGTTTTCATTCTAGACGTATGGTTTTCTGTCAGGACGTTTGTTTAGCTGTATACATGCCTATTGTCTGAAAAATGTCTGGTTTTCCGTCTAGACACTTGGCAAGCTGGTTAGACGCCTAATGTCTGAAAACTGTCTGGTTTTCCGTCTAGACACTTGGCAAGCTGTTTAGACGCCTAATGTCTGAAAACTGTCTGGTTTTCCGTCTAGACACTTGGCAACCTGTCTAGACGCCTATTGTCTGAAAACTGTCTGGTTTTCAGTCTAGACACTTGGCAAGCTGTCTAGTCTCCTATTGTCTGAAAATTGTCTGGTTTTCCGTCTATACGTCTGGTTTTCTGTCTAGACGTCTGGCAAGCTGTCTAGACGCTTATTGTCTGACAATTGTCTGGTTTTCGTCTAAACGTCTTGTTTTCTGTCTAGGAGTCTGGCAAGCTGTCTAGACGCCTATTGTCTGAAAATTGTCTGTTTTTCGTCTAGAAGTCTTGTTTTCTGTCTAGACGTCTGGCTAGCTGTCTAGACGCTAATGGTCTGAAAATTGTCTGGTTTTCCGTCTATACGTCTGGTTTTCTTCCTAAACATCCGGCAAGCTGTCTAGACGCCTATTGTTTGAAAACTCTCTGCTTTTCTGTCTGGATGTCTGGTTTTCTGTCTAGACGTCTGGCAAGCTGTCTAGGCGTCTTTTGTCTGAAAATTGTCTGGTTTTTCGTCTAGACGTCTGGTTTTCTGTCTAGACGCCTATGGTCTGAAAAATGTCTGGCTTTTCGTCTAGACACTTGGCAAGCTGTCTAGAAGCCTATTGTCTGAAAAATGTCTGGCTTTTCGTCTAGACGTCTGTTTTTCTGTCTAGACGTCTAGGTTTCTGTCTAGACGTCTGGCACAGCTGTCTAGACACCTATTGTCTGAAAATTGTCGTGTTTTTTGTCTAGACGTCTGGTCTTTCCTCTAGACGTCTGGCAAGCTGTCTAGACGCCTATTGTCTGAAAATTGTCTGGTTTTCCTTGTATACGTCTTGTTTTCAGTCTAGACGTCTGGAAACCTGTCTAGACGCCTATTTTCTGAAAATTGTCTGGTTTTTTGTCTAGACGTCTGGTCTTTCCTCTAGACGTCTGGAAAGCTGTCTAGACGCCTATTGTCTGAAAATTGTCTGGTTTTCCTAGTATACGTCTTGTTTTCAGTCTAGACGTTTGGAAACCTGTCTAGACGCCTATTGTCTGAAAATTGTCTGGTTTTTCGTCTTGACGTCAGGCATACTGTCTAGACGTCTTTTGTCTGAAAATTTTCTGGTTTTTCGACAAGACACTTGGCAAGCTGTCTAGACGCCTATTGTCTGAAAATTTCTGGTTTTTATCTAGACGTCTGGTTTCTCGTCTAGACACTTGGCAAGCTGTCTAGATGCCTATTGTCTGAAAAATGTCTGGCTTTTCGTCGAGACGTCTGGTTTTTTGTCTAGACGTCTTTTGTCTGAGTATTGTCTGGTTTTTCGTCTAGACACTTGGCAAGCTGTCTAGACGCTTATTTTTTGAAAATTATCTGGTTTTTCGTCTAAATGTCTGGTTTTCTGTCTAGAAGTCTGGCAAGCTGTCTAGATGCCTATTGTTTGAAAATTGTCTAGTTTTTCCTCTAGACGTCTGATTTTCTGTCTAGAAGTCTGGCAAGCTGTCTAGACGTCTATTGTTTGAAAACTGTCTGGTTTTCCGTCTAGACACTTGGCAAGCTGTTTAGACGCCTAATGTCTGAAAACTGTCTGGTTTTCCGTCAAGACGTATGCTTTCCTGTCAAGACGTTTGCTTAGCTGTCTAGACGCCTATTGTTTGAAAATTGTCTGGTTTTTCGTCTAAATGTCTGGTTTTCTGTCAAGAAGTCTGGCAAGCTGTCTAGACGCCTATTGTTTGAAAATTTCTGGTTTTTCGTCTAGACGTCTGGTTTCTCGTCTAGACACTTGGCAAGCTGTCTAGACGTCTTTTGTCTGAAAATTGTCTGGTTTTTCGACAAGACACTTGGCAAGCTGTCTAGAAGCCTATTGTCTGAAAATTTCTGGTTTTTCGTCTAGACGTCTGGTTTCTCGTCTAGACACTTGGCAAGCTGTCTAGACGCCTATTGTCTGAAAATTATCTGGTTTTTCATCTAAATGTCTGGTTTTCTGTCTCGAAGTCTGGCAAGCTGTCTAGACGCCTATTGTTTGAAAATTGTCTGGTTTTTCGTCTAGGCGTCTGGTTTTCTGTGTAGACGTCTGGCAAGCTGTCTAGACGCCTATTGTTTGAAAACTGATTGCTTTTCCGTCTGGACGTCTGGTTTTCTGTCTAAACGTCTGGTTTTCATTCTAGACGTATGGTTTTCTGTCAGGACGTTTGTTTAGCTGTATACATGCCTATTGTCTGAAAACTGTCTGGTTTTCCGTCTAGACACTTGGCAAGCTGTTTAGACGCCTAATGTCTGAAAACTGTCTGGTTTTCCGTCTAGACACTTGGCAAGCTGTTTAGACGCCTAATGTCTGAAAACTGTCTGGTTTCCCGTCTAGACACTTGGCAACCTGTCTAGACGCCTATTGTCTGAAAACTGTCTGGTTTTCAGTCTAGACACTTGGCAAGCTGTCTAGACTCCTATTGTCTGAAAATTGTCTTGTTTTCCGTCTATACGTCTGGTTTTCTGTCTAGACGTCTGGCAAGCTGTCTAGACGCCTATTGTCTGACAATTGTCTGGTTTTCGTCTAAACGTCTTGTTTTCTGTCTAGGAGTCTGGCAAGCTGTCTAGACGCCTATTGTCTGAAAATTGTCTGTTTTTCGTCTAGAAGTCTTGTTTTCTGTCTAGGAGTCTGGCAAGCTGTCTAGACGCCTAATGTCTGAAAACTGTCTGGTTTTTCGTCTAGACACTTGGCAAGCTGTTTAGACGCCTAATGTCTGAAAGCTGTCTGGTTTTCCGTCAAGACGTATGGTTTCCTGTCAAGACATTTGCTTAGCTGTCTAGACGCCTATTGTTTGAAAATTGTCTGGTTTTTCCTCTAGACGTCTGGTTTTCTGTCTAAAAGTCTGGCAAGCTGTCTAGACGTCTATTGTTTGAAAACTGTCTGGTTTTCCGTCTGGACATCTGGTTTTCCGTCTAGACACTTGGCGAGCTGTTTAGACGCCTATTGTTTGAAAATTATCTGGTTTTTCGTCTAAATGTCTGGTTTTCTGTCAAGAAGTCTGGCAAGCTGTCTAGACGCCTATTGTTTGAAAATTTCTGGTTTTTAGTCTAGACGTCTGGTTTCTCGTCTAGACACTTGGCAAGCTGTCTAGACGTCTTTTGTCTGAAAATTGTCTGGTTTTTCGACAAGACACTTGGCAAACTGTCTAGACGCCTATTGTCTGAAAATTTCTGGTTTTTCGTCTAGACGTCTGGTTTCTCGTCTAGACACTTGGCAAGCTGTCTAGACGCCTATTGTCTGAAAATTATCTGGTTTTTCATCTAAATGTCTGGTTTTTTGTCTTGAAGTCTGGCAAGCTGTCTAGACGCCTATTGTTTGAAAATTGTCTGGTTTTTCGTCTAGACGTCTGGTTTTCTGTGTAGACGTCTGGCAAGCTGTCTAGACGCCTATTGTTTGAAAACTGACTGCTTTTCCGTCTGGACGTCTGGTTTTCTGTCTAAACGTCTGGTTTTCATTCTAGACGTATGGTTTTCTGTCAGGACGTTTGTTTAGCTGTATACATGCCTATTGTCTGAAAAATGTCTGTTTTTCCGTCTAGACACTTGGCAAGCTGGTTAGACGCCTAATGTCTGAAAACTGTCTGGTTTTCCGTCTAGACACTTGGCAAGCTGTTTAGACGCCTAATGTCTGAAAACTGTCTGGTTTTCCGTCTAGACACTTGGCAACCTGTCTAGACGCCTATTGTCTGAAAACTGTCTGGTTTTCAGTCTAGACACTTGGCAAGCTGTCTAGACTCCTATTGTCTGAAAATTGTCTGGTTTTCCGTCTATACGTCTGGTTTTCTGTCTAGACGTCTGGCAAGCTGTCTAGACGCTTATTGTCTGACAATTGTCTGGTTTTCGTCTAAACGTCTTGTTTTCTGTCTAGGAGTCTGTCAAGCTGTCTAGACGCCTATTGTCTGAAAATTGTCTGTTTTTCGTCTAGAAGTCTTGTTTTCTGTCTAGACGTCTGGCTAGCTGTCTAGACGCTAATGGTCTGAAAATTGTCTGGTTTTCCGTCTATACGTCTGGTTTTCTTCCTAGACGTCCGGCAAGCTGTCTAGACGCCTATTGTTTGAAAACTCTCTGCTTTTCTGTCTGGATGTCTGGTTTTCTGTCTAGACGTCTGGCAAGCTGTCTAGGCGTCTTTTGTCTGAAAATTGTCTGGTTTTTCGTCTAGACGTCTGGTTTTCTGTCTAGACGCCTATTGTCTGAAAAATGTCTGGCTTTTCGTCTAGACACTTGGCAAGCTGTCTAGAAGCCTATTGTTTGAAAATTGTCTGGTTTTTCGTCTAAATGTCTGGTTTTCTGTCAAGAAGTCTGGCAAGCTGTCTAGATGCCTATTGTTTGAAAATTTCTGGTTTTTCGTCTAGACGTCTGGTTTCTCGTCTAGACACTTGGCAAGCTGTCTAGACGTCTTTTGTCTGAAAATTGTCTGGTTTTTCGACAAGACACTTGGCAAGCTGTCTAGAAGCCTATTGTCTGAAAATTTCTGGTTTTTCGTCTAGACGTCTGGTTTCTCGTCTAGACACTTGGCAAGCTGTCTAGACGCCTATTGTCTGAAAATTATCTGGTTTTTCATCTAAATGTCTGGTTTTCTGTCTCGAAGTCTGGCAAGCTGTCTAGACGCCTATTGTTTGAAAATTGTCTGGTTTTTCGTCTAGGCGTCTGGTTTTCTGTGTAGACGTCTGGCAAGCTGTCTAGACGCCTATTGTTTGAAAACTGACTGCTTTTCCGTCTGGACGTCTGGTTTTCTGTCTAAACGTCTTGTTTTCATTCTAGACGTATGGTTTTCTGTCAGGACGTTTGTTTAGCTGTATACATGCCTATTGTCTGAAAACTGTCTGGTTTTCCGTCTAGACACTTGGCAAGCTGTTTAGACGCCTAATGTCTGAAAACTGTCTGGTTTTCCGTCTAGACACTTGGCAAGCTGTTTAGACGCCTAATGTCTGAAAACTGTCTGGTTTTCCGTCTAGACACTTGGCAACCTGTCTAGACGCCTATTGTCTGAAAACTGTCTGGTTTTCAGTCTAGACACTTGGCAAGCTGTCTAGACTCCTATTGTCTGAAAATTGTCTGGTTTTCCGTCTATACGTCTGGTTTTCTGTCTAGACGTTTGGGAAGCTGTCTAGACGCTTATTGTCTGACAATTGTCTGGTTTTCGTCTAAACGTCTTGTTTTCTGTCTAGGAGTCTGGCAAGCTGTCTAGACGCCTATTGTCTGAAAATTGTCTGTTTTTCGTCTAGAAGTCTTGTTTTCTGTCTAGACGTCTGGCTAGCTGTCTAGACGCTAATGGTCTGAAAATTGTCTGGTTTTCCGTCTATACGTCTGGTTTTCTTCCTAGACGTCCGGCAAGCTGTCTAGACGCCTATTGTTTGAAAACTCTCTGCTTTTCTGTCTGGATGTCTGGTTTTCTGTCTAGACGTCTGGCAAGCTGTCTAGGCGTCTTTTGTCTGAAAATTGTCTGGTTTTTCGTCTAGACGTCTGGTTTTCTGTCTAGACGCCTATTGTCTGAAAAATGTCTGGCTTTTCGTCTAGACACTTGGCAAGCTGTCTAGAAGCCTATTGTCTGAAAAATGTCTGGCTTTTCGTCTAGACGTCTGTTTTTCTGTCTAGACGTCTAGGTTTCTGTCTAGACGTCTGGCACAGCTGTCTAGACACCTATTGTCTTAAAATTGTCGTGTTTTTTGTCTAGACGTCTGGTCTTTCCTCTAGACGTCTGGCAAGCTGTCTAGACGCTTATTGTCTGAAAATTGTCTGGTTTTCCTTGTATACGTCTTGTTTTCAGTCTAGACGTCTGGAAACCTGTCTAGACGCCTATTGTCTGAAAATTGTCTGGTTTTTTGTCTAGACGTCTGGTCTTTCCTCTAGACGTCTGGCAAGCTGTCTAGACGCCTATTGTCTGAAAATTGTCTGGTTTTCCTTGTATACGTCTTGTTTTCAGTCTAGACGTCTGGAAACCTGTCTAGACGCCTATTGTCTGAAAATTGTCTGGTTTTTCGTCTTGACGTCAGGCATACTGTCTAGACGTCTTTTGTCTGAAAATTTTCTGGTTTTTCGACAAGACACTTGGCAAGCTGTCTAGACGCCTATTGTCTGAAAATTTCTGGTTTTTATCTAGACGTCTGGTTTCTCGTCTAGACACTTGGCAAGCTGTCTAGACGCCTATTGTCTGAAAAATGTCTGGCTTTTCGTCGAGACGTCTGGTTTTTTGTCTAGACGTCTTTTGTCTGAGTATTGTCTAGTTTTTCGTCTAGACTCTTGGCAAGCTGTCTAGACGCTTATTGTTTGAAAATTATCTGGTTTTTCGTCTAAATGTCTGGTTTTCTGTCTAGAAGTCTGGCAAGCTGTCTAGATGCCTATTGTTTGAAAATTGTCTAGTTTTTCCTCTAGACGTCTGATTTTCTGTCTAGAAGTCTGGCAAGCTGTCTAGACGTCTATTGTTTGAAAACTGTCTGGTTTTCCGTCTAGACACTTGGCAAGCTGTTTAGACGCCTAATGTCTGAAAACTGTCTGGTTTTCCGTCAAGACGTATGGTTTCCTGTCAAGACGTTTGCTTAGCTGTCTAGACGCCTATTGTTTGAAAATTGTCTGGTTTTTCGTCTAAATGTCTGGTTTTCTGTCAAGAAGTCTGGCAAGCTGTCTAGACGCCTATTGTTTGAAAATTTCTGGTTTTCGTCTAGACGTTTGGTTTCTCGTCTAGACACTTGGCAAGCTGTCTAGACGTCTTTTGTCTGAAAATTGTCTGGTTTTTCGACAAGACACTTGGCAAGCTGTCTAGAAGCCTATTGTCTGAAAATTTCTGGTTTTACGTCTAGACGTCTGGTTTCTCGTCTAGACACTTGGCAAGCTGTCTAGACGCCTATTGTCTGAAAATTATCTGGTTTTTCATCTAAATGTCTGGTTTTCTGTCTCGAAGTCTGGCAAGCTGTCTAGACGCCTATTGTTTGAAAATTGTCTGGTTTTTCGTCTAGGCGTCTGGTTTTCTGTGTAGACGTCTGGCAAGCTGTCTAGACGCCTATTGTTTGAAAACTGACTGCTTTTCCGTCTGGACGTCTGGTTTTCTGTCTAAACGTCTGGTTTTCATTCTAGACGTATGGTTTTCTGTCAGGACGTTTGTTTAGCTGTATACATGCCTATTGTCTGAAAACTGTCTGGTTTTCCGTCTAGACACTTGGCAAGCTGTTTAGACGCTTAATGTCTGAAAACTGTCTGGTTTTCCGTCTAGACACTTGGCAAGCTGTTTAGACGCCTAATGTCTGAAAACTGTCTGGTTTTCCGTCTAGACACTTGGCAACCTGTCTAGACGCCTATTGTCTGAAAACTGTCTGGTTTTCAGTCTAGACACTTGGCAAGCTGTCTAGACTCCTATTGTCTGAAAATTGTCTGGTTTTCCGTCTATACGTCTGGTTTTCTGTCTAGACGTCTGGCAAGCTGTTTAGACGCCTATTGTCTGACAATTGTCTGGTTTTCGTCTAAACGTCTTGTTTTCTGTCTAGGAGTCTGGCAAGCTGTCTAGACGCCTATTGTCTGAAAATTGTCTGTTTTTCGTCTAGAAGTCTTGTTTTCTGTCTAGGAGTCTGGCAAGCTGTCTAGACGCCTAATGTCTGAAAACTGTCTGGTTTTTCGTCTAGACACTTGGCAAGCTGTTTAGACGCCTAATGTCTGAAAACTGTCTGGTTTTCCGTCAAGACGTATGGTTTCCTGTCAAGACATTTGCTTAGCTGTCTAGACGCCTATTGTTTGAAAATTGTCTGGTTTTTCCTCTAGACGTCTGGTTTTCTGTCTAGAAGTCTGGCAAGCTGTCTAGACGTCTATTGTTTGAAAACTGTCTGGTTTTCCGTCTGGACATCTGGTTTTCCGTCTAGACACTTGGCGAGCTGTTTAGACGCCTATTGTTTGAAAATTATCTGGTTTTTCGTCTAAATGTCTGGTTTTCTGTCAAGAAGTCTGGCAAGCTGTCTAGACGCCTATTGTTTGAAAATTTCTGGTTTTTAGTCTAGACGTCTGGTTTCTCGTCTAGACACTTGGCAAGCTGTCTAGACGTCTTTTGTCTGAAAATTGTCTGGTTTTTCGACAAGACACTTGGCAAACTGTCTAGACGCCTGTTGTCTGAAAATTTCTGGTTTTTCGTCTAGACGTCTGGTTTCTCGTCTAGACACTTGGCAAGCTGTCTAGACGCCTATTGTCTGAAAATTATCTGGTTTTTCATCTAAATGTCTGGTTTTCTGTCTTGAAGTCTGGCAAGCTGTCTAGACGCCTATTGTTTGAAAATTGTCTGGTTTTTCGTCTAGACGTCTGGTTTTCTGTGTAGACGTCTGGCAAGCTGTCTAGACGCCTATTGTTTGAAAACTGACTGCTTTTCCGTCTGGACGTCTGGTTTTCTGTCTAAACGTCTGGTTTTCATTCTAGACGTATGGTTTTCTGTCAGGACGTTTGTTTAGCTGTATACATGCCTATTGTCTGAAAAATGTCTGTTTTTCCGTCTAGACACTTGGCAAGCTGGTTAGACGCCTAATGTCTGAAAACTGTCTGGTTTTCCGTCTAGACACTTGGCAAGCTGTTTAGACGCCTAATGTCTGAAAACTGTCTGGTTTTCCGTCTAGACACTTGGCAACCTGTCTAGACGCCTATTGTCTGAAAACTGTCTGGTTTTCAGTCTAGACACTTGGCAAGCTGTCTAGACTCCTATTGTCTGAAAATTGTCTGGTTTTCCGTCTATACGTCTGGTTTTCTGTCTAGACGTCTGGCAAGCTGTCTAGACGCTTATTGTCTGACAATTGTCTGGTTTTCGTCTAAACGTCTTGTTTTCTGTCTAGGAGTCTGGCAAGCTGTCTAGACGCCTATTGTCTGAAAATTGTCTGTTTTTCGTCTAGAAGTCTTGTTTTCTGTCTAGACGTCTGGCTAGCTGTCTAGACGCTAATGGTCTGAAAATTGTCTGGTTTTCCGTCTATACGTCTGGTTTTCTTCCTAGACGTCCGGCAAGCTGTCTAGACGCCTATTGTTTGAAAACTCTCTGCTTTTCTGTCTGGATGTCTGTTTTTCTGTCTAGACGTCTGGCAAGCTGTCTAGGCGTCTTTTGTCTGAAAATTGTCTGGTTTTTCGTCTAGACGTCTGGTTTTCTGTCTAGACGCCTATTGTCTGAAAAATGTCTGGCTTTTCGTCTAGACACTTGGCAAGCTGTCTAGAAGCCTATTGTTTGAAAATTGTCTGGTTTTTCGTCTAAATGTCTGGTTTTCTGTCAAGAAGTCTGGCAAGCTGTCTAGACGCCTATTGTTTGAAAATTTCTGGTTTTTCGTCTAGACGTCTGGTTTCTCGTCTAGACACTTGGCAAGCTGTCTAGACGTCTTTTGTCTGAAAATTGTCTGGTTTTTCGACAAGACACTTGGCAAGCTGTCTAGAAGCCTATTGTCTGAAAATTTCTGGTTTTTCGTCTAGACGTCTGGTTTCTCGTCTAGACACTTGGCAAGCTGTCTAGACGCCTATTGTTTGAAAATTGTCTGGTTTTCCTTCTATACGTCTGGTTTTCTGTCTCGAAGTCTGGCAAGCTGTCTAGACGCCTATTGTTTGAAAATTGTCTGGTTTTTCGTCTAGGCGTCTGGTTTTCTGTGTAGACGTCTGCCAAGCTGTCTAGACGCCTATTGTTTGAAAACTGACTGCTTTTCCGTCTGGACGTCTGGTTTTCTGTCTAAACGTCTTGTTTTCATTCTAGACGTATGGTTTTCTGTCAGGACGTTTGTTTAGCTGTATACATGCCTATTGTCTGAAAACTGTCTGGTTTTCCGTCTAGACACTTGGCAAGCTGTTTAGACGCCTAATGTCTGAAAACTGTCTGGTTTTCCGTCTAGACACTTGGCAAGCTGTTTAGACGCCTAATGTCTGAAAACTGTCTGGTTTTCCGTCTAGACACTTGGCAACCTGTCTAGACGCCTATTGTCTGAAAACTGTCTGGTTTTCAGTCTAGACACTTGGCAAGCTGTCTAGACTCCTATTGTCTGAAAATTGTCTAGTTTTCCGTCTATACGTCTGGTTTTCTGTCTAGACGTCTGGGAAGCTGTCTAGACGCTTATTGTCTGACAATTGTCTGGTTTTCGTCTAAACGTCTTGTTTTCTGTCTAGGAGTCTGGCAAGCTGTCTAGACGCCTATTGTCTGAAAATTGTCTGTTTTTCGTCTAGAAGTCTTGTTTTCTGTCTAGAAGTCTGGCAAGCTGTCTAGACGTCTATTGTTTGAAAACTGTCTGGTTTTCCGTCTAGACACTTGGCAAGCTGTTTAGACGCCTAATGTCTGAAAACTGTCTGGTTTTCCGTCAAGACGTATGGTTTCCTGTCAAGACGTTTGCTTAGCTGTCTAGACGCCTATTGTTTGAAAATTGTCTGGTTTTTCGTCTAAATGTCTGGTTTTCTGTCAAGAAGTCTGGCAAGCTGTCTAGACGCCTATTGTTTGAAAATTTCTGGTTTTCGTCTAGACGTCTGGTTTCTCGTCTAGACACTTGGCAAGCTGTCTAGACGTCTTTTGTCTGAAAATTGTCTGGTTTTTCGACAAGACACTTGGCAAGCTGTCTAGAAGCCTATTGTCTGAAAATTTCTGGTTTTTCGTCTAGACGTCTGGTTTCTCGTCTAGACACTTGGCAAGCTGTCTAGACGCCTATTGTCTGAAAATTATCTGGTTTTTCATCTAAATGTCTGGTTTTCTGTCTCGAAGTCTGGCAAGCTGTCTAGACGCCTATTTTTTGAAAATTGTCTGGTTTTTCGTCTAGGCGTCTGGTTTTCTGTGTAGACGTCTGGCAAGCTGTCTAGACGCCTATTGTTTGAAAACTGACTGCTTTTCCGTCTGGACGTCTGGTTTTCTGTCTAAACGTCTGGTTTTCATTCTAGACGTATGGTTTTCTGTCAGGACGTTTGTTTAGCTGTATACATGCCTATTGTCTGAAAACTGTCTGGTTTTCCGTCTAGACACTTGGCAAGCTGTTTAGACGCTTAATGTCTGAAAACTGTCTGGTTTTCCGTCTAGACACTTGTCAAGCTGTTTAGACGCCTAATGTCTGAAAACTGTCTGGTTTTCCGTCTAGACACTTGGCAACCTGTCTAGACGCCTATTGTCTGAAAACTATCTGGTTTTCAGTCTAGACACTTGGCAAGCTGTCTAGACTCCTATTGTCTGAAAATTGTCTGGTTTTCCGTCTATACGTCTGGTTTTCTGTCTAGACGTCTGGCAAGCTGTTTAGACGCCTATTGTCTGACAATTGTCTGGTTTTCGTCTAAACGTCTTGTTTTCTGTCTAGGAGTCTGGCAAGCTGTCTAGACGCCTATTGTCTGAAAATTGTCTGTTTTTCGTCTAGAAGTCTTGTTTTCTGTCTAGGAGTCTGGCAAGCTGTCTAGACGCCTAATGTCTGAAAACTGTCTGGTTTTTCGTCTAGACACTTGGCAAGCTGTTTACACGCCTAATGTCTGAAAACTGTCTGGTTTTCCGTCAAGACGTATGGTTTCCTGTCAAGACATTTGCTTAGCTGTCTAGACGCCTATTGTTTGAAAATTGTCTGGTTTTTCCTCTAGACGTCTGGTTTTCTGTCTAGAAGTCTGGCAAGCTGTCTAGACGTCTATTGTTTGAAAACTGTCTGGTTTTCCGTCTGGACATCTGGTTTTCCGTCTAGACACTTGGCGAGCTGTTTAGACGCCTATTGTTTGAAAATTATCTGGTTTTTCGTCTAAATGTCTGGTTTTCTGTCAAGAAGTCTGGCAAGCTGTCTAGACGCCTATTGTTTGAAAATTTCTGGTTTTTAGTCTAGACGTCTGGTTTCTCGTCTAGACACTTGGCAAGCTGTCTAGACGTCTTTTGTCTGAAAATTGTCTGGTTTTTCGACAAGACGTATGGTTTCCTGTCAAGACATTTGCTTAGCTGTCTAGACGCCTATTGTTTGAAAATTGTCTGGTTTTTCCTCTAGACGTCTGGTTTTCTGTCTAGAAGTCTGGCAAGCTGTCTAGACGTCTATTGTTTGAAAACTGTCTGGTTTTCCGTCTGGACATCTGGTTTTCCGTCTAGACACTTGGCGAGCTGTTTAGACGCCTATTGTTTGAAAATTATCTGGTTTTTCGTCTAAATGTCTGGTTTTCTGTCAAGAAGTCTGGCAAGCTGTCTAGACGCCTATTGTTTGAAAAATTCTGGTTTTTAGTCTAGACGTCTGGTTTCTCGTCTAGACACTTGGCAAGCTGTCTAGACGTCTTTTGTCTGAAAATTGTCTGGTTTTTCGACAAGACACTTGGCAAACTGTCTAGACGCCTATTGTCTGAAAATTTCTGGTTTTTCGTCTAGACGTCTGGTTTCTCCTCTAGACACTTGGCAAGCTGTCTAGACGCCTATTGTCTGAAAATTATCTGGTTTTTCATCTAAATGTCTGGTTTTCTGTCTTGAAGTCTGGCAAGCTGTTTAGACGCCTATTGTCTGAAAATTGTCTGTTTTTCGTCTAGAAGTCTTGTTTTCTGTCTAGACGTCTGGCTAGCTGTCTAGACGCTAATGGTCTGAAAATTGTCTGGTTTTCCGTCTATACGTCTGGTTTTCTTCCTAGACGTCCGGCAAGCTGTCTAGACGCCTATTGTCTGAAAATTGTCTGTTTTTCGTCTAGAAGTCTTGTTTTCTGTCTAGACGTCTGGCTAGCTGTCTAGACGCTAATGGTCTGAAAATTGTCTGGTTTTCCGTCTATACGTCTGGTTTTCTTCCTAGACGTCCGGCAAGCTGTGTAGACGCCTATTGTTTGAAAACTCTCTGCTTTTCTGTCTGGATGTCTGGTTTTCTGTCTAGACGTCTGGCAAGCTGTCTAGGCGTCTTTTGTCTGAAAATTGTCTGGTTTTTCGTCTAGACGTCTGGTTTTCTGTCTAGACGCCTATTGTCTGAAAAATGTCTGGCTTTTCGTCTAGACACTTGGCAAGCTGTCTAGAAGCCTATTGTCTGAAAAATGTCTGGCTTTTCGTCTAGACGTCTGTTCTTCTTTCTAGACGTCTAGGTTTCTGTCTAGACGTCTGGCATAGCTGTCTAGACACCTATTGTCTGAAAATTGTCGTGTTTTTTGTCTAGACGTCTGGTCTTTCCTCTAGACGTCTGGCAAGCTGTCTAGACGCCTATTGTCTGAAAATTGTCTGGTTTTCCTTGTATACGTCTTGTTTTCAGTCTAGACGTCTGGAAACCTGTCTAGACGCCTATTGTCTGAAAATTGTCTGGTTTTTTGTCTAGACGTCTGGTCTTTCCTCTAGACGTCTGGCAAGCTGTCTAGACGCCTATTGTCTGAAAATTGTCTTGTTTTCCTTGTATACGTCTTGTTTTCAGTCTAGACGTCTGGAAACCTGTTTAGACGCCTATTGTCTGAAAATTGTCTGGTTTTTCGTCTTGACGTCAGGCATACTGTCTAGACGTCTTTTGTCTGAAAATTTTCTGGTTTTTCGACAAGACACTTGGCAATCTGTCTAGACACCTATTGTCTGAAAATTTCTGGTTTTTATCTAGACGTCTGGTTTCTCGTCTAAACACTTGGCAAGCTGTCTAGACGCCTATTGTCTGAAAAATGTCTGGCTTTTCGTCGAGACGTCTTGTTTTCTGTCTAGACGTCTTTTGTCTGAGTATTGTCTGGTTTTTCGTCTAGACACTTGGCAAGCTGTATAGACGCTTATTGTTTGAAAATTATCTGGTTTTTCGTCTAAATGTCTGGTTTTCTGTCTAGAAGTCTGGCAAGCTGTCTAGATGCCTATTGTCTGAAAATTGTCTAGTTTTTCCTCTAGACGTCTGATTTTCTGTCTAGAAGTCTGGCAAGCTGTCTAGACGTCTATTGTTTGAAAACTGTCTGGTTTTCCGTCTAGACACTTGGCAAGCTGTTTAGACGCCTAATGTCTGAAAACTGTCTGGTTTTCCGTCAAGACGTATGGTTTCCTGTCAAGACGTTTGCTTAGCTGTCTAGACGCCTATTGTTTGAAAATTGTCTGGTTTTTCGTCTAAATGTCTGGTTTTCTGTCAAGAAGTCTGGCAAGCTGTCTAGACGCATATTGTTTGAAAATTTCTGGTTTTTCGTCTAGACGTCTGGTTTCTCGTCTAGACACTTGGCAAGCTGTCTAGACGTCTTTTGTCTGAAAATTGTCTGGTTTTTCGACAAGACACTTGGCAAGCTGTCTAGACGCCTATTGTCTGAAAATTTCTGGTTTTTCGTCTAGACGTCTGGTTTCTCGTCTAGACACTTGGCAAGCTGTCTAGACGTCTTTTGTCTGAAAATTGTCTGGTTTTTCGACAAGACACTTGGCAAACTGTCTAGACGCCTGTTGTCTGAAAATTTCTGGTTTTTCGTCTAGACGTCTGGTTTCTCGTCTAGACACTTGGCAAGCTGTCTAGACGCCTATTGTCTGAAAATTATCTGGTTTTTCATCTAAATGTCTGGTTTTCTGTCTTGAAGTCTGGCAAGCTGTCTAGACGCCTATTGTTTGAAAATTGTCTGGTTTTTCGTCTAGACGTCTGGTTTTCTGTGTAGACGTCTGGCAAACTGTCTAGACGCCTATTGTTTGAAAACTGACTGCTTTTCCGTCTGGACGTCTGGTTTTCTGTCTAAACGTCTGGTTTTCATTCTAGACGTATGGTTTTCTGTCAGGACGTTTGTTTAGCTGTATACATGCCTATTGTCTGAAAAATGTCTGTTTTTCCGTCTAGACACTTGGCAAGCTGGTTAGACGCCTAATGTCTGAAAACTGTCTGGTTTTCCGTCTAGACACTTGGCAAGCTGTTTAGACGCCTAATGTCTGAAAACTGTCTGGTTTTCCGTCTAGACACTTGGCAACCTGTCTAGACGCCTATTGTCTGAAAACTGTCTGGTTTTCAGTCTAGACACTTGGCAAGCTGTCTAGACTCCTATTGTCTGAAAATTGTCTGGTTTTCCGTCTATAGGTCTGGTTTTCTGTCTAGACGTCTGGCAAGCTGTCTAGACGCTTATTGTCTGACAATTGTCTGGTTTTCGTCTAAACGTCTTGTTTTCTGTCTAGGAGTCTGGCAAGCTGTCTAGACGCCTATTGTCTGAAAATTGTCTGTTTTTCGTCTAGAAGTCTTGTTTTCTGTCTAGACGTCTGGCTAGCTGTCTAGACGCTAATGGTCTGAAAATTGTCTGGTTTTCCGTCTATACGTCTGGTTTTCTTCCTAGACGTCCGGCAAGCTGTCTAGACGCCTATTGTTTGAAAACTCTCTGCTTTTCTGTCTGGATGTCTGGTTTTCTGTCTAGACGTCTGGCAAGCTGTCTAGGCGTCTTTTGTCTGAAAATTGTCTGGTTTTTCGTCTAGACGTCTGGTTTTCTGTCTAGACGCCTATTGTCTGAAAAATGTCTGGCTTTTCGTCTAGACACTTGGCAAGCTGTCTAGAAGCCTATTGTCTGAAAAATGTCTGGCTTTTCGTCTAGACGTCTGTTTTTCTGTCTAGACGTCTAGGTTTCTGTCTAGACGTCTGGCACAGCTGTCTAGACACCTATTGTCTTAAAATTGTCGTGTTTTTTGTCTAGACGTCTGGTCTTTCCTCTAGACGTCTGGCAAGCTGTCTAGACGCCTATTGTCTGAAAATTGTCTGGTTTTCCTTGTATACGTCTTGTTTTCAGTCTAGACGTCTGGAAACCTGTCTAGACGCCTATTGTCTGAAAATTGTCTGGTTTTTTGTCTAGACGTCTGGTCTTTCCTCTAGACGTCTGGCAAGCTGTCTAGACGCCTATTGTCTGAAAATTGTCTGGTTTTCCTTGTATACGTCTTGTTTTCAGTCTAGACGTCTGGAAACCTGTCTAGACGCCTATTGTCTGAAAATTGTCTGGTTTTTCGTCTTGACGTCAGGCATACTGTCTAGACGTCTTTTGTCTGAAAATTTTCTGGTTTTTCGACAAGACACTTGGCAAGCTGTCTAGACGCCTATTGTCTGAAAATTTCTGGTTTTTATCTAGATGTCTGGTTTCTCGTCTAGACACTTGGCAAGCTGTCTAGACGCCTATTGTCTGAAAAATGTCTGGCTTTTCGTCGAGACGTCTGGTTTTTTGTCTAGACGTCTTTTGTCTGAGTATTGTCTAGTTTTTCGTCTAGACACTTGGCAAGCTGTCTAGACGCTTATTGTTTGAAAATTATCTGGTTTTTCGTCTAAATGTCTGGTTTTCTGTCTAGAAGTCTGGCAAGCTGTCTAGATGCCTATTGTTTGAAAATTGTCTAGTTTTTCCTCTAGACGTCTGATTTTCTGTCTAGAAGTCTGGCAAGCTGTCTAGACGTCTATTGTTTGAAAACTGTCTGGTTTTCCGTCTAGACACTTGGCAAGCTGTTTAGACGCCTAATGTCTGAAAACTGTCTGGTTTTCCGTCAAGACGTATGGTTTCCTGTCAAGACGTTTGCTTAGCTGTCTAGACGCCTATTGTTTGAAAATTGTCTGGTTTTTCGTCTAAATGTCTGGTTTTCTGTCAAGAAGTCTGGCAAGCTGTCTAGACGCCTATTGTTTGAAAATTTCTGGTTTTCGTCTAGACGTCTGGTTTCTCGTCTAGACACTTGGCAAGCTGTCTAGACGTCTTTTGTCTGAAAATTGTCTGGTTTCTCGTCTAGACACTTGGCAAGCTGTCTAGAAGCCTATTGTCTGAAAATTTCTGGTTTTTCGTCTAGACGTCTGGTTTCTCGTCTAGACACTTGGCAAGCTGTCTAGACGCCTATTGTCTGAAAATTATCTGGTTTTTCATCTAAATGTCTGGTTTTCTGTCTCGAAGTCTGGCAAGCTGTCTAGACGCCTATTGTTTGAAAATTGTCTGGTTTTTCGTCTAGGCGTCTGGTTTTCTGTGTAGACGTCTGGCAAGCTGTCTAGACGCCTATTGTTTGAAAACTGACTGCTTTTCCGTCTGGACGTCTGGTTTTCTGTCTAAACGTCTGGTTTTCATTCTAGACGTATGGTTTTCTGTCAGGAAGTTTGTTTAGCTGTATACATGCCTATTGTCTGAAAACTGTCTGGTTTTCCGTCTAGACACTTGGCAAGCTGTTTAGACGCTTAATGTCTGAAAACTGTCTGGTTTTCCGTCTAGACACTTGTCAAGCTGTTTAGACGCCTAATGTCTGAAAACTGTCTGGTTTTCCGTCTAGACACTTGGCAACCTGTCTAGACGCCTATTGTCTGAAAACTATCTGGTTTTCAGTCTAGACACTTGGCAAGCTGTCTAGACTCCTATTGTCTGAAAATTGTCTGGTTTTCCGTCCATACGTCTGGTTTTCTGTCTAGACGTCTGGCAAGCTGTTTAGACGCCTATTGTCTGACAATTGTCTGGTTTTCGTCTAAACGTCTTGTTTTCTGTCTAGGAGTCTGGCAAGCTGTCTAGACGCCTATTGTCTGAAAATTGTCTGTTTTTCGTCTAGAAGTCTTGTTTTCTGTCTAGGAGTCTGGCAAGCTGTCTAGACGCCAAATGTCTGAAAACTGTCTGGTTTTTCGTCTAGACACTTGGCAAGCTGTTTACACGCCTAATGTCTGAAAACTGTCTGGTTTTCCGTCAAGACGTATGGTTTCCTGTCAAGACATTTGCTTAGCTGTCTAGACGCCTATTGTTTGAAAATTGTCTGGTTTTTCCTCTAGACGTCTGGTTTTCTGTCTAGAAGTCTGGCAAGCTGTCTAGACGTCTATTGTTTGAAAACTGTCTGGTTTTCCGTCTGGACATCTGGTTTTCCGTCTAGACACTTGGCGAGCTGTTTAGACGCCTATTGTTTGAAAATTATCTGGTTTTTCGTCTAAATGTCTGGTTTTCTGTCAAGAAGTCTGGCAAGCTGTCTAGACGCCTATTGTTTGAAAATTTCTGGTTTTTAGTCTAGACGTCTGGTTTCTCGTCTAGACACTTGGCAAGCTGTCTAGACGTCTTTTGTCTGAAAATTGTCTGGTTTTTCGACAAGACGTATGGTTTCCTGTCAAGACATTTGCTTAGCTGTCTAGACGCCTATTGTTTGAAAATTGTCTGGTTTTTCCTCTAGACGTCTGGATTTCTGTCTAGAAGTCTGGCAAGCTGTCTAGACGTCTATTGTTTGAAAACTGTCTGGTTTTCCGTCTGGACATCTGGTTTTCTGTCTAGACACTTGGCGAGCTGTTTAGACGCCTATTGTTTGAAAATTATCTGGTTTTTCGTCTAAATGTCTGGTTTTCTGTCAAGAAGTCTGGCAAGCTGTCTAGACGCCTATTGTTTGAAAAATTCTGGTTTTTAGTCTAGACGTCTGGTTTCTCGTCTAGACACTTGGCAAGCTGTCTAGACGTCTTTTGTCTGAAAATTGTCTGGTTTTTCGACAAGACACTTGGCAAACTGTCTAGACGCCTATTGTCTGAAAATTTCTGGTTTTTCGTCTAGACGTCTGGTTTCTCCTCTAGACACTTGGCAAGCTGTCTAGACGCCTATTGTCTGAAAATTATCTGGTTTTTCATCTAAATGTCTGGTTTTCTGTCTTGAAGTCTGGCAAGCTGTTTAGACGCCTATTGTCTGAAAATTGTCTGTTTTTCGTCTAGAAGTCTTGTTTTCTGTCTAGACGTCTGGCTAGCTGTCTAGACGCTAATGGTCTGAAAATTGTCTGGTTTTCCGTCTATACGTCTGGTTTTCTTCCTAGACGTCCGGCAAGCTGTCTAGACGCCTATTGTCTGAAAATTGTCTGTTTTTCGTCTAGAAGTCTTGTTTTCTGTCTAGACGTCTGGCTAGCTGTCTAGACGCTAATGGTCTGAAAATTGTCTGGTTTTCTTCCTAGACGTCCGGCAAGCTGTGTAGACGCCTACTGTTTGAAAACTCTCTGCTTTTCTGTCTGGATGTCTGGTTTTCTGTCTAGACGTCTGGCAAGCTGTCTAGGCGTCTTTTGTCTGAAAATTGTCTGGTTTTTCGTCTAGACGTCTGGTTTTCTGTCTAGACGCCTATTGTCTTAAAAATGTCTGGCTTTTCGTCTAGACACTTGGCAAGCTGTCTAGAAGCCTATTGTCTGAAAAATGTCTGGCTTTTCGTCTAGACGTCTGTTCTTCTGTCTAGACGTCTAGGTTTCTGTCTAGACGTCTGGCACAGCTGTCTAGACACCTATTGTCTGAAAATTGTCGTGTTTTTTGTCTAGACGTCTGGTCTTTCCTCTAGACGTCTGGCAAGCTGTCTAGACGCCTATTGTCTGAAAATTGTCTGGTTTTCCTTGTATACGTCTTGTTTTCAGTCTAGACGTCTGGAAACCTGTCTAGACGCCTATTGTCTGAAAATTGTCTGGTTTTTTTGTCTAGACGTCTGGTCTTTCCTCTAGACGTCTGGCAAGCTGTCTAGACGCCTATTGTCTGAAAATTGTCTTGTTTTCCTTGTATACGTCTTGTTTTCAGTCTAGACGTCTGGAAACCTGTCTAGACGCCTATTGTCTGAAAATTGTCTGGTTTTTCGTCTTGACGTCAGGCATACTGTCTAGACGTCTTTTGTCTGAAAATTTTCTGGTTTTTCGACAAGACACTTGGCAATCTGTCTAGACACCTATTGTCTGAAAATTTCTGGTTTTTATCTAGACGTCTGGTTTCTCGTCTAGACACTTGGCAAGCTGTCTAGACGCCTATTGTCTGAAAAATGTCTGGCTTTTCGTCGAGACGTCTTGTTTTCTGTCTAGACGTCTTTTGTCTGAGTATTGTCTGGTTTTTCGTCTAGACACTTGGCAAGCTGTATAGACGCTTATTGTTTGAAAATTATCTGGTTTTTCGTCTAAATGTCTGGTTTTCTGTCTAGAAGTCTGGCAAGCTGTCTAGATGCCTATTGTCTGAAAATTGTCTAGTTTTTCCTCTAGACGTCTGATTTTCTGTCTAGAAGTCTGGCAAGCTGTCTAGACGTCTATTGTTTGAAAACTGTCTGGTTTTCCGTCTAGACACTTGGCAAGCTGTTTAGACGCCTAATGTCTGAAAACTGTCTGGTTTTCCGTCAAGACGTATGGTTTCCTGTCAAGACGTTTGCTTAGCTGTCTAGACGCCTATTGTTTGAAAATTGTCTGGTTTTTCGTCTAAATGTCTGGTTTTCTGTCAAGAAGTCTGGCAAGCTGTCTAGACGCCTATTGTTTGAAAATTGTCTGGTTTTTCGTCTAGACGTCTGGTTTTCTGTGTAGACGTCTGGCAAGCTGTCTAGACGCCTATTGTTTGAAAATTGTCTGGTTTTTCGTCTAGACGTCTGGTTTTCTGTGTAGACGTCTGGCAAGCTGTCTAGACGCCTATTGTTTGAAAACTGACTGCTTTTCCGTCTGGACGTCTGGTTTTCTGTCTAAACGTCTGGTTTTCATTCTAGACGTATGGTTTTCTGTCAGGACGTTTGTTTAGCTGTATACATGCCTATTGTCTGAAAAATGTCTGTTTTTCCGTCTAGACACTTGGCAAGCTGGTTAGACGCCTAATGTCTGAAAACTGTCTGGTTTTCCGTCTAGACACTTGGCAAGCTGTTTAGACGCCTAATGTCTGAAAACTGTCTGGTTTTCCGTCTAGACACTTGGCAACCTGTCTAGACGCCTATTGTCTGAAAACTGTCTGGTTTTCAGTCTAGACACTTGGCAAGCTGTCTAGACTCCTATTGTCTGAAAATTGTCTGGTTTTCCGTCTATACGTCTGGTTTTCTGTCTAGACGTCTGGCAAGCTGTCTAGACGCTTATTGTCTGAAAATTGTCTGGTTTTCGTCTATACGTCTGGTTTTCTGTCTAGACGTCTGGCAAGCTGTCTAGACGCCTATTGTCTGAAAATTGTCTGTTTTTCGTCTAGAAGTCTTGTTTTCTGTCTAGACGTCTGGCTAGCTGTCTAGACGCTAATGGTCTGAAAATTGTCTGGTTTTCCGTCTATACGTCTGGTTTTCTTCCTAGACGTCCGGCAAGCTGTCTAGACGCCTATTGTTTGAAAACTCTCTGCTTTTCTGTCTGGATGTCTGGTTTTCTGTCTAGACGTCTGGCAAGCTGTCTAGGCGTCTTTTGTCTGAAAATTGTCTGGTTTTTCGTCTAGACGTCTGGTTTTCTGTCTAGACGCCTATTGTCTGAAAAATGTCTGGCTTTTCGTCTAGACACTTGGCAAGCTGTCTAGAAGCCTATTGTTTGAAAATTGTCTGGTTTTTCGTCTAAATGTCTGGTTTTCTGTCAAGAAGTCTGGCAAGCTGTCTAGACGCCTATTGTTTGAAAATTTCTGGTTTTTCGTCTAGACGTCTGGTTTCTCGTCTAGACACTTGGCAAGCTGTCTAGACGTCTTTTGTCTGAAAATTGTCTGGTTTTTCGACAAGACACTTGGCAAGCTGTCTAGAAGCCTATTGTCTGAAAATTTCTGGTTTTTCGTCTAGACGTCTGGTTTCTCGTCTAGACACTTGGCAAGCTGTCTAGACGCCTATTGTCTGAAAATTATCTGGTTTTTCATCTAAATGTCTGGTTTTCTGTCTCGAAGTCTGGCAAGCTGTCTAGACGCCTATTGTTTGAAAATTGTCTGGTTTTTCGTCTAGGCGTCTGGTTTTCTGTGTAGACGTCTGCCAAGCTGTCTAGACGCCTATTGTTTGAAAACTGACTGCTTTTCCGTCTGGACGTCTGGTTTTCTGTCTAAACGTCTTGTTTTCATTCTAGACGTATGGTTTTCTGTCAGGACGTTTGTTTAGCTGTATACATGCCTATTGTCTGAAAACTGTCTGGTTTTCCGTCTAGACACTTGGCAAGCTGTTTAGACGCCTAATGTCTGAAAACTGTCTGGTTTTCCGTCTAGACACTTGGCAAGCTGTTTAGACGCCTAATGTCTGAAAACTGTCTGGTTTTCCGTCTAGACACTTGGCAACCTGTCTAGACGCCTATTGTCTGAAAACTGTCTGGTTTTCAGTCTAGACACTTGGCAAGCTGTCTAGACTCCTATTGTCTGAAAATTGTCTGGTTTTCCGTCTATACGTCTGGTTTTCTGTCTAGACGTCTGGGAAGCTGTCTAGACGCTTATTGTCTGACAATTGTCTGGTTTTCGTCTAAACGTCTTGTTTTCTGTCTAGGAGTCTGGCAAGCTGTCTAGACGCCTATTGTCTGAAAATTGTCTGTTTTTCGTCTAGAAGTCTTGTTTTCTGTCTAGACGTCTGGCTAGCTGTCTAGACGCTAATGGTCTGAAAATTGTCTGGTTTTCCGTCTATACGTCTGGTTTTCTTCCTAGACGTCCGGCAAGCTGTCTAGACGCCTATTGTTTGAAAACTCTCTGCTTTTCTGTCTGGATGTCTGGTTTTCTGTCTAGACGTCTGGCAAGCTGTCTAGGCGTCTTTTGTCTGAAAATTGTCTGGTTTTTCGTCTAGACGTCTGGTTTTCTGTCTAGACGCCTATTGTCTGAAAAATGTCTGGCTTTTCGTCTAGACACTTGGCAAGCTGTCTAGAAGCCTATTGTCTGAAAAATGTCTGGCTTTTCGTCTAGACGTCTGTTTTTCTGTCTAGACGTCTAGGTTTCTGTCTAGACGTCTGGCACAGCTGTCTAGACACCTATTGTCTTAAAATTGTCGTGTTTTTTGTCTAGACGTCTGGTCTTTCCTCTAGACGTCTGGCAAGCTGTCTAGACGCCTATTGTCTGAAAATTGTCTGGTTTTCCTTGTATACGTCTTGTTTTCAGTCTAGACGTCTGGAAACCTGTCTAGACGCCTATTGTCTGAAAATTGTCTGGTTTTTTGTCTAGACGTCTGGTCTTTCCTCTAGACGTCTGGCAAGCTGTCTAGACGCCTATTGTCTGAAAATTGTCTGGTTTTCCTTGTATACGTCTTGTTTTCAGTCTAGACGTCTGGAAACCTGTCTAGACGCCTATTGTCTGAAAATTGTCTGGTTTTTCGTCTTGACGTCAGGCATACTGTCTAGACGTCTTTTGTCTGAAAATTTTCTGGTTTTTCGACAAGACACTTGGCAAGCTGTCTAGACGCCTATTGTCTGAAAATTTCTGGTTTTTATCTAGACGTCTGGTTTCTCGTCTAGACACTTGGCAAGCTGTCTAGACGCCTATTGTCTGAAAAATGTCTGGCTTTTCGTCGAGACGTCTGGTTTTTTGTCTAGACGTCTTTTGTCTGAGTATTGTCTAGTTTTTCGTCTAGACACTTGGCAAGCTGTCTAGACGCTTATTGTTTGAAAATTATCTGGTTTTTCGTCTAAATGTCTGGTTTTCTGTCTAGAAGTCTGGCAAGCTGTCTAGATGCCTATTGTTTGAAAATTGTCTAGTTTTTCCTCTAGACGTCTGATTTTCTGTCTAGAAGTCTGGCAAGCTGTCTAGACGTCTATTGTTTGAAAACTGTCTGGTTTTCCGTCTAGACACTTGGCAAGCTGTTTAGACGCCTAATGTCTGAAAACTGTCTGGTTTTCCGTCAAGACGTATGGTTTCCTGTCAAGACGTTTGCTTAGCTGTCTAGACGCCTATTGTTTGAAAATTGTCTGGTTTTTTGTCTAAATGTCTGGTTTTCTGTCAAGAAGTCTGGCAAGCTGTCTAGACGCCTATTGTTTGAAAATTTCTGGTTTTCGTCTAGACGTCTGGTTTCTCGTCTAGACACTTGGCAAGCTGTCTAGACGTCTTTTGTCTGAAAATTGTCTGGTTTTTCGACAAGACACTTGGCAAACTGTCTAGACGCCTATTGTCTGAAAATTTCTGGTTTTTCGTCTAGACGTCTGGTTTCTCCTCTAGACACTTGGCAAGCTGTCTAGACGCCTATTGTCTGAAAATTATCTGGTTTTTCATCTAAATGTCTGGTTTTCTGTCTTGAAGTCTGGCAAGCTGTTTAGACGCCTATTGTCTGAAAATTGTCTGTTTTTCGTCTAGAAGTCTTGTTTTCTGTCTAGACGTCTGGCTAGCTGTCTAGACGCTAATGGTCTGAAAATTGTCTGGTTTTCCGTCTATACGTCTGGTTTTCTTCCTAGACGTCCGGCAAGCTGTCTAGACGCCTATTGTTTGAAAACTCTCTGCTTTTCTGTCTGGATGTCTGGTTTTCTGTCTAGACGTCTGGCAAGCTGTCTAGGCGTCTTTTGTCTGAAAATTGTCTGGTTTTTCGTCTAGACGTCTGGTTTTCTGTCTAGACGCCTATTGTCTGAAAAATGTCTGGCTTTTCGTCTAGACACTTGGCAAGCTGTCTAGAAGCCTATTGTCTGAAAAATGTCTGGCTTTTCGTCTAGACGTCTGTTTTTCTGTCTAGACGTCTAGGTTTCTGTCTAGACGTCTGGCACAGCTGTCTAGACACCTATTGTCTTAAAATTGTCGTGTTTTTTGTCTAGACGTCTGGTCTTTCCTCTAGACGTCTGGCAAGCTGTCTAGACGCCTATTGTCTGAAAATTGTCTGGTTTTCCTTGTATACGTCTTGTTTTCAGTCTAGACGTCTGGAAACCTGTCTAGACGCCTATTGTCTGAAAATTGTCTGGTTTTTTGTCTAGACGTCTGGTCTTTCCTCTAGACGTCTGGCAAGCTGTCTAGACGCCTATTGTCTGAAAATTGTCTGGTTTTCCTTGTATACGTCTTGTTTTCAGTCTAGACGTCTGGAAACCTGTCTAGACGCCTATTGTCTGAAAATTGTCTGGTTTTTCGTCTTGACGTCAGGCATACTGTCTAGACGTCTTTTGTCTGAAAATTTTCTGGTTTTTCGACAAGACACTTGGCAAGCTGTCTAGACGCCTATTGTCTGAAAATTTCTGGTTTTTATCTAGACGTCTGGTTTCTCGTCTAGACACTTGGCAAGCTGTCTAGACGCCTATTGTCTGAAAAATGTCTGGCTTTTCGTCGAGACGTCTGGTTTTTTGTCTAGACGTCTTTTGTCTGAGTATTGTCTAGTTTTTCGTCTAGACACTTGGCAAGCTGTCTAGACGCTTATTGTTTGAAAATTATCTGGTTTTTCGTCTAAATGTCTGGTTTTCTGTCTAGAAGTCTGGCAAGCTGTCTAGATGCCTATTGTTTGAAAATTGTCTAGTTTTTCCTCTAGACGTCTGATTTTCTGTCTAGAAGTCTGGCAAGCTGTCTAGACGTCTATTGTTTGAAAACTGTCTGGTTTTCCGTCTAGACACTTGGCAAGCTGTTTAGACGCCTAATGTCTGAAAACTGTCTGGTTTTCCGTCAAGACGTATGGTTTCCTGTCAAGACGTTTGCTTAGCTGTCTAGACGCCTATTGTTTGAAAATTGTCTGGTTTTTTGTCTAAATGTCTGGTTTTCTGTCAAGAAGTCTGGCAAGCTGTCTAGACGCCTATTGTTTGAAAATTTCTGGTTTTCGTCTAGACGTCTGGTTTCTCGTCTAGACACTTGGCAAGCTGTCTAGACGTATTTTGTCTGAAAATTGTCTGGTTTTTCGACAAGACACTTGGCAAACTGTCTAGACGCCTATTGTCTGAAAATTTCTGGTTTTTCGTCTAGACGTCTGGTTTCTCCTCTAGACACTTGGCAAGCTGTCTAGACGCCTATTGTCTGAAAATTATCTGGTTTTTCATCTAAATGTCTGGTTTTCTGTCTTGAAGTCTGGCAAGCTGTTTAGACGCCTATTGTCTGAAAATTGTCTGTTTTTCGTCTAGAAGTCTTGTTTTCTGTCTAGACGTCTGGCTAGCTGTCTAGACGCTAATGGTCTGAAAATTGTCTGGTTTTCCGTCTATACGTCTGGTTTTCTTCCTAGACGTCCGGCAAGCTGTCTAGACGCCTATTGTCTGAAAATTGTCTGTTTTTCGTCTAGAAGTCTTGTTTTCTGTCTAGACGTCTGGCTAGCTGTCTAGACGCTAATGGTCTGAAAATTGTCTGGTTTTCCGTCTATACGTCTGGTTTTCTTCCTAGACGTCCGGCAAGCTGTGTAGACGCCTATTGTTTGAAAACTCTCTGCTTTTCTGTCTGGATGTCTGGTTTTCTGTCTAGACGTCTGGCAAGCTGTCTAGGCGTCTTTTGTCTGAAAATTGTCTGGTTTTTCGTCTAGACGTCTGGTTTTCTGTCTAGACGCCTATTGTCTGAAAAATGTCTGGCTTTTCGTCTAGACACTTGGCAAGCTGTCTAGAAGCCTATTGTCTGAAAAATGTCTGGCTTTTCGTCTAGACGTCTGTTCTTCTGTCTAGACGTCTAGGTTTCTGTCTAGACGTCTGGCACAGCTGTCTAGACACCTATTGTCTGAAAATTGTCGTGTTTTTTGTCTAGACGTCTGGTCTTTCCTCTAGACGTCTGGCAAGCTGTCTAGACGCCTATTGTCTGAAAATTGTCTGGTTTTCCTTGTATACGTCTTGTTTTCAGTCTAGACGTCTGGAAACCTGTCTAGACGCCTATTGTCTGAAAATTGTCTGGTTTTTTTGTCTAGACGTCTGGTCTTTCCTCTAGACGTCTGGCAAGCTGTCTAGACGCCTATTGTCTGAAAATTGTCTTGCTTTCCTTGTATACGTCTTGTTTTCAGTCTAGACGTCTGGAAACCTGTCTAGACGCCTATTGTCTGAAAATTGTCTGGTTTTTCGTCTTGACGTCAGGCATACTGTCTAGACGTCTTTTGTCTGAAAATTGTCTTGTTTTCCTTGTATACGTCTTGTTTTCAGTCTAGACGTCTGGAAACCTGTCTAGACGCCTATTGTCTGAAAATTGTCTGTTTTTCGTCTAGAAGTCTTGTTTTCTGTCTAGGAGTCTGGCAAGCTGTCTAGACGCCTAATGTCTGAAAACTGTCTGGTTTTTCGTCTAGATACTTGGCAAGCTGTTTAGACGCCTAATGTCTGAAAACTGTCTGGTTTTCCGTCAAGACGTATGGTTTCCTGTCAAGACATTTGCTTAGCTGTCTAGACGCCTATTGTTTGAAAATTGTCTGGTTTTTCGTCTAGACGTCTGGTTTTCTGTGTAGACGTCTGGCAAGCTGTCTAGACGCCTATTGTTTGAAAACTGACTGCTTTTCCGTCTGGACGTCTGGTTTTCTGTCTAAACGTCTGGTTTTCATTCTAGACGTATGGTTTTCTGTCAGGACGTTTGTTTAGCTGTATACATGTCTATTGTCTGAAAAATGTCTGGTTTTCCGTCTAGACACTTGGCAAGCTGGTTAGACGCCTAATGTCTGAAAACTGTCTGGTTTTCCGTCTAGACACTTGGCAAGCTGTTTAGACGCCTAATGTCTGAAAACTGTCTGGTTTTCCGTCTAGACACTTGGCAACCTGTCTAGACGCCTATTGTCTGAAAACTGTCTGGTTTTCAGTCTAGACACTTGGCAAGCTGTCTAGACTCCTATTGTCTGAAAATTGTCTGGTTTTCCGTCTATACGTCTGGTTTTCTGTCTAGACATCTGGCAAGCTGTCTAGACGCTTATTGTCTGACAATTGTCTGGTTTTCGTCTAAACGTCTTGTTTTCTGTCTAGGAGTCTGGCAAGCTGTCTAGACGCCTATTGTCTGAAAATTGTCTGTTTTTCGTCTAGAAGTCTTGTTTTCTGTCTAGGCGTCTGGCTAGCTGTCTAGACGCTAATGGTCTGAAAATTGTCTGGTTTTCCGTCTATACGTCTGGTTTTCTTCCTAGACGTCCGGCAAGCTGTCTAGACGCCTATTGTTTGAAAACTCTCTGCTTTTCTGTCTGGATGTCTGGTTTTCTGTCTAGACGTCTGGCAAGCTGTCTAGGCGTCTTTTGTCTGAAAATTGTCTGGTTTTTCGTCTAGACGTCTGGTTTTCTGTCTAGACGCCTATTGTCTGAAAAATGTCTGGCTTTTCGTCTAGACACTTGGCAAGCTGTCTAGAAGCCTATTGTCTGAAAAATGTCTGGCTTTTCGTCTAGACGTCTGTTTTTCTGTCTAGACGTCTAGGTTTCTGTCTAGACGTCTGGCACAGCTGTCTAGACACCTATTGTTTGAAAATTGTCTGGTTTTTCCTCTAGACGTCTGGTTTTCTGTCTAGAAGTCTGGCAAGCTGTCTAGACGTCTATTGTTTGAAAACTGTCTGGTTTTCCGTCTGGACATCTGGTTTTCCGTCTAGACACTTGGCGAGCTGTTTAGACGCCTATTGTTTGAAAATTATCTGGTTTTTCGTCTAAATGTCTGGTTTTCTGTCAAGAAGTCTGGCAAGCTGTCTAGACGCCTATTGTTTGAAAATTTCTGGTTTTTAGTCTAGACGTCTGGTTTCTCGTCTAGACACTTGGCAAGCTGTCTACACGTCTTTTGTCTGAAAATTGTCTGGTTTTTCGACAAGACACTTGGCAAACTGTCTAGACGCCTATTGTCTGAAAATTTCTGGTTTTTCGTCTAGACGTCTGGTTTCTCGTCTAGACACTTGGCAAGCTGTCTAGACGCCTATTGTCTGAAAATTATCTGGTTTTTCATCTAAATGTCTGGTTTTTTGTCTTGAAGTCTGGCAAGCTGTCTAGACGCCTATTGTTTGAAAATTGTCTGGTTTTTCGTCTAGACGTCTGGTTTTCTGTGTAGACGTCTGGCAAGCTGTCTAGACGCCTATTGTTTGAAAATTGTCTGGTTTTTCGTCTAGACGTCTGGTTTTCTGTGTAGACGTCTGGCAAGCTGTCTAGACGCCTATTGTTTGAAAACTGACTGCTTTTCCGTCTGGACGTCTGGTTTTCTGTCTAAACGTCTGGTTTTCATTCTAGACGTATGGTTTTCTGTCAGGACGTTTGTTTAGCTGTATACATGCCTATTGTCTGAAAAATGTCTGTTTTTCCGTCTAGACACTTGGCAAGCTGGTTAGACGCCTAATGTCTGAAAACTGTCTGGTTTTCCGTCTAGACACTTGGCAAGCTGATTAGACGCCTAATGTCTGAAAACTGTCTGGTTTTCCGTCTAGACACTTGGCAACCTGTCTAGACGCCTATTGTCTGAAAACTGTCTGGTTTTCAGTCTAGACACTTGGCAAGCTGTCTAGACTCCTATTGTCTGAAAATTGTCTGGTTTTCCGTCTATACGTCTGGTTTTCTGTCTAGACGTCTGGCAAGCTGTCTAGACGCTTATTGTCTGACAATTGTCTGGTTTTCGTCTAAACGTCTTGTTTTCTGTCTAGGAGTCTGGCAAGCTGTCTAGACGCCTATTGTCTGAAAATTGTCTGTTTTTCGTCTAGAAGTCTTGTTTTCTGTCTAGACGTCTGGCTAGCTGTCTAGACGCTAATGGTCTGAAAATTGTCTGGTTTTCCGTCTATACGTCTGGTTTTCTTCCTAGACGTCCGGCAAGCTGTCTAGACGCCTATTGTTTGAAAACTCTCTGCTTTTCTGTCTGGATGTCTGGTTTTCTGTCTAGACGTCTGGCAAGCTGTCTAGGCGTCTTTTGTCTGAAAATTGTCTGGTTTTTCGTCTAGACGTCTGGTTTTCTGTCTAGACGCCTATTGTCTGAAAAATGTCTGGCTTTTCGTCTAGACACTTGGCAAGCTGTCTAGAAGCCTATTGTTTGAAAATTGTCTGGTTTTTCGTCTAAATGTCTGGTTTTCTGTCAAGAAGTCTGGCAAGCTGTCTAGACGCCTATTGTTTGAAAATTTCTGGTTTTTCGTCTAGACGTCTGGTTTCTCGTCTAGACACTTGGCAAGCTGTCTACACGTCTTTTGTCTGAAAATTGTCTGGTTTTTCGACAAGACACTTGGCAAGCTGTCTAGAAGCCTATTGTCTGAAAATTTCTGGTTTTTCGTCTAGACGTCTGGTTTCTCGTCTAGACACTTGGCAAGCTGTCTAGACGCCTATTGTCTGAAAATTATCTGGTTTTTCATCTAAATGTCTGGTTTTCTGTCTCGAAGTCTGGCAAGCTGTCTAGACGCCTATTGTTTGAAAATTGTCTGGTTTTTCGTCTAGGCGTCTGGTTTTCTGTGTAGACGTCTGCCAAGCTGTCTAGACGCCTATTGTTTGAAAACTGACTGCTTTTCCGTCTGGACGTCTGGTTTTCTGTCTAAACGTCTTGTTTTCATTCTAGACGTATGGTTTTCTGTCAGGACGTTTGTTTAGCTGTATACATGCCTATTGTCTGAAAACTGTCTGGTTTTCCGTCTAGACACTTGGCAAGCTGTTTAGACGCCTAATGTCTGAAAACTGTCTGGTTTTCCGTCTAGACACTTGGCAAGCTGTTTAGACGCCTAATGTCTGAAAACTGTCTGGTTTTCCGTCTAGACACTTGGCAACCTGTCTAGACGCCTATTGTCTGAAAACTGTCTGGTTTTCAGTCTAGACACTTGGCAAGCTGTCTAGACTCCTATTGTCTGAAAATTGTCTGGTTTTCCGTCTATACGTCTGGTTTTCTGTCTAGACGTCTGGGAAGCTGTCTAGACGCTTATTGTCTGACAATTGTCTGGTTTTCGTCTAAACGTCTTGTTTTCTGTCTAGGAGTCTGGCAAGCTGTCTAGACGCCTATTTTCTGAAAATTGTCTGTTTTTCGTCTAGAAGTCTTGTTTTCTGTCTAGACGTCTGGCTAGCTGTCTAGACGCTAATGGTCTGAAAATTGTCTGGTTTTCCGTCTATACGTCTGGTTTTCTTCCTAGACGTCCGGCAAGCTGTCTAGACGCCTATTGTTTGAAAACTCTCTGCTTTTCTGTCTGGATGTCTGGTTTTCTGTCTAGACGTCTGGCAAGCTGTCTAGGCGTCTTTTGTCTGAAAATTGTCTGGTTTTTCGTCTAGACGTCTGGTTTTCTGTCTAGACGCCTATTGTCTGAAAAATGTCTGGCTTTTCGTCTAGACACTTGGCAAGCTGTCTAGAAGCCTATTGTCTGAAAAATGTCTGGCTTTTCGTCTAGACGTCTGTTTTTCTGTCTAGACGTCTAGGTTTCTGTCTAGACGTCTGGCACAGCTGTCTAGACACCTATTGTCTTAAAATTGTCGTGTTTTTTGTCTAGACGTCTGGTCTTTCCTCTAGACGTCTGGCAAGCTGTCTAGACGCCTATTGTCTGAAAATTGTCTGGTTTTCCTTGTATACGTCTTGTTTTCAGTCTAGACGTCTGGAAACCTGTCTAGACGCCTATTGTCTGAAAATTGTCTGGTTTTTTGTCTAGACGTCTGGTCTTTCCTCTAGACGTCTGGCAAGCTGTCTAGACGCCTATTGTCTGAAAATTGTCTGGTTTTCCTTGTATACGTCTTGTTTTCAGTCTAGACGTCTGGAAACCTGTCTAGACGCCTATTGTCTGAAAATTGTCTGGTTTTTCGTCTTGACGTCAGGCATACTGTCTAGACGTCTTTTGTCTGAAAATTTTCTGGTTTTTCGACAAGACACTTGGCAAGCTGTCTAGACGCCTATTGTCTGAAAATTTCTGGTTTTTATCTAGACGTCTGGTTTCTCGTCTAGACACTTGGCAAGCTGTCTAGACGCCTATTGTCTGAAAAATGTCTGGCTTTTCGTCGAGACGTCTGGTTTTTTGTCTAGACGTCTTTTGTCTGAGTATTGTCTAGTTTTTCGTCTAGACACTTGGCAAGCTGTCTAGACGCTTATTGTTTGAAAATTATCTGGTTTTTCGTCTAAATGTCTGGTTTTCTGTCTAGAAGTCTGGCAAGCTGTCTAGATGCCTATTGTTTGAAAATTGTCTAGTTTTTCCTCTAGACGTCTGATTTTCTGTCTAGAAGTCTGGCAAGCTGTCTAGACGTCTATTGTTTGAAAACTGTCTGGTTTTCCGTCTAGACACTTGGCAAGCTGTTTAGACGCCTAATGTCTGAAAACTGTCTGGTTTTCCGTCAAGACGTATGGTTTCCTGTCAAGACGTTTGCTTAGCTGTCTAGACGCCTATTGTTTGAAAATTGTCTGGTTTTTCGTCTAAATGTCTGGTTTTCTGTCAAGAAGTCTGGCAAGCTGTCTAGACGCCTATTGTTTGAAAATTTCTGGTTTTCGTCTAGACGTCTGGTTTCTCGTCTAGACACTTGGCAAGCTGTCTAGACGTCTTTTGTCTGAAAATTGTCTGGTTTTTCGACAAGACACTTGGCAAGCTGTCTAGAAGCCTATTGTCTGAAAATTTCTGGTTTTTCGTCTAGACGTCTGGTTTCTCGTCTAGACACTTGGCAAGCTGTCTAGACGCCTATTGTCTGAAAATTATCTGGTTTTTCATCTAAATGTCTGGTTTTCTGTCTCGAAGTCTGGCAAGCTGTCTAGACGCCTATTGTTTGAAAATTGTCGGGTTTTTTCGTCTAGGCGTCTGGTTTTCTGTGTAGACGTCTGGCAAGCTGTCTAGACGCCTATTGTTTGAAAACTGACTGCTTTTCCGTCTGGACGTCTGGTTTTCTGTCTAAACGTCTGGTTTTCATTCTAGACGTATGGTTTTCTGTCAGGACGTTTGTTTAGCTGTATACATGCCTATTGTCTGAAAACTGTCTGGTTTTCCGTCTAGACACTTGGCAAGCTGTTTAGACGCTTAATGTCTGAAAACTGTCTGGTTTTCCGTCTAGACACTTGGCAAGCTGTTTAGACGCCTAATGTCTGAAAACTGTCTGGTTTTCCGTCTAGACACTTGGCAACCTGTCTAGACGCCTATTGTCTGAAAACTATCTGGTTTTCAGTCTAGACACTTGGCAAGCTGTCTAGACTCCTATTGTCTGAAAATTGTCTGGTTTTCCGTCTATACGTCTGGTTTTCTGTCTAGACGTCTGGCAAGCTGTTTAGACGCCTATTGTCTGACAATTGTCTGGTTTTCGTCTAAACGTCTTGTTTTCTGTCTAGGAGTCTGGCAAGCTGTCTAGACGCCTATTGTCTGAAAATTGTCTGTTTTTCGTCTAGAAGTCTTGTTTTCTGTCTAGGAGTCTGGCAAGCTGTCTAGACGCCTAATGTCTGAAAACTGTCTGGTTTTTCGTCTAGACACTTGGCAAGCTGTTTACACGCCTAATGTCTGAAAACTGTCTGGTTTTCCGTCAAGACGTATGGTTTCCTGTCAAGACATTTGCTTAGCTGTCTAGACGCCTATTGTTTGAAAATTGTCTGGTTTTTCCTCTAGACGTCTGGTTTTCTGTCTAGAAGTCTGGCAAGCTGTCTAGACGTCTATTGTTTGAAAACTGTCTGGTTTTCCGTCTGGACATCTGGTTTTCCGTCTAGACACTTGGCGAGCTGTTTAGACGCCTATTGTTTGAAAATTATCTGGTTTTTCGTCTAAATGTCTGGTTTTCTGTCAAGAAGTCTGGCAAGCTGTCTAGACGCCTATTGTTTGAAAATTTCTGGTTTTTAGTCTAGACGTCTGGTTTCTCGTCTAGACACTTGGCAAGCTGTCTAGACGTCTTTTGTCTGAAAATTGTCTGGTTTTTCGACAAGACGTATGGTTTCCTGTCAAGACATTTGCTTAGCTGTCTAGACGCCTATTGTTTGAAAATTGTCTGGTTTTTCCTCTAGACGTCTGGTTTTCTGTCTAGAAGTCTGGCAAGCTGTCTAGACGTCTATTGTTTGAAAACTGTCTGGTTTTCCGTCTGGACATCTGGTTTTCCGTCTAGACACTTGGCGAGCTGTTTAGACGCCTATTGTTTGAAAATTATCTGGTTTTTCGTCTAAATGTCTGGTTTTCTGTCAAGAAGTCTGGCAAGCTGTCTAGACGCCTATTGTTTGAAAAATTCTGGTTTTTAGTCTAGACGTCTGGTTTCTCGTCTAGACACTTGGCAAGCTGTCTAGACGTCTTTTGTCTGAAAATTGTCTGGTTTTTCGACAAGACACTTGGCAAACTGTCTAGACGCCTATTGTCTGAAAATTTCTGGTTTTTCGTCTAGACGTCTGGTTTCTCCTCTAGACACTTGGCAAGCTGTCTAGACGCCTATTGTCTGAAAATTATCTGGTTTTTCATCTAAATGTCTGGTTTTCTGTCTTGAAGTCTGGCAAGCTGTTTAGACGCCTATTGTCTGAAAATTGTCTGTTTTTCGTCTAGAAGTCTTGTTTTCTGTCTAGACGTCTGGCTAGCTGTCTAGACGCTAATGGTCTGAAAATTGTCTGGTTTTCCGTCTATACGTCTGGTTTTCTTCCTAGACGTCCGGCAAGCTGTCTAGACGCCTATTGTCTGAAAATTGTCTGTTTTTCGTCTAGAAGTCTTGTTTTCTGTCTAGACGTCTGGCTAGCTGTCTAGACGCTAATGGTCTGAAAATTTTCTGGTTTTCCGTCTATACGTCTGGTTTTCTTCCTAGACGTCCGGCAAGCTGTCTAGACGCCTATTGTTTGAAAACTCTCTGCTTTTCTGTCTGGATGTCTGGTTTTCTGTCTAGACGTCTGGCAAGCTGTCTAGGCGTCTTTTGTCTGAAAATTGTCTGGTTTTTCGTCTAGACGTCTGGTTTTCTGTCTAGACGCCTATTGTCTGAAAAATGTCTGGCTTTTCGTCTAGACACTTGGCAAGCTGTCTAGAAGCCTATTGTCTGAAAAATGTCTGGCTTTTCGGCTAGACGTCTGTTCTTCTGTCTAGACGTCTAGGTTTCTGTCTAGACGTCTGGCACAGCTGTCTAGACACCTATTGTCTGAAAATTGTCGTGTTTTTTGTCTAGACGTCTGGTCTTTCCTCTAGACGTCTGGCAAGCTGTCTAGACGCCTGTTGTCTGAAAATTGTCTGGTTTTCCTTGTATACGTCTTGTTTTCAGTCTAGACGTCTGGAAACCTGTCTAGACGCCTATTGTCTGAAAATTGTCTGGTTTTTTGTCTAGACGTCTGGTCTTTCCTCTAGACGTCTGGCAAGCTGTCTAGACGCCTATTGTCTGAAAATTGTCTTGTTTTCCTTGTATACGTCTTGTTTTCAGTCTAGACGTCTGGAAACCTGTCTAGACGCCTATTGTCTGAAAATTGTCTGGTTTTTCGTCTTGACGTCAGGCATACTGTCTAGACGTCTTTTGTCTGAAAATTTTCTGGTTTTTCGACAAGACACTTAGCAATCTGTCTAGACACCTATTGTCTGAAAATTTCTGGTTTTTATCTAGACGTCTGGTTTCTCGTCTAGACACTTGGCAAGCTGTCTAGACGCCTATTGTCTGAAAAATGTCTGGCTTTTCGTCGAGACGTCTTGTTTTCTGTCTAGACGTCTTTTGTCTGAGTATTGTCTGGTTTTTCGTCTAGACACTTGGCAAGCTGTATAGACGCTTATTGTTTGAAAATTAACTGGTTTTTCGTCTAAATGTCTGGTTTTCTGTCTAGAAGTCTGGCAAGCTGTCTAGACGCCTATTGTTTGAAAATTTCTGGTTTTTAGTCTAGACGTCTGGTTTCTCGTCTAGACACTTGGCAAGCTGTCTAGACGTCTTTTGTCTGAAAATTGTCTGGTTTTTCGACAAGACGTATGGTTTCCTGTCAAGACATTTGCTTAGCTGTCTAGACGCCTATTGTTTGAAAATTGTCTGGTTTTTCCTCTAGACGTCTGGTTTTCTGTCTAGAAGTCTGGCAAGCTGTCTAGACGTCTATTGTTTGAAAACTGTCTGGTTTTCCGTCTGGACATCTGGTTTTCCGTCTAGACACTTGGCGAGCTGTTTAGACGCCTATTGTTTGAAAATTATCTGGTTTTTCGTCTAAATGTCTGGTTTTCTGTCAAGAAGTCTGGCAAGCTGTCTAGACGCCTATTGTTTGAAAATTTCTGGTTTTTAGTCTAGACGTCTGGTTTCTCGTCTAGACACTTGGCAAGCTGTCTAGACGTCTTTTGTCTGAAAATTGTCTGGTTTTTCGACAAGACGTATGGTTTCCTGTCAAGACATTTGCTTAGCTGTCTAGACGCCTATTGTTTGAAAATTGTCTGGTTTTTCCTCTAGACGTCTGGTTTTCTGTCTAGAAGTCTGGCAAGCTGTCTAGACGTCTATTGTTTGAAAACTGTCTGGTTTTCCGTCTGGACATCTGGTTTTCCGTCTAGACACTTGGCGAGCTGTTTAGACGCCTATTGTTTGAAAATTATCTGGTTTTTCGTCTAAATGTCTGGTTTTCTGTCAAGAAGTCTGGCAAGCTGTCTAGACGCCTATTGTTTGAAAAATTCTGGTTTTTAGTCTAGACGTCTGGTTTCTCGTCTAGACACTTGGCAAGCTGTCTAGACGTCTTTTGTCTGAAAATTGTCTGGTTTTTCGACAAGACACTTGGCAAACTGTCTAGACGCCTATTGTCTGAAAATTTCTGGTTTTTCGTCTAGACGTCTGGTTTCTCCTCTAGACACTTGGCAAGCTGTCTAGACGCCTATTGTCTGAAAATTATCTGGTTTTTCATCTAAATGTCTGGTTTTCTGTCTTGAAGTCTGGCAAGCTGTTTAGACGCCTATTGTCTGAAAATTGTCTGTTTTTCGTCTAGAAGTCTTGTTTTCTGTCTAGACGTCTGGCTAGCTGTCTAGACGCTAATGGTCTGAAAATTGTCTGGTTTTCCGTCTATACGTCTGGTTTTCTTCCTAGACGTCCGGCAAGCTGTCTAGACGCCTATTGTCTGAAAATTGTCTGGTTTTCGTCTAGAAGTCTTGTTTTCTGTCTAGACGTCTGGCTAGCTGTCTAGACGCTAATGGTCTGAAAATTGTCTGGTTTTCCGTCTATACGTCTGGTTTTCTTCCTAGACGTCCGGCAAGCTGTCTAGACGCCTATTGTTTGAAAACTCTCTGCTTTTCTGTCTGGATGTCTGGTTTTCTGTCTAGACGTCTGGCAAGCTGTCTAGGCGTCTTTTGTCTTAAAATTGTCTGGTTTTTCGTCTAGACGTCTGGTTTTCTGTCTAGACGCCTATTGTCTGAAAAATGTCTGGCTTTTCGTCTAGACACTTGGCAAGCTGTCTAGAAGCCTATTGTCTGAAAAATGTCTGGCTTTTCGTCTAGACGTCTGTTCTTCTGTCTAGACGTCTAGGTTTCTGTCTAGACGTCTGGCACAGCTGTCTAGACACCTATTGTCTGAAAATTGTCGTGTTTTTTGTCTAGACGTCTGGTCTTTCCTCTAGACGTCTGGCAAGCTGTCTAGACGCCTATTGTCTGAAAATTGTCTGGTTTTCCTTGTATACGTCTTGTTTTCAGTCTAGACGTCTGGAAACCTGTCTAGACGCCTATTGTCTGAAAATTGTCTGGTTTTTTGTCTAGACGTCTGGTCTTTCCTCTAGACGTCTGGCAAGCTGTCTAGACGCCTATTGTCTGAAAATTGTCTTGTTTTCCTTGTATACGTCTTGTTTTCAGTCTAGACGTCTGGAAACCTGTCTAGACGCCTATTGTCTGAAAATTGTCTGGTTTTTCGTCTTGACGTCAGGCATACTGTCTAGACGTCTTTTGTCTGAAAATTTTCTGGTTTTTCGACAAGACACTTAGCAATCTGTCTAGACACCTATTGTCTGAAAATTTCTGGTTTTTATCTAGACGTCTGGTTTCTCGTCTAGACACTTGGCAAGCTGTCTAGACGCCTATTGTCTGAAAAATGTCTGGCTTTTCGTCGAGACGTCTTGTTTTCTGTCTAGACGTCTTTTGTCTGAGTATTGTCTGGTTTTTCGTCTAGACACTTGGCAAGCTGTATAGACGCTTATTGTTTGAAAATTATCTGGTTTTTCGTCTAAATGTCTGGTTTTCTGTCTAGAAGTCTGGCAAGCTGTCTAGATGCCTATTGTCTGAAAATTGTCTAGTTTTTCCTCTAGACGTCTGATTTTCTGTCTAGAAGTCTGGCAAGCTGTCTAGACGTCTATTGTTTGAAAACTGTCTGGTTTTCCGTCTAGACACTTGGCAAGCTGTTTAGACGCCTAATGTCTGAAAACTGTCTGGTTTTCCGTCAAGACGTATGGTTTCCTGTCAAGACGTTTGCTTAGCTGTCTAGACGCCTATTGTTTGAAAATTGTCTGGTTTTTCGTCTAAATGTCTGGTTTTCTGTCAAGAAGTCTGGCAAGCTGTCTAGACGCATATTGTTTGAAAATTTCTGGTTTTTCGTCTAGACGTCTGGTTTCTCGTCTAGACACTTGGCAAGCTGTCTAGACGTCTTTTGTCTGAAAATTGTCTGGTTTTTCGACAAGACACTTGGCAAGCTGTCAAAACGCCTATTGTCTGAAAATTTCTGGTTTTTCGTCTAGACGTCTGGTTTCTCGTCTAGACACTTGGCAAGCTGTCTAGACGTCTTTTGTCTGAAAATTGTCTGGTTTTTCGACAAGACACTTGGCAAACTGTCTAGACGCCTGTTGTCTGAAAATTTCTGGTTTTTCGTCTAGACGTCTGGTTTCTCGTCTAGACACTTGGCAAGCTGTCTAGACGCCTATTGTCTGAAAATTATCTGGTTTTTCATCTAAATGTCTGGTTTTCTGTCTTGAAGTCTGGCAAGCTGTCTAGACGCCTATTGTTTGAAAATTGTCTGGTTTTTCGTCTAGACGTCTGGTTTTCTGTGTAGACGTCTGGCAAGCTGTCTAGACGCCTATTGTTTGAAAACTGACTGCTTTTCCGTCTGGACGTCTGGTTTTCTGTCTAAACGTCTGGTTTTCATTCTAGACGTATGGTTTTCTGTCAGGACGTTTGTTTAGCTGTATACATGCCTATTGTCTGAAAAATGTCTGTTTTTCCGTCTAGACACTTGGCAAGCTGGTTAGACGCCTAATGTCTGAAAACTGTCTGGTTTTCCGTCTAGACACTTGGCAAGCTGTTTAGACGCCTAATGTCTGAAAACTGTCTGGTTTTCCGTCTAGACACTTGGCAACCTGTCTAAACGCCTATTGTCTGAAAACTGTCTGGTTTTCAGTCTAGACACTTGGCAAGCTGTCTAGACTCCTATTGTCTGAAAATTGTCTGGTTTTCCGTCTATACGTCTGGTTTTCTGTCTAGACGTCTGGCAAGCTGTCTAGACGCTTATTGTCTGACAATTGTCTGGTTTTCGTCTAAACGTCTTGTTTTCTGTCTAGGAGTCTGGCAAGCTGTCTAGACGCCTATTGTCTGAAAATTGTCTGTTTTTCGTCTAGAAGTCTTGTTTTCTGTCTAGACGTCTGGCTAGCTGTCTAGACGCTAATGGTCTGAAAATTGTCTGGTTTTCCGTCTATACGTCTGGTTTTCTTCCTAGACGTCCGGCAAGCTGTCTAGACGCCTATTGTTTGAAAACTCTCTGCTTTTCTGTCTGGATGTCTGGTTTTCTGTCTAGACGTCTGGCAAGCTGTCTAGGCGTCTTTTGTCTGAAAATTGTCTGGTTTTTCGTCTAGACGTCTGGTTTTCTGTCTAGACGCCTATTGTCTGAAAAATGTCTGGCTTTTCGTCTAGACACTTGGCAAGCTGTCTAGAAGCCTATTGTTTGAAAATTGTCTGGTTTTTCGTCTAAATGTCTGGTTTTCTGTCAAGAAGTCTGGCAAGCTGTCTAGACGCCTATTGTTTGAAAATTTCTGGTTTTTCGTCTAGACGTCTGGTTTCTCGTCTAGACACTTGGCAAGCTGTCTGGACGTCTTTTGTCTGAAAATTGTCTGGTTTTTCGACAAGACACTTGGCAAGCTGTCTAGAAGCCTATTGTCTGAAAATTTCTGGTTTTTCGTCTAGACGTCTGGTTTCTCGTCTAGACACTTGGCAAGCTGTCTAGACGCCTATTGTCTGAAAATTATCTGGTTTTTCATCTAAATGTCTGGTTTTCTGTCT
The DNA here is from genome assembly GCA_916610825.1 of Haliclystus octoradiatus. NCBI lineage: Eukaryota > Metazoa > Cnidaria > Staurozoa > Stauromedusae > Haliclystidae > Haliclystus > Haliclystus octoradiatus. The sequence continues at coordinate 10,994,377 of OU744453.1, forward strand.
CGAAGTCTGGCAAGCTGTCTAGACGCCTATTGTTTGAAAATTGTCTGGTTTTTCGTCTAGGCGTCTGGTTTTCTGTGTAGACGTCTGCCAAGCTGTCTAGACGCCTATTGTTTGAAAACTGACTGCTTTTCCGTCTGGACGTCTGGTTTTCTGTCTAAACGTCTTGTTTTCATTCTAGACGTATGGTTTTCTGTCAGGACGTTTGTTTAGCTGTATACATGCCTATTGTCTGAAAACTGTCTGGTTTTCCGTCTAGACACTTGGCAAGCTGTTTAGACGCCTAATGTCTGAAAACTGTCTGGTTTTCCGTGTAGACACTTGGCAAGCTGTTTAGACGCCTAATGTCTGAAAACTGTCTGGTTTTCCGTCTAGACACTTGGCAACCTGTCTAGACGCCTATTGTCTGAAAACTGTCTGGTTTTCAGTCTAGACACTTGGCAAGCTGTCTAGACTCCTATTGTCTGAAAATTGTCTGGTTTTCCGTCTATACGTCTGGTTTTCTGTCTAGACGTCTGGGAAGCTGTCTAGACGCTTATTGTCTGACAATTGTCTGGTTTTCGTCTAAACGTCTTGTTTTCTGTCTAGGAGTCTGGCAAGCTGTCTAGACGCCTATTGTCTGAAAATTGTCTGTTTTTCGTCTAGAAGTCTTGTTTTCTGTCTAGACGTCTGGCTAGCTGTCTAGACGCTAATGGTCTGAAAATTGTCTGGTTTTCCGTCTATACGTCTGGTTTTCTTCCTAGACGTCCGGCAAGCTGTCTAGACGCCTATTGTTTGAAAACTCTCTGCTTTTCTGTCTGGATGTCTGGTTTTCTGTCTAGACGTCTGGCAAGCTGTCTAGGCGTCTTTTGTCTGAAAATTGTCTGGTTTTTCGTCTAGACGTCTGGTTTTCTGTCTAGACGCCTATTGTCTGAAAAATGTCTGGCTTTTCGTCTAGACACTTGGCAAGCTGTCTAGAAGCCTATTGTCTGAAAAATGTCTGGCTTTTCGTCTAGACGTCTGTTTTTCTGTCTAGACGTCTAGGTTTCTGTCTAGACGTCTGGCACAGCTGTCTAGACACCTATTGTCTTAAAATTGTCGTGTTTTTTGTCTAGACGTCTGGTCTTTCCTCTAGACGTCTGGCAAGCTGTCTAGACGCCTATTGTCTGAAAATTGTCTGGTTTTCCTTGTATACGTCTTGTTTTCAGTCTAGACGTCTGGAAACCTGTCTAGACGCCTATTGTCTGAAAATTGTCTGGTTTTTTGTCTAGACGTCTGGTCTTTCCTCTAGACGTCTGGCAAGCTGTCTAGACGCCTATTGTCTGAAAATTGTCTGGTTTTCCTTGTATACGTCTTGTTTTCAGTCTAGACGTCTGGAAACCTGTCTAGACGCCTATTGTCTGAAAATTGTCTGGTTTTTCGTCTTGACGTCAGGCATACTGTCTAGACGTCTTTTGTCTGAAAATTTTCTGGTTTTTCGACAAGACACTTGGCAAGCTGTCTAGACGCCTATTGTCTGAAAATTTCTGGTTTTTATCTAGACGTCTGGTTTCTCGTCTAGACACTTGGCAAGCTGTCTAGACGCCTATTGTCTGAAAAATGTCTGGCTTTTCGTCGAGACGTCTGGTTTTTTGTCTAGACGTCTTTTGTCTGAGTATTGTCTAGTTTTTCGTCTAGACACTTGGCAAGCTGTCTAGACGCTTATTGTTTGAAAATTATCTGGTTTTTCGTCTAAATGTCTGGTTTTCTGTCTAGAAGTCTGGCAAGCTGTCTAGATGCCTATTGTTTGAAAATTGTCTAGTTTTTCCTCTAGACGTCTGATTTTCTGTCTAGAAGTCTGGCAAGCTGTCTAGACGTCTATTGTTTGAAAACTGTCTGGTTTTCCGTCTAGACACTTGGCAAGCTGTTTAGACGCCTAATGTCTGAAAACTGTCTGGTTTTCCGTCAAGACGTATGGTTTCCTGTCAAGACGTTTGCTTAGCTGTCTAGACGCCTATTGTTTGAAAATTGTCTGGTTTTTCGTCTAAATGTCTGGTTTTCTGTCAAGAAGTCTGGCAAGCTGTCTAGACGCCTATTGTTTGAAAATTTCTGGTTTTCGTCTAGACGTCTGGTTTCTCGTCTAGACACTTGGCAAGCTGTCTAGACGTCTTTTGTCTGAAAATTGTCTGGTTTTTCGACAAGACACTTGGCAAGCTGTCTAGAAGCCTATTGTCTGAAAATTTCTGGTTTTTCGTCTAGACGTCTGGTTTCTCGTCTAGACACTTGGCAAGCTGTCTAGACGCCTATTGTCTGAAAATTATCTGGTTTTTCATCTAAATGTCTGGTTTTCTGTCTAGAAGTCTGGCAAGCTGTCTAGACGCCTATTGTTTGAAAATTGTCTGGTTTTTCGTCTAGGCGTCAGGTTTTCTGTGTAGACGTCTGGCAAGCTGTCTAGACGCCTATTGTTTGAAAACTGTCTGCTTTTCCGTCTTGACGTCTGCTTTTCTGTCTAAACGTCTGGTTTTCATTCTAGACGTATGGTTTTCTGTCAGGACGTTTGTTTAGCTGTATACATGCCTATTGTCTGAAAACTGTCTGGTTTTCCGTCTAGACACTTGGCAAGCTGTTTAGACGCTTAATGTCTGAAAACTGTCTGGTTTTCCGTCTAGACACTTGTCAAGCTGTTTAGACGCCTAATGTCTGAAAACTGTCTGGTTTTCCGTCTAGACACTTGGCAACCTGTCTAGACGCCTATTGTCTGAAAACTATCTGGTTTTCAGTCTAGACACTTGGCAAGCTGTCTAGACTCCTATTGTCTGAAAATTGTCTGGTTTTCCGTCCATACGTCTGGTTTTCTGTCTAGACGTCTGGCAAGCTGTTTAGACGCCTATTGTCTGACAATTGTCTGGTTTTCGTCTAAACGTCTTGTTTTCTGTCTAGGAGTCTGGCAAGCTGTCTAGACGCCTATTGTCTGAAAATTGTCTGTTTTTCGTCTAGAAGTCTTGTTTTCTGTCTAGGAGTCTGGCAAGCTGTCTAGACGCCTAATGTCTGAAAACTGTCTGGTTTTTCGTCTAGACACTTGGCAAGCTGTTTAGACGCCTAATGTCTGAAAACTGTCTGGTTTTCCGTCAAGACGTATGGTTTCCTGTCAAGACGTTTGCTTAGCTGTCTAGACGCCTATTGTTTGAAAATTGTCTGGTTTTTCGTCTAAATGTCTGGTTTTCTGTCAAGAAGTCTGGCAAGCTGTCTAGACGCATATTGTTTGAAAATTTCTGGTTTTTCGTCTAGACGTCTGGTTTCTCGTCTAGACACTTGGCAAGCTGTCTAGACGTCTTTTGTCTGAAAATTGTCTGGTTTTTCGACAAGACACTTGGCAAGCTGTCAAGACGCCTATTGTCTGAAAATTTCTGGTTTTTCGTCTAGACGTCTGGTTTCTCGTCTAGACACTTGGCAAGCTGTCTAGACGTCTTTTGTCTGAAAATTGTCTGGTTTTTCGACAAGACACTTGGCAAACTGTCTAGACGCCTGTTGTCTGAAAATTTCTGGTTTTTCGTCTAGATGTCTGGTTTCTCGTCTAGACACTTGGCAAGCTGTCTAGACGCCTATTGTCTGAAAATTATCTGGTTTTTCATCTAAATGTCTGGTTTTCTGTCTTGAAGTCTGGCAAGCTGTCTAGACGCCTATTGTTTGAAAATTGTCTGGTTTTTCGTCTAGACGTCTGGTTTTCTGTGTAGACGTCTGGCAAGCTGTCTAGACGCCTATTGTTTGAAAACTGACTGCTTTTCCGTCTGGACGTCTGGTTTTCTGTCTAAACGTCTGGTTTTCATTCTAGACGTATGGTTTTCTGTCAGGACGTTTGTTTAGCTGTATACATGCCTATTGTCTGAAAAATGTCTGTTTTTCCGTCTAGACACTTGGCAAGCTGGTTAGACGCCTAATGTCTGAAAACTGTCTGGTTTTCCGTCTAGACACTTGGCAAGCTGTTTAGACGCCTAATGTCTGAAAACTGTCTGGTTTTCCGTCTAGACACTTGGCAACCTGTCTAGACGCCTATTGTCTGAAAACTGTCTGGTTTTCAGTCTAGACACTTGGCAAGCTGTCTAGACTCCTATTGTCTGAAAATTGTCTGGTTTTCCGTCTATACGTCTGGTTTTCTGTCTAGACGTCTGGCAAGCTGTCTAGACGCTTATTGTCTGACAATTGTCTGGTTTTCGTCTAAACGTCTTGTTTTCTGTCTAGGAGTCTGGCAAGCTGTCTAGACGCCTATTGTCTGAAAATTGTCTGTTTTTCGTCTAGAAGTCTTGTTTTCTGTCTAGACGTCTGGCTAGCTGTCTAGACGCTAATGGTCTGAAAATTGTCTGGTTTTCCGTCTATACGTCTGGTTTTCTTCCTAGACGTCCGGCAAGCTGTCTAGACGCCTATTGTTTGAAAACTCTCTGCTTTTCTGTCTGGATGTCTGGTTTTCTGTCTAGACGTCTGGCAAGCTGTCTAGGCGTCTTTTGTCTGAAAATTGTCTGGTTTTTCGTCTAGACGTCTGGTTTTCTGTCTAGACGCCTATTGTCTGAAAAATGTCTGGCTTTTCGTCTAGACACTTGGCAAGCTGTCTAGAAGCCTATTGTTTGAAAATTGTCTGGTTTTTCGTCTAAATGTCTGGTTTTCTGTCAAGAAGTCTGGCAAGCTGTCTAGACGCCTATTGTTTGAAAATTTCTGGTTTTTCGTCTAGACGTCTGGTTTCTCGTCTAGACACTTGGCAAGCTGTCTGGACGTCTTTTGTCTGAAAATTGTCTGGTTTTTCGACAAGACACTTGGCAAGCTGTCTAGAAGCCTATTGTCTGAAAATTTCTGGTTTTTCGTCTAGACGTCTGGTTTCTCGTCTAGACACTTGGCAAGCTGTCTAGACGCCTATTGTCTGAAAATTATCTGGTTTTTCATCTAAATGTCTGGTTTTCTGTCTCGAAGTCTGGCAAGCTGTCTAGACGCCTATTGTTTGAAAACTGACTGCTTTTCCGTCTGGACGTCTGGTTTTCTGTCTAAACGTCTTGTTTTCATTCTAAACGTATGGTTTTCTGTCAGGACGTTTGTTTAGCTGTATACATGCCTATTGTCTGAAAACTGTCTGGTTTTCCGTCTAGACACTTGGCAAGCTGTTTAGACGCCTAATGTCTGAAAACTGTCTGGTTTTCCGTGTAGACACTTGGCAAGCTGTTTAGACGCCTAATGTCTGAAAACTGTCTGGTTTTCCGTCTAGACACTTGGCAACCTGTCTAGACGCCTATTGTCTGAAAACTGTCTGGTTTTCAGTCTAGACACTTGGCAAGCTGTCTAGACTCCTATTGTCTGAAAATTGTCTGGTTTTCCGTCTATACGTCTGGTTTTCTGTCTAGACGTCTGGGAAGCTGTCTAGACGCTTATTGTCTGACAATTGTCTGGTTTTCGTCTAAACGTCTTGTTTTCTGTCTAGGAGTCTGGCAAGCTGTCTAGACGCCTATTGTCTGAAAATTGTCTGTTTTTCGTCTAGAAGTCTTGTTTTCTGTCTAGACGTCTGGCTAGCTGTCTAGACGCTAATGGTCTGAAAATTGTCTGGTTTTCCGTCTATACGTCTGGTTTTCTTCCTAGACGTCCGGCAAGCTGTCTAGACGCCTATTGTTTGAAAACTCTCTGCTTTTCTGTCTGGATGTCTGGTTTTCTGTCTAGACGTCTGGCAAGCTGTCTAGGCGTCTTTTGTATGAAAATTGTCTGGTTTTTCGTCTAGACGTCTGGTTTTCTGTCTAGACGCCTATTGTCTGAAAAATGTCTGGCTTTTCGTCTAGACACTTGGCAAGCTGTCTAGAAGCCTATTGTCTGAAAAATGTCTGGCTTTTCGTCTAGACGTCTGTTTTTCTGTCTAGACGTCTAGGTTTCTGTCTAGACGTCTGGCACAGCTGTCTAGACACCTATTGTCTTAAAATTGTCGTGTTTTTTGTCTAGACGTCTGGTCTTTCCTCTAGACGTCTGGCAAGCTGTCTAGACGCCTATTCTCTGAAAATTGTCTGGTTTTCCTTGTATACGTCTTGTTTTCAGTCTAGACGTCTGGAAACCTGTCTAGACGCCTATTGTCTGAAAATTGTCTGGTTTTTTGTCTAGACGTCTGGTCTTTCCTCTAGACGTCTGGCAAGCTGTCTAGACGCCTATTGTCTGAAAATTGTCTGGTTTTCCTTGTATACGTCTTGTTTTCAGTCTAGACGTCTGGAAACCTGTCTAGACGCCTATTGTCTGAAAATTGTCTGGTTTTTCGTCTTGACGTCAGGCATACTGTCTAGACGTCTTTTGTCTGAAAATTTTCTGGTTTTTCGACAAGACACTTGGCAAGCTGTCTAGACGCCTATTGTCTGAAAATTTCTGGTTTTTATCTAGACGTCTGGTTTCTCGTCTAGACACTTGGCAAGCTGTCTAGACGCCTATTGTCTGAAAAATGTCTGGCTTTTCGTCGAGACGTCTGGTTTTTTGTCTAGACGTCTTTTGTCTGAGTATTGTCTAGTTTTTCGTCTAGACACTTGGCAAGCTGTCTAGACGCTTATTGTTTGAAAATTATCTGGTTTTTCGTCTAAATGTCTGGTTTTCTGTCTAGAAGTCTGGCAAGCTGTCTAGATGCCTATTGTTTGAAAATTGTCTAGTTTTTCCTCTAGACGTCTGATTTTCTGTCTAGAAGTCTGGCAAGCTGTCTAGACGTCTATTGTTTGAAAACTGTCTGGTTTTCCGTCTAGACACTTGGCAAGCTGTTTAGACGCCTAATGTCTGAAAACTGTCTGGTTTTCCGTCAAGACGTATGGTTTCCTGTCAAGACGTTTGCTTAGCTGTCTAGACGCCTATTGTTTGAAAATTGTCTGGTTTTTCGTCTAAATGTCTGGTTTTCTGTCAAGAAGTCTGGCAAGCTGTCTAGACGCCTATTGTTTGAAAATTTCTGGTTTTCGTCTAGACGTCTGGTTTCTCGTCTAGACACTTGGCAAGCTGTCTAGACGTCTTTTGTCTGAAAATTGTCTGGTTTTTCGACAAGACACTTGGCAAGCTGTCTAGAAGCCTATTGTCTGAAAATTTCTGGTTTTTCGTCTAGACGTCTGGTTTCTCGTCTAGACACTTGGCAAGCTGTCTAGACGCCTATTGTCTGAAAATTATCTGGTTTTTCATCTAAATGTCTGGTTTTCTGTCTCGAAGTCTGGCAAGCTGTCTAGACGCCTATTGTTTGAAAATTGTCTGGTTTTTCGTCTAGGCGTCTGGTTTTCTGTGTAGACGTCTGGCAAGCTGTCTAGACGCCTATTGTTTGAAAACTGACTGCTTTTCCGTCTGGACGTCTGGTTTTCTGTCTAAACGTCTGGTTTTCATTCTAGACGTATGGTTTTCTGTCAGGACGTTTGTTTAGCTGTATACATGCCTATTGTCTGAAAACTGTCTGGTTTTCCGTCTAGACACTTGGCAAGCTGTTTAGACGCTTAATGTCTGAAAACTGTCTGGTTTTCCGTCTAGACACTTGTCAAGCTGTTTAGACGCCTAATGTCTGAAAACTGTCTGGTTTTCCGTCTAGACACTTGGCAACCTGTCTAGACGCCTATTGTCTGAAAACTATCTGGTTTTCAGTCTAGACACTTGGCAAGCTGTCTAGACTCCTATTGTCTGAAAATTGTCTGGTTTTCCGTCCATACGTCTGGTTTTCTGTCTAGACGTCTGGCAAGCTGTTTAGACGCCTATTGTCTGACAATTGTCTGGTTTTCGTCTAAACGTCTTGTTTTCTGTCTAGGAGTCTGGCAAGCTGTCTAGACACCTATTGTCTGAAAATTGTCTGTTTTTCGTCTAGAAGTCTTGTTTTCTGTCTAGGAGTCTGGCAAGCTGTCTAGACGCCTAATGTCTGAAAACTGTCTGGTTTTTCGTCTAGACACTTGGCAAGCTGTTTACACGCCTAATGTCTGAAAACTGTCTGGTTTTCCGTCAAGACGTATGGTTTCCTGTCAAGACATTTGCTTAGCTGTCTAGACGCCTATTGTTTGAAAATTGTCTGGTTTTTCCTCTAGACGTCTGGTTTTCTGTCTAGAAGTCTGGCAAGCTGTCTAGACGTCTATTGTTTGAAAACTGTCTGGTTTTCCGTCTGGACATCTGGTTTTCCGTCTAGACACTTGGCGAGCTGTTTAGACGCCTATTGTTTGAAAATTATCTGGTTTTTCGTCTAAATGTCTGGTTTTCTGTCAAGAAGTCTGGCAAGCTGTCTAGACGCCTATTGTTTGAAAATTTCTGGTTTTTAGTCTAGACGTCTGGTTTCTCGTCTAGACACTTGGCAAGCTGTCTAGACGTCTTTTGTCTGAAAATTGTCTGGTTTTTCGACAAGACGTATGGTTTCCTGTCAAGACATTTGCTTAGCTGTCTAGACGCCTATTGTTTGAAAATTGTCTGGTTTTTCCTCTAGACGTCTGGATTTCTGTCTAGAAGTCTGGCAAGCTGTCTAGACGTCTATTGTTTGAAAACTGTCTGGTTTTCCGTCTGGACATCTGGTTTTCTGTCTAGACACTTGGCGAGCTGTTTAGACGCCTATTGTTTGAAAATTATCTGGTTTTTCGTCTAAATGTCTGGTTTTCTGTCAAGAAGTCTGGCAAGCTGTCTAGACGCCTATTGTTTGAAAAATTCTGGTTTTTAGTCTAGACGTCTGGTTTCTCGTCTAGACACTTGGCAAGCTGTCTAGACGTCTTTTGTCTGAAAATTGTCTGGTTTTTCGACAAGACACTTGGCAAACTGTCTAGACGCCTATTGTCTGAAAATTTCTGGTTTTTCTTCTAGACGTCTGGTTTCTCCTCTAGACACTTGGCAAGCTGTCTAGACGCCTATTGTCTGAAAATTATCTGGTTTTTCATCTAAATGTCTGCTTTTCTGTCTTGAAGTCTGGCAAGCTGTTTAGACGCCTATTGTCTGAAAATTGTCTGTTTTTCGTCTAGAAGTCTTGTTTTCTGTCTAGACGTCTGGCTAGCTGTCTAGACGCTAATGGTCTGAAAATTGTCTGGTTTTCCGTCTATACGTCTGGTTTTCTTCCTAGACGTCCGGCAAGCTGTCTAGACGCCTATTGTCTGAAAATTGTCTGTTTTTCGTCTAGAAGTCTTGTTTTCTGTCTAGACGTCTGGCTAGCTGTCTAGACGCTAATGGTCTGAAAATTGTCTGGTTTTCCGTCTATACGTCTGGTTTTCTTCCTAGACGTCCGGCAAGCTGTGTAGACGCCTATTGTTTGAAAACTCTCTGCTTTTCTGTCTGGATGTCTGGTTTTCTGTCTAGACGTCTGGCAAGCTGTCTAGGCGTCTTTTGTCTGAAAATTGTCTGGTTTTTCGTCTAGACGTCTGGTTTTCTGTCTAGACGCCTATTGTCTGAAAAATGTCTGGCTTTTCGTCTAGACACTTGGCAAGCTGTCTAGAAGCCTATTGTCTGAAAAATGTCTGGCTTTTCGTCTAGACGTCTGTTCTTCTGTCTAGACGTCTAGGTTTCTGTCTAGACGTCTGGCACAGCTGTCTAGACACCTATTGTCTGAAAATTGTCGTGTTTTTTGTCTAGACGTCTGGTCTTTCCTCTAGACGTCTGGCAAGCTGTCTAGACGCCTATTGTCTGAAAATTGTCTGGTTTTCCTTGTATACGTCTTGTTTTCAGTCTAGACGTCTGGAAACCTGTCTAGACGCCTATTGTCTGAAAATTGTCTGGTTTTTTTGTCTAGACGTCTGGTCTTTCCTCTAGACGTCTGGCAAGCTGTCTAGACGCCTATTGTCTGAAAATTGTCTTGTTTTCCTTGTATACGTCTTGTTTTCAGTCTAGACGTCTGGAAACCTGTCTAGACGCCTATTGTCTGAAAATTGTCTGGTTTTTCGTCTTGACGTCAGGCATACTGTCTAGACGTCTTTTGTCTTAAAATTTTCTGGTTTTTCGACAAGACACTTGGCAATCTGTCTAGACACCTATTGTCTGAAAATTTCTGGTTTTTATCTAGACGTCTGGTTTCTCGTCTAGACACTTGGCAAGCTGTCTAGACGCCTATTGTCTGAAAAATGTCTGGCTTTTCGTCGAGACGTCTTGTTTTCTGTCTAGACGTCTTTTGTCTGAGTATTGTCTGGTTTTTCGTCTAGACACTTGGCAAGCTGTATAGACGCTTATTGTTTGAAAATTATCTGGTTTTTCGTCTAAATGTCTGGTTTTCTGTCTAGAAGTCTGGCAAGCTGTCTAGATGCCTATTGTCTGAAAATTGTCTAGTTTTTCCTCTAGACGTCTGATTTTCTGTCTAGAAGTCTGGCAAGCTGTCTAGACGTCTATTGTTTGAAAACTGTCTGGTTTTCCGTCTAGACACTTGGCAAGCTGTTTAGACGCCTAATGTCTGAAAACTGTCTGGTTTTCCGTCAAGACGTATGGTTTCCTGTCAAGACGTTTGCTTAGCTGTCTAGACGCCTATTGTTTGAAAATTGTCTGGTTTTTCGTCTAAATGTCTGGTTTTCTGTCAAGAAGTCTGGCAAGCTGTCTAGACGCATATTGTTTGAAAATTTCTGGTTTTTCGTCTAGACGTCTGGTTTCTCGTCTAGACACTTGGCAAGCTGTCTAGACGTCTTTTGTCTGAAAATTGTCTGGTTTTTCGACAAGACACTTGGCAAGCTGTCTAGACGCCTATTGTCTGAAAATTTCTGGTTTTTCGTCTAGACGTCTGGTTTCTCGTCTAGACACTTGGCAAGCTGTCTAGACGCCTATTGTCTGAAAATTATCTGGTTTTTCATCTAAATGTCTGGCTTTCTGTCTCGAAGTCTGGCAAGCTGTTTTGACGCCTATTGTTTGAAAATTGTCTGGTTTTTCGTCTAGGCGTCTGGTTTTCTGTGTAGACGTCTGGCAAGCTGTCTAGACGCCTATTGTTTGAAAACTGACTGCTTTTCCGTCTGGACGTCTGGTTTTCTGTCTAAACGTCTGGTTTTCATTCTAGACGTATGGTTTTCTGTCAGGACGTTTGTTTAGCTGTATACATGCCTATTGTCTGAAAACTGTCTGGTTTTCCGTCTAGACACTTGGCAAGCTGTTTAGACGCCTAATGTCTGAAAACTGTCTGGTTTTCCGTCTAGACACTTGGCAAGCTGTTTAGACGCCTAATGTCTGAAAACTGTCTGGTTTTCCGTCTAGACACTTGGCAACCTGTCTAGACGCCTATTGTCTGAAAACTGTCTGGTTTTCAGTCTAGACACTTGGCAAGCTGTCTAGACTCCTATTGTCTGAAAATTGTCTGGTTTTCCGTCTATACGTCTGGTTTTCTGTCTAGACGTCTGGCAAGCTGTCTAGACGCCTATTGTCTGACAATTGTCTGGTTTTCGTCTAAACGTCTTGTTTTCTGTCTAGGAGTCTGGCAAGCTGTCTAGACGCCTATTGTCTGAAAATTGTCTGTTTTTCGTCTAGAAGTCTTGTTTTCTGTCTAGGAGTCTGGCAAGCTGTCTAGACGCCTAATGTCTGAAAACTGTCTGGTTTTTCGTCTAGACACTTGGCAAGCTGTTTAGACGCCTAATGTCTGAAAACTGTCTGGTTTTCCGTCAAGACGTATGGTTTCCTGTCAAGACATTTGCTTAGCTGTCTAGACGCCTACTGTTTGAAAATTGTCTGGTTTTTCGTCTAGACGTCTGGTTTTCTGTGTAGACGTCTGGCAAGCTGTCTAGACGCCTATTGTTTGAAAACTGACTGCTTTTCCGTCTGGACGTCTGGTTTTCTGTCTAAACGTCTGGTTTTCATTCTAGACGTATGGTTTTCTGTCAGGACGTTTGTTTAGCTGTATACATGTCTATTGTCTGAAAAATGTCTGGTTTTCCGTCTAGACACTTGGCAAGCTGGTTAGACGCCTAATGTCTGAAAACTGTCTGGTTTTCCGTCTAGACACTTGGCAAGCTGTTTAGACGCCTAATGTCTGAAAACTGTCTGGTTTTCCGTCTAGACACTTGGCAACCTGTCTAGACGCCTATTGTCTGAAAACTGTCTGGTTTTCAGTCTAGACACTTGGCAAGCTGTCTAGACTCCTATTGTCTGAAAATTGTCTGGTTTTCCGTCTATACGTCTGGTTTTCTGTCTAGACATCTGGCAAGCTGTCTAGACGCTTATTGTCTGACAATTGTCTGGTTTTCGTCTAAACGTCTTGTTTTCTGTCTAGGAGTCTGGCAAGCTGTCTAGACGCCTATTGTCTGAAAATTGTCTGTTTTTCGTCTAGAAGTCTTGTTTTCTGTCTAGGCGTCTGGCTAGCTGTCTAGACGCTAATGGTCTGAAAATTGTCTGGTTTTCCGTCTATACGTCTGGTTTTCTTCCTAGACGTCCGGCAAGCTGTCTAGACGCCTATTGTTTGAAAACTCTCTGCTTTTCTGTCTGGATGTCTGGTTTTCTGTCTAGACGTCTGGCAAGCTGTCTAGGCGTCTTTTGTCTGAAAATTGTCTGGTTTTTCGTCTAGACGTCTGGTTTTCTGTCTAGACGCCTATTGTCTGAAAAATGTCTGGCTTTTCGTCTAGACACTTGGCAAGCTGTCTAGAAGCCTATTGTCTGAAAAATGTCTGGCTTTTCGTCTAGACGTCTGTTTTTCTGTCTAGACGTCTAGGTTTCTGTCTAGACGTCTGGCACAGCTGTCTAGACACCTATTGTTTGAAAATTGTCTGGTTTTTCCTCTAGACGTCTGGTTTTCTGTCTAGAAGTCTGGCAAGCTGTCTAGACGTCTATTGTTTGAAAACTGTCTGGTTTTCTGTCTGGACATCTGGTTTTCCGTCTAGACACTTGGCGAGCTGTTTAGACGCCTATTGTTTGAAAATTATCTGGTTTTTCGTCTAAATGTCTGGTTTTCTGTCAAGAAGTCTGGCAAGCTGTCTAGACGCCTATTGTTTGAAAATTTCTGGTTTTTAGTCTAGACGTCTGGTTTCTCGTCTAGACACTTGGCAAGCTGTCTAGACGTCTTTTGTCTGAAAATTGTCTGGTTTTTCGACAAGACACTTGGCAAACTGTCTAGACGCCTATTGTCTGAAAATTTCTGGTTTTTCGTCTAGACGTCTGGTTTCTCGTCTAGACACTTGGCAAGCTGTCTAGACGCCTATTGTCTGAAAATTATCTGGTTTTTCATCTAAATGTCTGGTTTTCTGTCTTGAAGTCTGGCAAGCTGTCTAGACGCCTATTGTTTGAAAATTGTCTGGTTTTTCGTCTAGACGTCTGGTTTTCTGTGTAGACGTCTGGCAAGCTGTCTAGACGCCTATTGTTTGAAAACTGACTGCTTTTCCGTCTGGACGTCTGGTTTTCTGTCTAAACGTCTGGTTTTCATTCTAGACGTATGGTTTTCTGTCAGGACGTTTGTTTAGCTGTATACATGCCTATTGTCTGAAAAATGTCTGTTTTTCCGTCTAGACACTTGGCAAGCTGGTTAGACGCCTAATGTCTGAAAACTGTCTGGTTTTCCGTCTAGACACTTGGCAAGCTGTTTAGACGCCTAATGTCTGAAAACTGTCTGGTTTTCCGTCTAGACACTTGGCAACCTGTCTAGACGCCTATTGTCTGAAAACTGTCTGGTTTTCAGTCTAGACACTTGGCAAGCTGTCTAGACTCCTATTGTCTGAAAATTGTCTGGTTTTCCGTCTATACGTCTGGTTTTCTGTCTAGACGTCTGGCAAGCTGTCTAGACGCTTATTGTCTGACAATTGTCTGGTTTTCGTCTAAACGTCTTGTTTTCTGTCTAGGAGTCTGGCAAGCTGTCTAGACGCCTATTGTCTGAAAATTGTCTGTTTTTCGTCTAGAAGTCTTGTTTTCTGTCTAGACGTCTGGCTAGCTGTCTAGACGCTAATGGTCTGAAAATTGTCTGGTTTTCCGTCTATACGTCTGGTTTTCTTCCTAGACGTCCGGCAAGCTGTCTAGACGCCTATTGTTTGAAAACTCTCTGCTTTTCTGTCTGGATGTCTGGTTTTCTGTCTAGACGTCTGGCAAGCTGTCTAGGCGTCTTTTGTCTGAAAATTGTCTGGTTTTTCGTCTAGACGTCTGGTTTTCTGTCTAGACGCCTATTGTCTGAAAAATGTCTGGCTTTTCGTCTAGACACTTGGCAAGCTGTCTAGAAGCCTATTGTTTGAAAATTGTCTGGTTTTTCGTCTAAATGTCTGGTTTTCTGTCAAGAAGTCTGGCAAGCTGTCTAGACGCCTATTGTTTGAAAATTTCTGGTTTTTCGTCTAGACGTCTGGTTTCTCGTCTAGACACTTGGCAAGCTGTCTAGACGTCTTTTGTCTGAAAATTGTCTGGTTTTTCGACAAGACACTTGGCAAGCTGTCTAGAAGCCTATTGTCTGAAAATTTCTGGTTTTTCGTCTAGACGTCTGGTTTCTCGTCTAGACACTTGGCAAGCTGTCTAGACGCCTATTGTCTGAAAATTATCTGGTTTTTCATCTAAATGTCTTGTTTTCTGTCTCGAAGTCTGGCAAGCTGTCTAGACGCCTATTGTTTGAAAATTGTCTGGTTTTTCGTCTAGGCGTCTGGTTTTCTGTGTAGACGTCTGCCAAGCTGTCTAGACGCCTATTGTTTGAAAATTGTCTGGTTTTTCGTCTAGACGTCTGTTTTTCTGTCTAGACGTCTAGGTTTCTGTCTAGACGTCTGGCACAGCTGTCTAGACACCTATTGTCTTAAAATTGTCGTGTTTTTTGTCTAGACGTCTGGTCTTTCCTCTAGACGTCTGGCAAGCTGTCTAGACGCCTATTGTCTGAAAATTGTCTGGTTTTCCTTGTATACGTCTTGTTTTCAGTCTAGACGTCTGGAAACCTGTCTAGACGCCTATTGTCTGAAAATTGTCTGGTTTTTTGTCTAGACGTCTGGTCTTTCCTCTAGACGTCTGGCAAGCTGTCTAGACGCCTATTGTCTGAAAATTGTCTGGTTTTCCTTGTATACGTCTTGTTTTCAGTCTAGACGTCTGGAAACCTGTCTAGACGCCTATTGTCTGAAAATTGTCTGGTTTTTCGTCTTGACGTCAGGCATACTGTCTAGACGTCTTTTGTCTGAAAATTTTCTGGTTTTTCGACAAGACACTTGGCAAGCTGTCTAGACGCCTATTGTCTGAAAATTTCTGGTTTTTATCTAGACGTCTGGTTTCTCGTCTAGACACTTGGCAAGCTGTCTAGACGCCTATTGTCTGAAAAATGTCTGGCTTTTCGTCGAGACGTCTGGTTTTTTGTCTAGACGTCTTTTGTCTGAGTATTGTCTAGTTTTTCGTCTAGACACTTGGCAAGCTGTCTAGACGCTTATTGTTTGAAAATTATCTGGTTTTTCGTCTAAATGTCTGGTTTTCTGTCTAGAAGTCTGGCAAGCTGTCTAGATGCCTATTGTTTGAAAATTGTCTAGTTTTTCCTCTAGACGTCTGATTTTCTGTCTAGAAGTCTGGCAAGCTGTCTAGACGTCTATTGTTTGAAAACTGTCTGGTTTTCCGTCTAGACACTTGGCAAGCTGTTTAGACGCCTAATGTCTGAAAACTGTCTGGTTTTCCGTCAAGACGTATGGTTTCCTGTCAAGACGTTTGCTTAGCTGTCTAGACGCCTATTGTTTGAAAATTGTCTGGTTTTTCGTCTAAATGTCTGGTTTTCTGTCAAGAAGTCTGGCAAGCTGTCTAGACGCCTATTGTTTGAAAATTTCTGGTTTTCGTCTAGACGTCTGGTTTCTCGTCTAGACACTTGGCAAGCTGTCTAGACGTCTTTTGTCTGAAAATTGTCTGGTTTTTCGACAAGACACTTGGCAAGCTGTCTAGAAGCCTATTGTCTGAAAATTTCTGGTATTTCGTCTAGACGTCTGGTTTCTCGTCTAGACACTTGGCAAGCTGTCTAGACGCCTATTGTTTGAAAATTGTCTGGTTTTCCTTCTATACGTCTGGTTTTCTGTCTAGAAGTCTGGCAAGCTGTCTAGACGCCTATTGTTTGAAAATTGTCTGGTTTTTCGTCTAGGCGTCTGGTTTTCTGTGTAGACGTCTGGCAAGCTGTCTAGACGCCTATTGTTTGAAAACTGACTGCTTTTCCGTCTGGACGTCTGGTTTTCTGTCTAAACGTCTGGTTTTCATTCTAGACGTATGGTTTTCTGTCAGGACGTTTGTTTAGCTGTATACATGCCTATTGTCTGAAAACTGTCTGGTTTTCCGTCTAGACACTTGGCAAGCTGTTTAGACGCTTAATGTCTGAAAACTGTCTGGTTTTCCGTCTAGACACTTGGCAAGCTGTTTAGACGCCTAATGTCTGAAAACTGTCTGGTTTTCCGTCTAGACACTTGGCAACCTGTCTAGACGCCTATTGTCTGAAAACTATCTGGTTTTCAGTCTAGACACTTGGCAAGCTGTCTAGACTCCTATTGTCTGAAAATTGTCTGGTTTTCCGTCTATACGTCTGGTTTTCTGTCTAGACGTCTGGCAAACTGTTTAGACGCCTATTGTCTGACAATTGTCTGGTTTTCGTCTAAACGTCTTGTTTTCTGTCTAGGAGTCTGGCAAGCTGTCTAGACGCCTATTGTCTGAAAATTGTCTGTTTTTCGTCTAGAAGTCTTGTTTTCTGTCTAGGAGTCTGGCAAGCTGTCTAGACGCCTAATGTCTGAAAACTGTCTGGTTTTTCGTCTAGACACTTGGCAAGCTGTTTACACGCCTAATGTCTGAAAACTGTCTGGTTTTCCGTCAAGACGTATGGTTTCCTGTCAAGACATTTGCTTAGCTGTCTAGACGCCTATTGTTTGAAAATTGTCTGGTTTTTCCTCTAGACGTCTGGTTTTCTGTCTAGAAGTCTGGCAAGCTGTCTAGACGTCTATTGTTTGAAAACTGTCTGGTTTTCCGTCTGGACATCTGGTTTTCCGTCTAGACACTTGGCGAGCTGTTTAGACGCCTATTGTTTGAAAATTATCTGGTTTTTCGTCTAAATGTCTGGTTTTCTGTCAAGAAGTCTGGCAAGCTGTCTAGACGCCTATTGTTTGAAAATTTCTGGTTTTTCGACAAGACACTTAGCAATCTGTCTAGACACCTATTGTCTGAAAATTTCTGGTTTTTATCTAGACGTCTGGTTTCTCGTCTAGACACTTGGCAAGCTGTCTAGACGCCTATTGTCTGAAAAATGTCTGGCTTTTCGTCGAGACGTCTTGTTTTCTGTCTAGACGTCTTTTGTCTGAGTATTGTCTGGTTTTTCGTCTAGACACTTGGCAAGCTGTATAGACGCTTATTGTTTGAAAATTATCTGGTTTTTCGTCTAAATGTCTGGTTTTCTGTCTAGAAGTCTGGCAAGCTGTCTAGACGCCTATTGTTTGAAAATTTCTGGTTTTTAGTCTAGACGTCTGGTTTCTCGTCTAGACACTTGGCAAGCTGTCTAGACGTCTTTTGTCTGAAAATTGTCTGGTTTTTCGACAAGACGTATGGTTTCCTGTCAAGACATTTGCTTAGCTGTCTAGACGCCTATTGTTTGAAAATTGTCTGGTTTTTCCTCTAGACGTCTGGTTTTCTGTCTAGAAGTCTGGCAAGCTGTCTAGACGTCTATTGTTTGAAAACTGTCTGGTTTTCCGTCTGGACATCTGGTTTTCCGTCTAGACACTTGGCGAGCTGTTTAGACGCCTATTGTTTGAAAATTATCTGGTTTTTCGTCTAAATGTCTGGTTTTCTGTCAAGAAGTCTGGCAAGCTGTCTAGACGCCTATTGTTTGAAAATTTCTGGTTTTTAGTCTAGACGTCTGGTTTCTCGTCTAGACACTTGGCAAGCTGTCTAGACGTCTTTTGTCTGAAAATTGTCTGGTTTTTCGACAAGACGTATGGTTTCCTGTCAAGACATTTGCTTAGCTGTCTAGACGCCTATTGTTTGAAAATTGTCTGGTTTTTCCTCTAGACGTCTGGTTTTCTGTCTAGAAGTCTGGCAAGCTGTCTAGACGTCTATTGTTTGAAAACTGTCTGGTTTTCCGTCTGGACATCTGGTTTTCCGTCTAGACACTTGGCGAGCTGTTTAGACGCCTATTGTTTGAAAATTATCTGGTTTTTCGTCTAAATGTCTGGTTTTCTGTCAAGAAGTCTGGCAAGCTGTCTAGACGCCTATTGTTTGAAAAATTCTGGTTTTTAGTCTAGACGTCTGGTTTCTCGTCTAGACACTTGGCAAGCTGTCTAGACGTCTTTTGTCTGAAAATTGTCTGGTTTTTCGACAAGACACTTGGCAAACTGTCTAGACGCCTATTGTCTGAAAATTTCTGGTTTTTCGTCTAGACGTCTGGTTTCTCCTCTAGACACTTGGCAAGCTGTCTAGACGCCTATTGTCTGAAAATTATCTGGTTTTTCATCTAAATGTCTGGTTTTCTGTCTTGAAGTCTGGCAAGCTGTTTAGACGCCTATTGTCTGAAAATTGTCTGTTTTTCGTCTAGAAGTCTTGTTTTCTGTCTAGACGTCTGGCTAGCTGTCTAGACGCTAATGGTCTGAAAATTGTCTGGTTTTCCGTCTATACGTCTGGTTTTCTTCCTAGACGTCCGGCAAGCTGTCTAGACGCCTATTGTCTGAAAATTGTCTGTTTTTCGTCTAGAAGTCTTGTTTTCTGTCTAGACGTCTGGCTAGCTGTCTAGACGCTAATGGTCTGAAAATTGTCTGGTTTTCCGTCTATACGTCTGGTTTTCTTCCTAGACGTCCGGCAAGCTGTCTAGACGCCTATTGTTTGAAAACTCTCTGCTTTTCTGTCTGGATGTCTGGTTTTCTGTCTAGACGTCTGGCAAGCTGTCTAGGCGTCTTTTGTCTGAAAATTGTCTGGTTTTTCGTCTAGACGTCTGGTTTTCTGTCTAGACGCCTATTGTCTGAAAAATGTCTGGCTTTTCGTCTAGACACTTGGCAAGCTGTCTAGAAGCCTATTGTCTGAAAAATGTCTGGCTTTTCGTCTAGACGTCTGTTCTTCTGTCTAGACGTCTAGGTTTCTGTCTAGACGTCTGGCACAGCTGTCTAGACACCTATTGTCTGAAAATTGTCGTGTTTTTTGTCTAGACGTCTGGTCTTTCCTCTAGACGTCTGGCAAGCTGTCTAGACGCCTATTGTCTGAAAATTGTCTGGTTTTCCTTGTATACGTCTTGTTTTCAGTCTAGACGTCTGGAAACCTGTCTAGACGCCTATTGTCTGAAAATTGTCTGGTTTTTTGTCTAGACGTCTGGTCTTTCCTCTAGACACTTGGCAAGCTGTTTAGACGCCTAATGTCTGAAAACTGTCTGGTTTTCCGTCAAGACGTATGGTTTCCTGTCAAGACGTTTGCTTAGCTGTCTAGACGCCTATTGTTTGAAAATTGTCTGGTTTTTCGTCTAAATGTCTGGTTTTCTGTCAAGAAGTCTGGCAAGCTGTCTAGACGCATATTGTTTGAAAATTTCTGGTTTTTCGTCTAGACGTCTGGTTTCTCGTCTAGACACTTGGCAAGCTGTCTAGACGTCTTTTGTCTGAAAATTGTCTGGTTTTTCGACAAGACACTTGGCAAGCTGTCTAGACGCCTATTGTCTGAAAATTTCTGGTTTTTCGTCTAGACGTCTGGTTTTTCGTCTAGACACTTGGCAAGCTGTCTAGACGCCTATTGTCTGAAAATTATCTGGTTTTTCATCTAAATGTCTGGCTTTCTGTCTCGAAGTCTGGCAAGCTGTTTTGACGCCTATTGTTTGAAAATTGTCTGGTTTTTCGTCTAGGCGTCTGGTTTTCTGTGTAGACGTCTGGCAAGCTGTCTAGACGCCTATTGTTTGAAAACTGACTACTTTTCCGTCTGGACGTCTGGTTTTCTGTCTAAACGTCTGGTTTTCATTCTAGACGTATGGTTTTCTGTCAGGACGTTTGTTTAGCTGTATACATGCCTATTGTCTGAAAACTGTCTGGTTTTCCGTCTAGACACTTGGCAAGCTGTTTAGACGCCTAATGTCTGAAAACTGTCTGGTTTTCCGTCTAGACACTTGGCAAGCTGTTTAGACGCCTAATGTCTGAAAACTGTCTGGTTTTCCGTCTAGACACTTGGCAACCTGTCTAGACGCCTATTGTCTGAAAACTGTCTGGTTTTCAGTCTAGACACTTGGCAAGCTGTCTAGACTCCTATTGTCTGAAAATTGTCTGGTTTTCCGTCTATACGTCTGGTTTTCTGTCTAGACGTCTGGCAAGCTGTCTAGACGCCTATTGTCTGACAATTGTCTGGTTTTCGTCTAAACGTCTTGTTTTCTGTCTAGGAGTCTGGCAAGCTGTCTAGACGCCTATTGTCTGAAAATTGTCTGTTTTTCGTCTAGAAGTCTTGTTTTCTGTCTAGGAGTCTGGCAAGCTGTCTAGACGCCTAATGTCTGAAAACTGTCTGGTTTTTCGTCTAGACACTTGGCAAGCTGTTTAGACGCCTAATGTCTGAAAACTGTCTGGTTTTCCGTCAAGACGTATGGTTTCCTGTCAAGACATTTGCTTAGCTGTCTAGACGCCTATTGTTTGAAAATTGTCTGGTTTTTCGTCTAGACGTCTGGTTTTCTGTGTAGACGTCTGGCAAGCTGTCTAGACGCCTATTGTTTGAAAACTGACTGCTTTTCCGTCTGGACGTCTGGTTTTCTGTCTAAACGTCTGGTTTTCATTCTAGACGTATGGTTTTCTGTCAGGACGTTTGTTTAGCTGTATACATGTCTATTGTCTGAAAAATGTCTGGTTTTCCGTCTAGACACTTGGCAAGCTGGTTAGACGCCTAATGTCTGAAAACTGTCTGGTTTTCCGTCTAGACACTTGGCAAGCTGTTTAGACGCCTAATGTCTGAAAACTGTCTGGTTTTCCGTCTAGACACTTGGCAACCTGTCTAGACGCCTATTGTCTGAAAACTGTCTGGTTTTCAGTCTAGACACTTGGCAAGCTGTCTAGACTCCTATTGTCTGAAAATTGTCTGGTTTTCCGTCTATACGTCTGGTTTTCTGTCTAGACATCTGGCAAGCTGTCTAGACGCTTATTGTCTGACAATTGTCTGGTTTTCGTCTAAACGTCTTGTTTTCTGTCTAGGAGTCTGGCAAGCTGTCTAGACGCCTATTGTCTGAAAATTGTCTGTTTTTCGTCTAGAAGTCTTGTTTTCTGTCTAGGCGTCTGGCTAGCTGTCTAGACGCTAATGGTCTGAAAATTGTCTGGTTTTCCGTCTATACGTCTGGTTTTCTTCCTAGACGTCCGGCAAGCTGTCTAAACGCCTATTGTTTGAAAACTCTCTGCTTTTCTGTCTGGATGTCTGGTTTTCTGTCTAGACGTCTGGCAAGCTGTCTAGGCGTCTTTTGTCTGAAAATTGTCTGGTTTTTCGTCTAGACGTCTGGTTTTCTGTCTAGACGCCTATTGTCTGAAAAATGTCTGGCTTTTCGTCTAGACACTTGGCAAGCTGTCTAGAAGCCTATTGTCTGAAAAATGTCTGGCTTTTCGTCTAGACGTCTGTTTTTCTGTCTAGACGTCTAGGTTTCTGTCTAGACGTCTGGCTAGCTGTCTAGACGCTTATTGTCTGAAAATTGTCTGGTTTTCCGTCTATACGTCTGGTTTTCTTCCTAGACGTCCGGCAAGCTGTTTAGACGCCTATTGTTTGAAAACTCTCTGCTTTTCTGTCTGGACGTCTGCTTTTCCGACGTCTGGTTTCTCGTCTAGACACTTGGCAAGCTGTCTAGACACCTATTGTCTGAAAATTGTCTGTTTTTCGTCTAGAAGTCTTGTTTTCTGTCTAGACGTCTGGCTAGCTGTCTAGACGCTTATTGTCTGAAAATTGTCTGGTTTTCCGTCTATACGTCTGGTTTTCTTCCTAGACGTCCGGCAAGCTGTCTAGACGCCTATTGTTTGAAAACTCTCTGCTTTTCTGTCTGGACGTCTGCTTTTCCGACGTCTGGTTTCTCGTCTAGACACTTGGCAAGCTGTCTAGACGCCTATTGTCTGAAAAATGTCTGGCTTTTCGTCTAGACGTCTGGTTTTCTGTATAGACGTCTGGCAAGCTGTCTAGGCGTCTTTTGTCTGAAAATTGTCTGGTTTTTCGTCTAGACGTCTGGTTTTCTGTCTAGACGTCTAGGTTTCTGTCTAGACGTCTGGCACAGCTGTCTAGACACCTATTGTCTGAAAATTGTCGTGTTTTTTGTCTAGACGTCTGGTTTTCCTCTAGACGTCTGGCAAGCTGTCTAGACGCCTATTGTCTGAAAATTGTCTGGTTTTCCTTGTATACGTCTTGTTTTCAGTCTAGACGTCTGGAAACCTGTCTAGACGCCTATTGTCTGAAAATTGTCTGGTTTTTTGTCTAGACGTCTGGTCTTTCCTCTAGACGTCTGGCAATCTGTCTAGACGCCTATTGTCTGAAAATTGTCTTGTTTTCCTTGTATACGTCTTGTTTTCAGTCTAGACGTCTGGAAACCTGTCTAGACACCTATTGTCTGAAAATTGTCTGGTTTTTCGTCTTGACGTCAGGCATACTGTCTAGACGTCTTTTGTCTGAAAATTTTCTGGTTTTTCGACAAGACACTTGGCAATCTGTCTAGACACCTATTGTCTGAAAATTTCTGGTTTTTATCTAGACGTCTGGTTTCTCGTCTAGACACTTGGCAAGCTGTCTAGACGCCTATTGTCTGAAAAATGTCTGGCTTTTTGTCGAGACGTCTTGTTTTCTGTCTAGACGTCTTTTGTCTGAGTATTGTCTGGTTTTTCGTCTAGACACTTGGCAAGCTGTCTAGACGCTTATTGTTTGAAAATTATCTGGTTTTTCGTCTAAATGTCTGGTTTTCTGTCTAGAAGTCTGGCAAGCTGTCTAGATGCCTATTGTCTGAAAATTGTCTAGTTTTTCCTCTAGACGTCTGATTTTTTGTCTAGAAGTCTGGCAAGCTGTCTAGACGTCTATTGTTTGAAAACTGTCTGGTTTTCCGTCTAGACACTTGGCAAGCTGTTTAGTAGCCTAATGTCTGAAAACTGTCTGGTTTTTCATCTAAATGTCTGGCTTTCTGTCTCGAAGTCTGGCAAGCTGTCTTGACGCCTATTGTTTGAAAATTGTCTGGTTTTTCGTCTAGGCGTCTGGTTTTCTGTCAAGAAGTCTGGCAAGCTGTCTAGACGCCTATTGTTTGAAAATTTCTGGTTTTTCGTCTAGACGTCTGGTTTCTCGTCTAGACACTTGGCAAGCTGTCTAGACGTCTTTTGTCTGAAAATTGTCTGGTTTTTCGACAAGACACTTGGCAAGCTGTCTAGACGCCTATTGTCTGAAAATTTCTGGTTTTTCGTCTAGACGTCTGGTTTCTCGTCTAGACACTTGGCAAGCTGTCTAGACGCCTATTGTCTGAAAATTATCTGGTTTTTCATCTAAATGTCTGGCTTTCTGTCTCGAAGTCTGGCAAGCTGTCTTGACGCCTATTGTTTGAAAATTGTCTGGTTTTTCGTCTAGGCGTCTGGTTTTCTGTGTAGACGTCTGGCAAGCTGTCTAGACGCCTATTGTTTGAAAACTGACTGCTTTTCCGTCTGGACGTCTGGTTTTCTGTCTAAACGTCTGGTTTTCATTCTAGACGTATGGTTTTCTGTCAGGACGTTTGTTTAGCTGTATACATGCCTATTGTCTGAAAACTGTCTGGTTTTCCGTCTAGACACTTGGCAAGCTGTTTAGACGCCTAATGTCTGAAAACTGTCTGGTTTTCCGTCTAGACACTTGGCAAGCTGTTTAGACGCCTAAATGTCTGAAAACTGTCTGGTTTTCCGTCTAGACACTTGGCAACCTGTCTAGACGCCTATTGTCTGAAAACTGTCTGGTTTTCAGTCTAGACACTTGGCAAGCTGTCTAGACTCCTATTGTCTGAAAATTGTCTGGTTTTCCGTCTATACGTTTGGTTTTCTGTCTAGACGTCTGGCAAGCTGTCTAGACGCCTATTGTCTGAAAACTGTCTGGTTTTTCGTCTAGACGTATGGTTTTCTGCCTAGGAGTCTGGCAATCTGTCGAGACGCCTAATGTCTGAAAACTGTCTGGTTTTTCGTCTAGACACTTGGCAAGCTGTTTAGACGCCTAATGTCTGAAAACTGTCTGGTTTTCCGTCAAGACGTATGGTTTCCTGTCAAGACATTTGCTTAGCTGTCTAGACGCCTATTGTTTGAAAATTGTCTGGTTTTTCCTCTAAACGTCTTGTTTTCTGTCTAGGAGTCTGGCAAGCTGTCTAGACGCCTATTGTCTGAAAATTGTCTGTTTTTCGTCTAGAAGTCTTGTTTTCTGTCTAGGAGTCTGGCAAGCTGTCTAGACGCCTAATGTCTGAAAACTGTCTGGTTTTCCGTCTATACGTCTGGTTTTCTTCCTAGACGTCCGGCAAGCTGTCTAGACGCCTATTGTTTGAAAACTCTCTGCTTTTCTGTCTGGATGTCTGGTTTTCTGTCTAGAAGTCTGGAAAGCTGTCTAGACGCCTATTGTTTGAAAATTGTCTGGTTTTTACTCTAGACGTCTGGTTTTCTGTCTAGACGTCTGGCAAGCTGTCTAGACGTCTATTGTTTGAAAACTGTCTGGTTTTCCGTCTGGACGTCTTGTTTTCCGTCTAAACGTCTGGTTTTCTGTCTAGACGTATGGTGTTTTGTCAAGACTTTTGTTTAGCTGTATAAATGGTATTGTCTGAAAACTGTCTGGTTTTCCGTCAAGACGTATGGTTTCCTGTCAAGACGTTTGCTTAGCTGTATACACGACAATTATCTGAAAACTGTCTGGTTTTTAGTCTAGACGTCTGGTTTCTCGTCTAGACACTTGGCAAGCTGTCTAGACGTCTTTTGTCTGAAAATTGTCTGGTTTTTCGACAAGACACTTGGCAAACTGTCTAGACGTCTTTTGTCTGAAAATTGTCTGGTTTTTCGACAAGACACTTGGCAAACTGTCTAGACGCCTATTGTCTGAAAATTTCTGGTTTTTCGTCTAGACGTCTGGTTTCTCCTCTAGACACTTGGCAAGCTGTCTAGACGCCTATTGTCTGAAAATTATCTGGTTTTTCATCTAAATGTCTGGTTTTCTGTCTCGAAATCTGGCAAG
The DNA here is from genome assembly GCA_916610825.1 of Haliclystus octoradiatus. Taxonomy (NCBI): domain Eukaryota; kingdom Metazoa; phylum Cnidaria; class Staurozoa; order Stauromedusae; family Haliclystidae; genus Haliclystus; species Haliclystus octoradiatus. The sequence continues at coordinate 11,019,295 of OU744453.1, forward strand.
CTGTCTAGACGCCTATTGTTTGAAAATTGTCTGGTTTTTCGTCTAGACGTCTGGTTTTCTGTGTAGACATCTGGCAAGCTGTCTAGACGCCTATTGTTTGAAAACTGACTGCTTTTCCGTCTGGACGTCTGGTTTTCTGTCTAAACGTCTGGTTTTCTTTCTAGACGTATGGTTTTCTGTCAGGACGTTTGTTTAGCTGTATACATGCCTATTGTCTGAAAATTGTCTGTTTTTCGTCTAGAAGTCTTGTTTTCTGTCTAGACGTCTGGCTAGCTGTCTAGACGCTTATTGTCTGAAAATTGTCTGGTTTTCCGTCTATACGTCTGGTTTTCTTCCTAGACGTCCGGCAAGGACTGTCTAGACGCCTATTGTTTGAAAACTCTCTGCTTTTCTGTCTGGACGTCTGCTTTTCCGACGTCTGGTTTCTCGTCTAGACACTTGGCAAGCTGTCTAGACGCCTATTGTCTGAAAAATGTCTGGCTTTTCGTTTAGACGTCTGGTTTTCTGTCTAGACGTCTGGCAAGCTGTCTAGGCGTCTTTTGTCTGAAAATTGTCTGGTTTTTCGTCTAGACGTCTGGTTTTCTGTCTAGACGTCTAGGTTTCTGTCTAGACGTCTGGCACAGCTGTCTAGACACCTATTGTCTGAAAATTGTCGTGTTTTTTGTCTACACGTCTGGTCTTTCCTCTAGACGTCTGGCAAGCTGTCTAGACGCCTATTGTCTGAAAATTGTCTGGTTTTCCTTGTATACGTCTTGTTTTCAGTCTAGAGGTCTGGAAACCTGTCTAGACGCCTATTGTCCGAAAATTGTCTGGTTTTTCGCCTTGACGTCTGGCATACTGTCTAGACGTCTTTTTTCTGAAAATTTTCTGGTTTTTCGACCAGACACTTGGCAAGCTGTCTAGACGCCTATTGTCTGAAAATTTCTGGTTTTTCGTCTAGACGTCTGGTTTCCCGTCTAGACACTTGGCAAGCTGTCTAGACGCCTATTGTCTGAAAAATGTCTGGCTTTTCGTCGAGACGTCTGGTTTTCTGTCTAGACGTCTTTTGTCTGAAAATTGTCTGGTTTTTCGACAAGACACTTGGCAAGCTGTTTAGACGCCTATTGTCTGAATATTTCTGGTTTTTCGTCTAGACGTCTGGTTTCTCGTCTAGACACTTGGCAAGCTGTCTAGACGCCTATTGTCTGAAAATTATCTGGTTTTTCGTCTAAGTGTCTGGTTTTCTGTCTAGAAGTCTGGCAAGCTGTCTAGACGCCTATTGTTTGAAAATTGTCTGGTTTTTCGTCTAGACGTCTGGTTTTCTGTGTAGACGTCTGGCAAGCTGTCTAGACACCTATTGTTTGAAAACTGTCTGCATTTCCGTCTGGACGTCTGGTTTTCTGTCTAAACGTCTGGTTTTCATTCTAGACGTATGGTTTTCTGTCAGGACGTTTGTTTAGCTGTATACATGCCTATTGTCTGAAAACTGTCTGGTTTTCCCTCTAGACATTTGGCAACCTGTCTAGACGCCTATTGTCTGAAAACTGTCTGGTTTTCAGTCTAGACACTTGGCAAGCTGTCTAGACTCCTATTGTCTAAAAATTGTCTGGTTTTCCGTCTATACCTCTGGTTTTCTGTCTAGACGTCTGGCAAGCTGTCTAGACGCCTATTGTCTGACAATTGTCTGGTTTTCGTCTAAACGTGTTGTTTTCTGTCTAGGAGTCTGGCAAGCTGTCTGGACGGCAAAGTCTGAAAATTGTCTGTTTTTCGTCTAGAAGTCTTGTTTTCTGTGTAGACGTCTGGCAAGCTGTCTAGACGCCTATTGTTTGAAAACTGACTGCTTTTCCGTCTGGACGTCTGGTTTTCTGTCTAAACGTCTGGTTTTCATTCTAGACGTATGGTTTTCTGTCAGGACGTTTGTTTAGCTGTATACATGCCTATTGTCTGAAAACTGTCTGGTTTTCCGTCTAGACACTTGGCAAGCTGGTTAGACGCCTAATGTCTGAAAACTGTCTGGTTTTCCGTCTAGACACTTGGCAAGCTGTTTAGACGCCTAATGTCTGAAAACTGTCTGGTTTTCCGTCTAGACACTTGGCAACCTGTCTAGACGCCTATTGTCTGAAAACTGTCTGGTTTTCAGTCTAGACACTTGGCAAGCTGTCTAGACTCCTATTGTCTGAAAATTGTCTGGTTTTCCGTCTATACGTCTGGTTTTCTGTCTAGACGTCTGGCAAGCTGTCTAGACGCCTATTGTCTGAAAATTGTCTGGTTTTCGTCTAGAAGTCTTGTTTTCTGTCTAGACGTCTGGCTAGCTGTCTAGACGCTTATTGTCTGAAAATTGTCTGGTTTTCCGTCTATACGTCTGGTTTTCTTCCTAGACGTCCGGCAAGCTGTCTAGACGCCTATTGTTTGAAAACTCTCTGCTTTTCTGTCTGGATGTCTGGTTTTCTGTCTAGAAGTCTGGAAAGCTGTCTAGACGCCTATTGTTTGAAAATTGTCTGGTTTTTCCTCTAGACGTCTGGTTTTCTGTCTAGACGTCTGGCAAGCTGTCTAGACGTCTATTGTTTGAAAACTGTCTGGTTTTCCGTCTGGACGTCTTGTTTTCCGTCTAAACGTCTGGTTTTCTGTCTAGACGTATGGTGTTTTGTCAAGACTTTTGTTTAGCTGTATAAATGGTATTGTCTGAAAACTGTCTGGTTTTCCGTCAAGACGTATGGTTTCCTGTCAAGACGTTTGCTTAGCTGTATACACGACTATTATCTGAAAACTGTCTGGTTTTTAGTCTAGACGTCTGGTTTCTCGTCTAGACACTTGGCAAGCTGTCTAGACGTCTTTTGTCTGAAAATTGTCTGGTTTTTCGACAAGACACTTGGCAAACTGTCTAGACGCCTATTGTCTGAAAATTTCTGGTTTTTCGTCTAGACGTCTGGTTTCTCCTCTAGACACTTGGCAAGCTGTCTAGACGCCTATTGTCTGAAAATTATCTGGTTTTTCATCTAAATGTCTGGTTTTCTGTCTCGAAGTCTGGCAAGCTGTCTAGACGCCTATTGTTTGAAAATTGTCTGGTTTTTCGTCTAGACGTCTGGTTTTCTGTGTAGACATCTGGCAAGCTGTCTAGACGCCTATTGTTTAAAACTGACTGCTTTTCCGTCTGGACGTCTTGTTTTCTGTCTAAACGTCTGGTTTTCATTTTAGACGTATGGTTTTCTGTCAGGACGTTTGTTTAGCTGTATACATGCCTATTGTCTGAAAATTGTCTGGTTTTCCGTCTATACGTCTGGTTTTCTTCCTAGACGTCCGGCAAGCTGTCTAGACGCCTATTGTTTGAAAACTCTCTGCTTTTCTGTCTGGATGTCTGGTTTTCTGTCTAGAAGTCTGGAAAGCTGTCTAGACGCCTATTGTTTGAAAATTGTCTGGTTTTTACTCTAGACGTCTGGTTTTCTGTCTAGACGTCTGGCAAGCTGTCTAGACGTCTATTGTTTGAAAACTGTCTGGTTTTCCGTCTGGACGTCTTGTTTTCCGTCTAAACGTCTGGTTTTCTGTCTAGACGTATGGTGTTTTGTCAAGACTTTTGTTTAGCTGTATAAATGGTATTGTCTGAAAACTGTCTGGTTTTCCGTCAAGACGTATGGTTTCCTGTCAAGACGTTTGCTTAGCTGTATACACGACTATTATCTGAAAACTGTCTGGTTTTTAGTCTAGACGTCTGGTTTCTCGTCTAGACACTTGGCAAGCTGTCTAGACGTCTTTTGTCTGAAAATTGTCTGGTTTTTCGACAAGACACTTGGCAAACTGTCTAGACGCCTATTGTCTGAAAATTTCTGGTTTTTCGTCTAGACGTCTGGTTTCTCCTCTAGACACTTGGCAAGCTGTCTAGACTCCTATTGTCTGAAAATTATCTGGTTTTTCATCTAAATGTCTGGTTTCCTGTCTCCAAGTCTGGCAAGCTGTCTAGACGCCTATTGTTTGAAAATTGTCTGGTTTTTCGTCTAGACGTCTGGTTTTCTGTGTAGACATCTGGCAAGCTGTCTAGACGCCTATTGTTTGAAAATTTCTGGTTTTTCGTCTAGACGTCTGGTTTCTCGTCTAGACACTTGGCAAGCTGTCTAGACGCCTATTGTCTGAAAAATGTCTGGCTTTTCGTCGAGACGTCTGGATTTCTGTCTAGACGTCTTTTGTCTGAAAATTGTCTGGTTTTTCGCCTTGACGTCTGGCATACTGTCTAGACGTCTTTTTTCTGAAAATTTTCTGGTTTTTCGACAAGACACTTGGCAAGCTGTCTAGACGCCTATTGTCTGAAAATTTCTGGTTTTTCGTCTAGACGTCTGGTTTCTCGTCTAGACACTTGGCAAGCTGTCTAGACGCCTATTGTCTGAAAAATGTCTGGCTTTTCGTCGAGACGTCTGGTTTTCTGTCTAGACGTCTTTTGTCCGAAAATTGTCTGGTTTTTCGACAAGACACTTGGCAAGCTGTTTAGACGCCTATTGTCTGAATATTTCTGGTTTTTCGTCTAGACGTCTGGTTTCTCGTCTAGACACTTGGCAAGCTGTCTAGACGCCTATTGTCTGAAAATTATCTGGTTTTTCGTCTAAATGTCTGGTTTTCTGTCTAGAAGTCTGGCAAGCTGTCTAGACGCCTATTGTTTGAAAATTGTCTGGTTTTTCGTCTAGACGTCTGGTTTTCTGTGTAGACGTCTGGCAAGCTGTCTAGACACCTATTGTTTGAAAACTGTCTGCATTTCCGTCTGGACGTCTGGTTTTCTGTCTAAACGTCTGGTTTTCATTCTAGACGTATGGTTTTCTGTCAGGACGTTTGTTTAGCTGTATACATGCCTATTGTCTGAAAACTGTCTGGTTTTCCCTCTAGACATTTGGCAACCTGTCTAGACGCCTATTGTCTGAAAACTGTCTGGTTTTCAGTCTAGACACTTGGCAAGCTGTCTAGACTCCTATTGTCTAAAAATTGTCTGGTTTTCCGTCTATACGTCTGGTTTTATGTCTAGACGTCTGGGAAGCTGTCTAGACGCCTATTGTCTGACAATTGTCTGGTTTTCGTCTAAACGTCTTGTTTTCTGTCTAGGAGTCTGGCAAGCTGTCTGGACGGCAAAGGTCTGAAAATTGTCTGTTTTTCGTGTAGAAGTCTTGTTTTCTGTGTAGACGTCTGGCAAGCTGTCTAGACGCCTATTGTTTGAAAACTGACTGCTTTTCCGTCTGGACGTCTGGTTTTCTGTCTAAACGTCTGGTTTTCATTCTAGACGTATGGTTTTCTGTCAGGACGTTTGTTTAGCTGTATACATGCCTATTGTCTGAAAACTGTCTGGTTTTCCGTCTAGACACTTGGCAAGCTGGTTAGACGCCTAATGTCTGAAAACTGTCTGGTTTTCCGTCTAGACACTTGGCAAGCTGTTTAGACGCCTAATGTCTGTAAACTGTCTGGTTTTCCGTCTAGACACTTGGCAACCTGTCTAGACGCCTATTGTCTGAAAACTGTCTGGTTTTCAGTCTAGACACTTGGCAAGCTGTCTAGACTCCTATTGTCTGAAAATTGTCTGGTTTTCCGTCTATACGTCTGGTTTTCTGTCTAGACGTCTGGCAAGCTGTCTAGACGCCTATTGTCTGAAAATTGTCTGGTTTTCGTCTAGAAGTCTTGTTTTCTGTCTAGACGTCTGGCTAGCTGTCTAGACGCTTATTGTCTGAAAATTGTCTGGTTTTCCGTCTATACGTCTGGTTTTCTTCCTAGACGTCTGGCAAGCTGTCTAGACGCCTATTGTTTGAAAACTCTCTGCTTTTCTGTCTGGATGTCTGGTTTTCTGTCTAGAAGTCTGGAAAGCTGTCTAGACGCTTATTGTTTGAAAATTGTCTGGTTTTTCCTCTAGACGTCTGGTTTTCTGTCTAGACGTCTGGCAAGCTGTCTAGACGTCTATTGTTTGAAAACTGTCTGGTTTTCCGTCTAAACGTCTGGTTTTCTGTCTGAACGTATGGTTTTTTGTCAAGACTTTTGTTTAGCTGTATAAATGGTATTGTCTGAAAACTGTCTGGTTTTCCGTCAAGACGTATGGTTTCCTGTCAAGACGTTTGCTTAGCTGTATACACGACTATTATCTGAAAACTGTCTGGTTTTCCGTCTAGACGTCAGGTTTTTCGTCTAGACACTTGGCGAGCTGTTTAGACGCCTATTGTTTGAAAATTATCTGGTTTTTCGTCTAAATGTCTGGTTTTCTGTCTAGAAGTCTGGCAAGCTGTCTAGACGCCTATTGTATGAAAATTTCTGGTTTTTCGTCTAGACGTCTGGTTTCTCGTCTAGACACTTGGCAAGCTGTTTAGACGTCTTTTGTCTGAAAATTGTCTGGTTTTTCGACAAGACACTTGGCAAGCTGTCCAGACGCCTATTGTCTGAAAATTTCTGGTTTTTCGTCTGGACGTCTTGTTTTCCGTCTAAACGTCTGGTTTTCTGTCTAGATGTATGGTTTTTTGTCAAGACTTTTGTTTAGCTGTATAAATGGTATTGTCTGAAAACTGTCTGGTTTTCCGTCAAGACGTATGGTTTCCTGTCAAGACGTTTGCTTAGCTGTATACACGACTATTATCTGAAAACTGTCTGGTTTTCCGTCTAGACGTCAGGTTTTTCGTCTAGACACTTGGCAAGCTGTTTAGACGTCTTTTGTCTGAAAATTTCTGGTTTTTCGTCTGGACGTCTTGTTTTCCGTCTAAACGTCTGGTTTTCTGTCTAGATGTATGGTTTTTTGTCAAGACTTTTGTTTAGCTGTATAAATGGTATTGTCTGAAAACTGTCTGGTTTTCCGTCAAGACGTATGGTTTCCTGTCAAGACGTTTGCTTAGCTGTATACACGACTATTATCTGAAAACTGTCTGGTTTTCCGTCTAGACGTCAGGTTTTTCGTCTAGACACTTGGCAAGCTGTTTAGACGTCTTTTGTCTGAAAATTGTCTGGTTTTTCGACAAGACACTTGGCAAGCTGTCCAGACGCCTATTGTCTGAAAATTTCTGGTTTTTCGTCTAGACGTCTGGTTTCTCGTCTAGACACTTGGCAAGCTGTCTAGACGCCTATTGTCTGAAAATTATCTGGTTTTTCATCTAAATGTCTGGTTTTCTGTCTTGAAGTCTGGCAAGCTGTCAAGACGCCTATTGTTTGAAAACTGACTGCTTTTCCGTCTGGACGTCTGGTTTTCTGTCTAAACGTCTGGTTTTCATTCTAGACGTATGGTTTTCTGTCAGGACGTTTGTTTAGCTGTATACATGCCTATTGTCTGAAAACTGTCTGGTTTTCCGTCTAGACACTTGGCAAGCTGGTTAGACGCCTAATGTCTGAAAACTGTCTGGTTTTCCGTCTAGACACTTGGCAAGCTGTTTAGACGCCTAATGTCTGAAAACTGTCTGGTTTTCCGTCTAGACACTTGGCAACCTGTCTAGACGCCTATTGCCTGAAAACTGTCTGGTTTTCAGTCTAGACACTTGGCAAGCTGTCTAGACTCCTATTGTCTGAAAATTGTCTGGTTTTCCGTCTATACGTCTGGTTTTCCGTCTATACGTCTGGTTTTCTGTCTAGACGTCTGGCAAGCTGTCTAGACGCTTATTGTCTGACAATTGTCTGTTTTTCGTCTAGAAGTCTTGTTTTCTGTCTAGACGTCTGGCTAGCTGTCTAGACGCTAATGGTCTGAAAATTGTCTGGTTTTCCGTCTATACGTCTGGTTTTCTTCCTAGACGTCCGGCAAGCTGTCTAGACGCCTATTGTTTGAAAACTCTCTGCTTTTCTATCTGGATGTCTGGTTTTCTGTCTAGACGTCTGGCAAGCTGTCTAGGCGTCTTTTGTCTGAAAATTGTCTGGTTTTTCGTCTAGACGTCTGGTTTTCTGTCTAGACGCCTATTGTCTGAAAAATGTCTGGCTTTTCGTCTAGACACTTGGCAAGCTGTCTAGAAGCCTATTGTCTGAAAATTGTCTGGTTTTCCTTGTATACGTCTTGTTTTCAGTCTAGACGTCTGGAAACCTGTCTAGACGCCTATTGTCTGAAAATTGTCTGGTTTTTTGTCTAGACGTCTGGTCTTTCCTGTAGACGTCTGGCAAGCTGTCTAGACGCCTATTGTCTGAAAATTGTCTGGTTTTCCTTGTATACGTCTTGTTTTCAGTCTAGACGTCTGGAAACCTGTCTAGACGCCTATTGTCTAGAAGTCTGGCAAAATGTCTAGACGCCTATTGTTTGAAAATTGTCTGGTTTTTCGTGTAGACGTCTGGTTTTCTGTCTAGACGTCTGGCACAGCTGTCTAGACACCTATTGTCTGAAAATTGTCGTGTTTTTTGTCTAGACGTCTGGCAAGCTGTCTAGACGCCTATTGTCTGAAAATTGTCTGGTTTTCCTTGTATACGTCTTGTTTTCAGTCTAGACGTCTGGAAACCTGTCTAGACTCCTATTGTCTGAAAATTGGCTGGTTTTTCGTCTAGACGTCTGGCAAGCTGTCTAGACGTCTTTTGTCTGAAAATTGTCTGGTTTTTCGACAAGACACTTGGCAAGCTGTCTAGACGCCTATTGTCTGAAAATTTCTGATTTTTCGTCTAGACGTCTGGTTTCTCGTCTAGACACTAGGCAAGCTGTGTAGACGCCTGTTGTCTGAAAAAAGTCTGGCTTTTGGTCCAGACGTCTGGTTTTCTGTCTAGACACCTTTTGTCTGAAAATTGTCGTGTGTTTTGTCTGGACGTCTGGTCTTTCCTCTAGACGTCTGGCAAGCTGTCTAGACGCCTATTTTCTGAAAATTGTCTGGTTTTCCTTGTATACGTCTTGTTTTCAGTCTAGACGTCTGGATACCTGTCTAGACGCCTATTGTCTGAAAATTGTCTGGTTTTTCGTCTACACTTCTGGCAAGCTGTCTAGACGTCTTTTGACTGAAAATTGGAAGGTTTTTCGACAAGACACTTGGCAAGCTGTCTAGACGCCTATTGTCTGAAAATTTCTGGTTTTTTGTCTAGACGTATGGTTTCTCGTCTAGACACTTGGCAAGATGTCTAGACGCCTATTGTCTGAAAAATGTCTGGCTTTTCGTCGAGACGCCTGGTTTTCTGTCTAGACGTCTTTTGTCTGAAAATTGTCTGGTTTTTCGTCTAGACACTAGGCAAGCTGTCTAGACGCTTATTGTGTGAAAATTGTTTGGTTTTACTTCTATACGACTGGTTTTCTGTCTAGACGTCTGGCAAGCTGTCTAGACGTCTTTTGTCTGAAAATTGTCTGGTTTTTCGTCTAGACCTCTGGCAAGCTGTCTAGACATCTTTTGTCTGAAAATTGTCTGGTTTTTCGACAAGACACTTGGAAAGCTATCTAGACACCTATTGTCTGAAAATTTCTGGTTTTTCGTCTAGACGTCTGGTTTTTCGTCTAGACACTTGGCAAGCTGTCTAGACGCCTATTGTCTGAAAATTATCTGGTTTTTCGTCTAAGTGTCTGGTTTTCTGTCTAGAAGTCTGGCAAAATGTCTAGACGCCTATTGTTTGAAAATTGTCTGGTTTTTCGTCTAGACGTCTGGTTTTCTGTGTAGACGTCTGGCAAGCTGTCTAGACACCTATTGTTTGAAAACTGTCTGCATTTCCGTCTGGACGTCTGGTTTTCTGTCTAAACGTCTGGTTTTCATTCTAGACGTATGGTTTTCTGTCAGGACGCCTATTGTTTGAAAACTGTCTGCTTTTCTGTCTGGACGTCTGGTTTTCCGACGTCTGGGTTCTCGTCTAGACACTTGGCAAGCTGTCTAGACGCCTATTGTCTAAAAAATGTCTGGCTTTTTGTCTAGACGTCTGGTTTTCTGTCTAGACGTCTGGCAAGCTGTCTAGACGTCTTTTGTCTGAAAATTGTCTGGTTTTTCGTCTAGACGTCTGGTTTTCTGTCTAGACGTCTAGGTTTCTGTCTAGACGTCTGGCACAGCTGTCTAGACACCTATTGTCTGAAAATTGTCGTGTTTTTTGTCTAGACGTCTGGCAAGCTGTCTAGACGCCTATTGTCTGAAAATTGTCTGGTTTTCCTTGTATACGTCTTGTTTTCAGTCTAGACGTCTGGAAACCTGTCTAGACTCCTATTGTCTGAAAATTGTCTGGTTTTTCGTCTAGACGTGTGGCAAGCTGTCTAGACGTCTTTTGTCTGAAAATTGTTTGGTTTTTCGACAAGACAATTGGCAAGCTGTCTAGACGCCTATTGTCTGAAAATTTCTGATTTTTCGTCTAGACGTCTGGTTTCTCGTCTAGACACTAGGCAAGCTGTGTAGACGCCTGTTGTCTGAAAAAAGTCTGGCTTTTGGTCCAGACGTCTGGTTTTCTGTCTAGACACCTTTTGTCTGAAAATTGTCGTGTGTTTTGTCTAGACGTCTGGCAAGCTGTCTAGACGCCTATTTTCTGAAAATTGTCTGGTTTTCCTTGTATACGTCTTGTTTTCAGTCTAGACGTCTGGATACCTGTCTAGACGCCTATTGTCTGAAAATTGTCTGGTTTTTCGTCTAAACGTCTTGTTTTCTGTCTAGGAGTCTGGCAAGCTGTCTGGACGGCAAAGGTCTGAAAATTGTCTGTTTTTCGTGTAGAAGTCTTGTTTTCTGTGTAGACGACTGGCAAGCTGTCTAGACGCCTATTGTTTGAAAACTCTCTGCTTTTCTATCTGGATGTCTGGTTTTCTGTCTAGACGTCTGGCAAGCTGTCTAGGCGTCTTTTGTCTGAAAATTGTCTGGTTTTTCGTCTAGACGTCTGGTTTTCTGTCTAGACGCCTATTGTCTGAAAAATGTCTGGCTTTTCGTCTAGACACTTGGCAAGCTGTCTAGAAGCCTATTGTCTGAAAATTGTCTGGTTTTCCTTGTATACGTCTTGTTTTCAGTCTAGACGTCTGGAAACCTGTCTAGACGCCTATTGTCTGAAAATTGTCTGGTTTTTTGTCTAGACGTCTGGTCTTTCCTGTAGACGTCTGGCAAGCTGTCTAGACGCCTATTGTCTGAAAATTATCTGGTTTTTCATCTAAATGTCTGGTTTTCTGTCTCGAAGTCTGGCAAGCTGTCTAGACGCCTATTGTCTGAAAATTATCTGGTTTTTCATCTAAATGACTGGTTTTCTGTCTCGAAGTCTGGCAAGCTGTCTAGACGCCTATTGTTCGAAAATTGTCTGGTTTTTCGTCTAGACGTCTGGTTTTCTGTGTAGACATCTGGCAAGCTGTCTAGACGCCTATTGTTTGAAAACTGACTGCTTTTCCGTCTGGACGTCTGGTTTTCTGTCTAAACGTCTGGTTTTCATTCTAGACGTATGGTTTTCTGTCAGGACGTTTGTTTAGCTGTATACATGCCTATTGTCTGAAAATTGTCTGGTTTTCCGTCTATACGTCTGGTTTTCTTCCTAGACGTCCGGCAAGCTGTCTAGACGCCTATTGTTTGAAAACTCTCTGCTTTTCTGTCTGGATGTCTGGTTTTCTGTCTAGAAGTCTGGAAAGCTGTCTAGACGCCTATTGTTTGAAAATTGTCTGGTTTTTACTCTAGACGTCTGGTTTTCTGTCTAGACGTCTGGCAAGCTGTCTAGACGTCTATTGTTTGAAAACTGTCTGGTTTTCCGTCTGGACGTCTTGTTTTCCGTCTAAACGTCTGGTTTTCTGTCTAGACGTTTGGTGTTTTGTCAAGACTTTTGTTTAGCTGTATAAATGGTATTGTCTGAAAACTGTCTGGTTTTCCGTCAAGACGTATGGTTTCCTGTCAAGACGTTTGCTTAGCTGTATACACGACAATTATCTGAAAACTGTCTGGTTTTTAGTCTAGACGTCTGGTTTCTCGTCTAGACACTTGGCAAGCTGTCTAGACGTCTTTTGTCTGAAAATTGTCTGGTTTTTCGACAAGACACTTGGCAAACTGTCTAGACGTCTTTTGTCTGAAAATTGTCTGGTTTTTCGACAAGACACTTGGCAAACTGTCTAGACGCCTATTGTCTGAAAATTTCTGGTTTTTCGTCTAGACGTCTGGTTTCTCCTCTAGACACTTGGCAAGCTGTCTAGACGCCTATTGTCTGAAAATTATCTGGTTTTTCATCTAAATGTCTGGTTTTCTGTCTCGAAGTCTGGCAAGCTGTCTAGACGCCTATTGTTTGAAAATTGTCTGGTTTTTCGTCTAGACGTCTGGTTTTCTGTGTAGACATCTGGCAAGCTGTCTAGACGCCTATTGTTTGAAAACTGACTGCTTTTCCGTCTGGACGTCTGGTTTTCTGTCTAAACGTCTGGTTTTCTTTCTAGACGTATGGTTTTCTGTCAGGACGTTTGTTTAGCTGTATACATGCCTATTGTCTGAAAATTGTCTGTTTTTCGTCTAGAAGTCTAGTTTTCTGTCTAGACGTCTGGCTAGCTGTCTAGACGCTTATTGTCTGAAAATTGTCTGGTTTTCCGTCTATACGTCTGGTTTTCTTCCTAGACGTCCGGCAAGGACTGTCTAGACGCCTATTGTTTGAAAACTCTCTGCTTTTCTGTCTGGACGTCTGCTTTTCCGACGTCTGGTTTCTCGTCTAGACACTTGGCAAGCTGTCTAGACGCCTATTGTCTGAAAAATGTCTGGCTTTTCGTCTAGACGTCTGGTTTTCTGTCTAGACGTCTGGCAAGCTGTCTAGGCGTCTTTTGTCTGAAAATTGTCTGGTTTTTCGTCTAGACGTCTGGTTTTCTGTCTAGACGTCTAGGTTTCTGTCTAGACGTCTGGCACAGCTGTCTAGACACCTATTGTCTGAAAATTGTCGTGTTTTTTGTCTACACGTCTGGTCTTTCCTCTAGACGTCTGGCAAGCTGTCTAGACGCCTATTGTCTGAAAATTGTCTGGTTTTCCTTGTATACGTCTTGTTTTCAGTCTAGAGGTCTGGAAACCTGTCTAGACGCCTATTGTCCGAAAATTGTCTGGTTTTTCGCCTTGACGTCTGGCATACTGTCTAGACGTCTTTTTTCTGAAAATTTTCTGGTTTTTCGACAAGACACTTGGCAAGCTGTCTAGACGCCTATTGTCTGAAAATTTCTGGTTTTTCGTCTAGACGTCTGGTTTCCCGTCTAGACACTTGGCAAGCTGTCTAGACGCCTATTGTCTGAAAAATGTCTGGCTTTTCGTCGAGACGTCTGGTTTTCTGTCTAGACGTCTTTTGTCTGAAAATTGTCTGGTTTTTCGACAAGACACTTGGCAAGCTGTTTAGACGCCTATTGTCTGAATATTTCTGGTTTTTCGTCTAGACGTCTGGTTTCTCGTCTAGACACTTGGCAAGCTGTCTAGACGCCTATTGTCTGAAAATTGTCTGGTTTTTCGTCTAAATGTCTGGTTTTCTGTCTAGAAGTCTGGCAAGCTGTCTAGACGCCTATTGTTTGAAAATTGTCTGGTTTTTCGTCTAGACGTCTGGTTTTCTGTGTAGACGTCTGGCAAGCTGTCTAGACACCTATTGTTTGAAAACTGTCTGCATTTCCGTCTGGACGTCTGGTTTTCTGTCTAAACGTCTGGTTTTCATTCTAGACGTATGGTTTTCTGTCAGGACGTTTGTTTAGCTGTATACATGCCTATTGTCTGAAAACTGTCTGGTTTTCCCTCTAGACATTTGGCAACCTGTCTAGACGCCTATTGTCTGAAAACTGTCTGGTTTTCAGTCTAGACACTTGGCAAGCTGTCTAGACTCCTATTGTCTAAAAATTGTCTGGTTTTCCGTCTATACCTCTGGTTTTCTGTCTAGACGTCTGGCAAGCTGTCTAGACGCCTATTGTCTGACAATTGTCTGGTTTTCGTCTAAACGTGTTGTTTTCTGTCTAGGAGTCTGGCAAGCTGTCTGGACGGCAAAGTCTGAAAATTGTCTGTTTTTCGTCTAGAAGTCTTGTTTTCTGTGTAGACGTCTGGCAAGCTGTCTAGACGCCTATTGTTTGAAAACTGACTGCTTTTCCGTCTGGACGTCTGGTTTTCTGTCTAAACGTCTGGTTTTCATTCTAGACGTATGGTTTTCTGTCAGGACGTTTGTTTAGCTGTATACATGCCTATTGTCTGAAAACTGTCTGGTTTTCCGTCTAGACACTTGGCAAGCTGGTTAGACGCCTAATGTCTGAAAACTGTCTGGTTTTCCGTCTAGACACTTGGCAAGCTGTTTAGACGCCTAATGTCTGAAAACTGTCTGGTTTTCCGTCTAGACACTTGGCAACCTGTCTAGACGCCTATTGTCTGAAAACTGTCTGGTTTTCAGTCTAGACACTTGGCAAGCTGTCTAGACTCCTATTGTCTGAAAATTGTCTGGTTTTCCGTCTATACGTCTGGTTTTCTGTCTAGACGTCTGGCAAGCTGTCTAGACGCCTATTGTCTGAAAATTGTCTGGTTTTCGTCTAGAAGTCTTGTTTTCTGTCTAGACGTCTGGCTAGCTGTCTAGACGCTTATTGTCTGAAAATTGTCTGGTTTTCCGTCTATACGTCTGGTTTTCTTCCTAGACGTCCGGCAAGCTGTCTAGACGCCTATTGTTTGAAAACTCTCTGCTTTTCTGTCTGGATGTCTGGTTTTCTGTCTAGAAGTCTGGAAAGCTGTCTAGACGCCTATTGTTTGAAAATTGTCTGGTTTTTCCTCTAGACGTCTGGTTTTCTGTCTAGACGTCTGGCAAGCTGTCTAGACGTCTATTGTTTGAAAACTGTCTGGTTTTCCGTCTGGACGTCTTGTTTTCCGTCTAAACGTCTGGTTTTCTGTCTAGACGTATGGTGTTTTGTCAAGACTTTTGTTTAGCTGTATAAATGGTATTGTCTGAAAACTGTCTGGTTTTCCGTCAAGACGTATGGTTTCCTGTCAAGACGTTTGCTTAGCTGTATACACGACTATTATCTGAAAACTGTCTGGTTTTTAGTCTAGACGTCTGGTTTCTCGTCTAGACACTTGGCAAGCTGTCTAGACGTCTTTTGTCTGAAAATTGTCTGGTTTTTCGACAAGACACTTGGCAAACTGTCTAGACGCCTATTGTCTGAAAATTTCTGGTTTTTCGTCTAGACGTCTGGTTTCTCCTCTAGACACTTGGCAAGCTGTCTAGACGCCTATTGTCTGAAAATTATCTGGTTTTTCATCTAAATGTCTGGTTTTCTGTCTCGAAGTCTGGCAAGCTGTCTAGACGCCTATTGTTTGAAAATTGTCTGGTTTTTCGTCTAGACGTCTGGTTTTCTGTGTAGACATCTGGCAAGCTGTCTAGACGCCTATTGTTTAAAACTGACTGCTTTTCCGTCTGGACGTCTTGTTTTCTGTCTAAACGTCTGGTTTTCATTTTAGACGTATGGTTTTCTGTCAGGACGTTTGTTTAGCTGTATACATGCCTATTGTCTGAAAATTGTCTGGTTTTCCGTCTATACGTCTGGTTTTCTTCCTAGACGTCCGGCAAGCTGTCTAGACGCCTATTGTTTGAAAACTCTCTGCTTTTCTGTCTGGATGTCTGGTTTTCTGTCTAGAAGTCTGGAAAGCTGTCTAGACGCCTATTGTTTGAAAATTGTCTGGTTTTTACTCTAGACGTCTGGTTTTCTGTCTAGACGTCTGGCAAGCTGTCTAGACGTCTATTGTTTGAAAACTGTCTGGTTTTCCGTCTGGACGTCTTGTTTTCCGTCTAAACGTCTGGTTTTCTGTCTAGACGTATGGTGTTTTGTCAAGACTTTTGTTTAGCTGTATAAATGGTATTGTCTGAAAACTGTCTGGTTTTCCGTCAAGACGTATGGTTTCCTGTCAAGACGTTTGCTTAGCTGTATACACGACTATTATCTGAAAACTGTCTGGTTTTTAGTCTAGACGTCTGGTTTCTCGTCTAGACACTTGGCAAGCTGTCTAGACGTCTTTTGTCTGAAAATTGTCTGGTTTTCCGTCTATACGTCTGGTTTTCTTCCTAGACGTCCGGCAAGCTGTCTAGACGCCTATTGTTTGAAAACTCTCTGCTTTTCTGTCTGGATGTCTGGTTTTCTGTCTAGAAGTCTGGAAAGCTGTCTAGACGCCTATTGTTTGAAAATTGTCTGGTTTTTCCTCTAGACGTCTGGTTTTCTGTCTAGACGTCTGGCAAGCTGTCTAGACGTCTATTGTTTGAAAACTGTCTGGTTTTCCGTCTGGACGTCTTGTTTTCCGTCTAAACGTCTGGTTTTCTGTCTAGACGTATGGTGTTTTGTCAAGACTTTTGTTTAGCTGTATAAATGGTATTGTCTGAAAACTGTCTGGTTTTCCGTCAAGACGTATGGTTTCCTGTCAAGACGTTTGCTTAGCTGTATACACGACTATTATCTGAAAACTGTCTGGTTTTTAGTCTAGACGTCTGGTTTCTCGTCTAGACACTTGGCAAGCTGTCTAGACGTCTTTTGTCTGAAAATTGTCTGGTTTTTCGACAAGACACTTGGCAAACTGTCTAGACGCCTATTGTCTGAAAATTTCTGGTTTTTCGTCTAGACGTCTGGTTTCTCCTCTAGACACTTGGCAAGCTGTCTAGACGCCTATTGTCTGAAAATTATCTGGTTTTTCATCTAAATGTCTGGTTTTCTGTCTCGAAGTCTGGCAAGCTGTCTAGACGCCTATTGTTTGAAAATTGTCTGGTTTTTCGTCTAGACGTCTGGTTTTCTGTGTAGACATCTGGCAAGCTGTCTAGACGCCTATTGTTTAAAACTGACTGCTTTTCCGTCTGGACGTCTTGTTTTCTGTCTAAACGTCTGGTTTTCATTTTAGACGTATGGTTTTCTGTCAGGACGTTTGTTTAGCTGTATACATGCCTATTGTCTGAAAATTGTCTGGTTTTCCGTCTATACGTCTGGTTTTCTTCCTAGACGTCCGGCAAGCTGTCTAGACGCCTATTGTTTGAAAACTCTCTGCTTTTCTGTCTGGATGTCTGGTTTTCTGTCTAGAAGTCTGGAAAGCTGTCTAGACGCCTATTGTTTGAAAATTGTCTGGTTTTTACTCTAGACGTCTGGTTTTCTGTCTAGACGTCTGGCAAGCTGTCTAGACGTCTATTGTTTGAAAACTGTCTGGTTTTCCGTCTGGACGTCTTGTTTTCCGTCTAAACGTCTGGTTTTCTGTCTAGACGTATGGTGTTTTGTCAAGACTTTTGTTTAGCTGTATAAATGGTATTGTCTGAAAACTGTCTGGTTTTCCGTCAAGACGTATGGTTTCCTGTCAAGACGTTTGCTTAGCTGTATACACGACTATTATCTGAAAACTGTCTGGTTTTTAGTCTAGACGTCTGGTTTCTCGTCTAGACACTTGGCAAGCTGTCTAGACGTCTTTTGTCTGAAAATTGTCTGGTTTTTCGACAAGACACTTGGCAAACTGTCTAGACGCCTATTGTCTGAAAATTTCTGGTTTTTCGTCTAGACGTCTGGTTTCTCCTCTAGACACTTGGCAAGCTGTCTAGACGCCTATTGTCTGAAAATTATCTGGTTTTTCATCTAAATGTCTGGTTTTCTGTCTCCAAGTCTGGCAAGCTGTCTAGACGCCTATTGTTTGAAAATTGTCTGGTTTTTCGTCTAGACGTCTGGTTTTCTGTGTAGACATCTGGCAAGCTGTCTAGACGCCTATTGTTTGAAAATTTCTGGTTTTTCGTCTAGACGTCTGGTTTCTCGTCTAGACACTTGGCAAGCTGCAGCTGTCTAGACGCCTATTGTCTGAAAAATGTCTGGCTTTTCGTCGAGACGTCTGGATTTCTGTCTAGACGTCTTTTGTCTGAAAATTGTCTGGTTTTTCGCCTTGACGTCTGGCATACTGTCTAGACGTCTTTTTTCTGAAAATTTTCTGGTTTTTCGACAAGACACTTGGCAAGCTGTCTAGACGCCTATTGTCTGAAAATTTCTGGTTTTTCGTCTAGACGTCTGGTTTCTCGTCTAGACACTTGGCAAGCTGTCTAGACGCCTATTGTCTGAAAAATGTCTGGCTTTTCGTCGAGACGTCTGGTTTTC
This sequence comes from Haliclystus octoradiatus, assembly GCA_916610825.1. Lineage (NCBI taxonomy): Eukaryota > Metazoa > Cnidaria > Staurozoa > Stauromedusae > Haliclystidae > Haliclystus > Haliclystus octoradiatus. The sequence continues at coordinate 11,037,173 of OU744453.1, forward strand.
TGTCTAGACGTCTTTTGTCCGAAAATTGTCTGGTTTTTCGACAAGACACTTGGCAAGCTGTTTAGACGCCTATTGTCTGAATATTTCTGGTTTTTCGTCTAGACGTCTGGTTTCTCGTCTAGACACTTGGCAAGCTGTCTAGACGCCTATTGTCTGAAAATTATCTGGTTTTTCGTCTAAGTGTCTGGTTTTCTGTCTAGAAGTCTGGCAAGCTGTCTAGACGCCTATTGTTTGAAAATTGTCTGGTTTTTCGTCTAGACGTCTGGTTTTCTGTGTAGACGTCTGGCAAGCTGTCTAGACACCTATTGTTTGAAAACTGTCTGCATTTCCGTCTGGACGTCTGGTTTTCTGTCTAAACGTCTGGTTTTCATTCTAGACGTATGGTTTTCTGTCAGGACGTTTGTTTAGCTGTATACATGCCTATTGTCTGAAAACTGTCTGGTTTTCCCTCTAGACATTTGGCAACCTGTCTAGACGCCTATTGTCTGAAAACTGTCTGGTTTTCAGTCTAGACACTTGGCAAGCTGTCTAGACTCCTATTGTCTAAAAATTGTCTGGTTTTCCGTCTATACGTCTGGTTTTATGTCTAGACGTCTGGGAAGCTGTCTAGACGCCTATTGTCTGACAATTGTCTGGTTTTCGTCTAAACGTCTTGTTTTCTGTCTAGGAGTCTGGCAAGCTGTCTGGACGGCAAAGGTCTGAAAATTGTCTGTTTTTCGTGTAGAAGTCTTGTTTTCTGTGTAGACGTCTGGCAAGCTGTCTAGACGCCTATTGTTTGAAAACTGACTGCTTTTCCGTCTGGACGTCTGGTTTTCTGTCTAAACGTCTGGTTTTCATTCTAGACGTATGGTTTTCTGTCAGGACGTTTGTTTAGCTGTATACATGCCTATTGTCTGAAAACTGTCTGGTTTTCCGTCTAGACACTTGGCAAGCTGGTTAGACGCCTAATGTCTGAAAACTGTCTGGTTTTCCGTCTAGACACTTGGCAAGCTGTTTAGACGCCTAATGTCTGTAAACTGTCTGGTTTTCCGTCTAGACACTTGGCAACCTGTCTAGACGCCTATTGTCTGAAAACTGTCTGGTTTTCAGTCTAGACACTTGGCAAGCTGTCTAGACTCCTATTGTCTGAAAATTGTCTGGTTTTCCGTCTATACGTCTGGTTTTCTGTCTAGACGTCTGGCAAGCTGTCTAGACGCCTATTGTCTGAAAATTGTCTGGTTTTCGTCTAGAAGTCTTGTTTTCTGTCTAGACGTCTGGCTAGCTGTCTAGACGCTTATTGTCTGAAAATTGTCTGGTTTTCCGTCTATACGTCTGGTTTTCTTCCTAGACGTCTGGCAAGCTGTCTAGACGCCTATTGTTTGAAAACTCTCTGCTTTTCTGTCTGGATGTCTGGTTTTCTGTCTAGAAGTCTGGAAAGCTGTCTAGACGCTTATTGTTTGAAAATTGTCTGGTTTTTCCTCTAGACGTCTGGTTTTCTGTCTAGACGTCTGGCAAGCTGTCTAGACGTCTATTGTTTGAAAACTGTCTGGTTTTCCGTCTAAACGTCTGGTTTTCTGTCTGAACGTATGGTTTTTTGTCAAGACTTTTGTTTAGCTGTATAAATGGTATTGTCTGAAAACTGTCTGGTTTTCCGTCAAGACGTATGGTTTCCTGTCAAGACGTTTGCTTAGCTGTATACACGACTATTATCTGAAAACTGTCTGGTTTTCCGTCTAGACGTCAGGTTTTTCGTCTAGACACTTGGCGAGCTGTTTAGACGCCTATTGTTTGAAAATTATCTGGTTTTTCGTCTAAATGTCTGGTTTTCTGTCTAGAAGTCTGGCAAGCTGTCTAGACGCCTATTGTATGAAAATTTCTGGTTTTTCGTCTAGACGTCTGGTTTCTCGTCTAGACACTTGGCAAGCTGTTTAGACGTCTTTTGTCTGAAAATTGTCTGGTTTTTCGACAAGACACTTGGCAAGCTGTCCAGACGCCTATTGTCTGAAAATTTCTGGTTTTTCGTCTGGACGTCTTGTTTTCCGTCTAAACGTCTGGTTTTCTGTCTAGATGTATGGTTTTTTGTCAAGACTTTTGTTTAGCTGTATAAATGGTATTGTCTGAAAACTGTCTGGTTTTCCGTCAAGACGTATGGTTTCCTGTCAAGACGTTTGCTTAGCTGTATACACGACTATTATCTGAAAACTGTCTGGTTTTCCGTCTAGACGTCAGGTTTTTCGTCTAGACACTTGGCAAGCTGTTTAGACGTCTTTTGTCTGAAAATTTCTGGTTTTTCGTCTGGACGTCTTGTTTTCCGTCTAAACGTCTGGTTTTCTGTCTAGATGTATGGTTTTTTGTCAAGACTTTTGTTTAGCTGTATAAATGGTATTGTCTGAAAACTGTCTGGTTTTCCGTCAAGACGTATGGTTTCCTGTCAAGACGTTTGCTTAGCTGTATACACGACTATTATCTGAAAACTGTCTGGTTTTCCGTCTAGACGTCAGGTTTTTCGTCTAGACACTTGGCAAGCTGTTTAGACGTCTTTTGTCTGAAAATTGTCTGGTTTTTCGACAAGACACTTGGCAAGCTGTCCAGACGCCTATTGTCTGAAAATTTCTGGTTTTTCGTCTAGACGTCTGGTTTCTCGTCTAGACACTTGGCAAGCTGTCTAGACGCCTATTGTCTGAAAATTATCTGGTTTTTCATCTAAATGTCTGGTTTTCTGTCTTGAAGTCTGGCAAGCTGTCAAGACGCCTATTGTTTGAAAACTGACTGCTTTTCCGTCTGGACGTCTGGTTTTCTGTCTAAACGTCTGGTTTTCATTCTAGACGTATGGTTTTCTGTCAGGACGTTTGTTTAGCTGTATACATGCCTATTGTCTGAAAACTGTCTGGTTTTCCGTCTAGACACTTGGCAAGCTGGTTAGACGCCTAATGTCTGAAAACTGTCTGGTTTTCCGTCTAGACACTTGGCAAGCTGTTTAGACGCCTAATGTCTGAAAACTGTCTGGTTTTCCGTCTAGACACTTGGCAACCTGTCTAGACGCCTATTGCCTGAAAACTGTCTGGTTTTCAGTCTAGACACTTGGCAAGCTGTCTAGACTCCTATTGTCTGAAAATTGTCTGGTTTTCCGTCTATACGTCTGGTTTTCCGTCTATACGTCTGGTTTTCTGTCTAGACGTCTGGCAAGCTGTCTAGACGCTTATTGTCTGACAATTGTCTGTTTTTCGTCTAGAAGTCTTGTTTTTTGTCTAGACGTCTGGCTAGCTGTCTAGACGCTAATGGTCTGAAAATTGTCTGGTTTTCCGTCTATACGTCTGGTTTTCTTCCTAGACGTCCGGCAAGCTGTCTAGACGCCTATTGTTTGAAAACTCTCTGCTTTTCTATCTGGATGTCTGGTTTTCTGTCTAGACGTCTGGCAAGCTGTCTAGGCGTCTTTTGTCTGAAAATTGTCTGGTTTTTCGTCTAGACGTCTGGTTTTCTGTCTAGACGCCTATTGTCTGAAAAATGTCTGGCTTTTCGTCTAGACACTTGGCAAGCTGTCTAGAAGCCTATTGTCTGAAAAATGTCTGGCTTTTCGTCTAGACGTCTGTTTTTCTGTCTAGACGTCTAGGTTTCTGTCTAGACGTCTGGCTAGCTGTCTAGACGCTTATTGTCTGAAAATTGTCTGGTTTTCCTTGTATACGTCTTGTTTTCAGTCTAGACGTCTGGAAACCTGTCTAGACGCCTATTGTCTGAAAATTGTCTGGTTTTTTGTCTAGACGTCTGGTCTTTCCTGTAGACGTCTGGCAAGCTGTCTAGACGCCTATTGTCTGAAAATTGTCTGGTTTTCCTTGTATACGTCTTGTTTTCAGTCTAGACGTCTGGAAACCTGTCTAGACGCCTATTGTCTAGAAGTCTGGCAAAATGTCTAGACGCCTATTGTTTGAAAATTGTCTGGTTTTTCGTGTAGACGTCTGGTTTTCTGTCTAGACGTCTGGCACAGCTGTCTAGACACCTATTGTCTGAAAATTGTCGTGTTTTTTGTCTAGACGTCTGGCAAGCTGTCTAGACGCCTATTGTCTGAAAATTGTCTGGTTTTCCTTGTATACGTCTTGTTTTCAGTCTAGACGTCTGGAAACCTGTCTAGACTCCTATTGTCTGAAAATTGGCTGGTTTTTCGTCTAGACGTCTGGCAAGCTGTCTAGACGTCTTTTGTCTGAAAATTGTCTGGTTTTTCGACAAGACACTTGGCAAGCTGTCTAGACGCCTATTGTCTGAAAATTTCTGGTTTTTTGTCTAGACGTATGGTTTCTCGTCTAGACACTTGGCAAGATGTCTAGACGCCTATTGTCTGAAAAATGTCTGGCTTTTCGTCGAGACGTCTGGTTTTCTGTCTAGACGTCTTTTGTCTGAAAATTGTCTGGTTTTTCGTCTAGACACTAGGCAAGCTGTCTAGACGCTTATTGTGTGAAAATTGTTTGGTTTTACTTCTATACGACTGGTTTTCTGTCTAGACGTCTGGCAAGCTGTCTAGACGTCTTTTGTCTGAAAATTGTCTGGTTTTTCGTCTAGACCTCTGGCAAGCTGTCTAGACAACTTTTGTCTGAAAATTGTCTGGTTTTTCGACAAGACACTTGGAAAGCTATCTAGACACCTATTGTCTGAAAATTTCTGGTTTTTCGTCTAGACGTCTGGTTTTTCGTCTAGACACTTGGCAAGCTGTCTAGACGCCTATTGTCTGAAAATTATCTGGTTTTTCGTCTAAGTGTCTGGTTTTCTGTCTAGAAGTCTGGCAAAATGTCTAGACGCCTATTGTTTGAAAATTGTCTGGTTTTTCGTCTAGACGTCTGGTTTTCTGTGTAGACGTCTGGCAAGCTGTCTAGACACCTATTGTTTGAAAACTGTCTGCATTTCCGTCTGGACGTCTGGTTTTCTGTCTAAACGTCTGGTTTTCATTCTAGACGTATGGTTTTCTGTCAGGACGCCTATTGTTTGAAAACTGTCTGCTTTTCTGTCTGGACGTCTGGTTTTCCGACGTCTGGGTTCTCGTCTAGACACTTGGCAAGCTGTCTAGACGCCTATTGTCTAAAAAATGTCTGGCTTTTTGTCTAGACGTCTGGTTTTCTGTCTAGAAGTCTGGCAAGCTGTCTAGACGTCTTTTGTCTGAAAATTGTCTGGTTTTTCGTCTAGACGTCTGGTTTTCTGTCTAGACGTCTGGGTTTCTGTCTAGACGTCTGGCACAGCTGTCTAGACACCTATTGTCTGAAAATTGTCGTGTTTTTTGTCTAGACGTCTGGCAAGCTGTCTAGACGCCTATTGTCTGAAAATTGTCTGGTTTTCCTTGTATACGTCTTGTTTTCAGTCTAGACGTCTGGAAACCTGTCTAGACTCCTATTGTCTAAAAATTGTCTGGTTTTTCGTCTAGACGTCTGGCAAGCTGTCTAGACGTCTTTTGTCTGAAAATTGTCTGGTTTTTCGACAAGACAATTGGCAAGCTGTCTAGACGCCTATTGTCTGAAAATTTCTGATTTTTCGTCTAGACGTCTGGTTTCTCGTCTAGACACTAGGCAAGCTGTGTAGACGCCTGTTGTCTGAAAAAAGTCTGGCTTTTGGTCCAGACGTCTGGTTTTCTGTCTAGACACCTTTTGTCTGAAATTTGTCGTGTGTTTTGTCTAGACGTCTGGCAAGCTGTCTAGACGCCTATTTTCTGAAAATTGTCTGGTTTTCCTTGTATACGTCTTGTTTTCAGTCTAGACGTCTGGATACCTGTCTAGACGCCTATTGTCTGAAAATTGTCTGGTTTTTCGTCTAAACGTCTTGTTTTCTGTCTAGGAGTCTGGCAAGCTGTCTGGACGGCAAAGGTCTGAAAATTGTCTGTTTTTCGTGTAGAAGTCTTGTTTTCTGTGTAGACGTCTGGCAAGCTGTCTAGACGCCTATTGTTTGAAAACTCTCTGCTTTTCTATCTGGATGTCTGGTTTTCTGTCTAGACGTCTGGCAAGCTGTCTAGGCGTCTTTTGTCTGAAAATTGTCTGGTTTTTCGTCTAGACGTCTGGTTTTCTGTCTAGACGCCTATTGTCTGAAAAATGTCTGGCTTTTCGTCTAGACACTTGGCAAGCTGTCTAGAAGCCTATTGTCTGAAAATTGTCTGGTTTTCCTTGTATACGTCTTGTTTTCAGTCTAGACGTCTGGAAACCTGTCTAGACGCCTATTGTCTGAAAATTGTCTGGTTTTTTGTCTAGACGTCTGGTCTTTCCTGTAGACGTCTGGCAAGCTGTCTAGACGCCTATTGTCTGAAAATTGTCTGGTTTTCGTCTAGAAGTCTTGTTTTCTGTCTAGACGTCTGGCTAGCTGTCTAGACGCTTATTGTCTGAAAATTGTCTGGTTTTCCGTCTATACGTCTGGTTTTCTTCCTAGACGTCCGGCAAGCTGTCTAGACGCCTATTGTTTGAAAACTCTCTGCTTTTCTGTCTGGATGTCTGGTTTTCTGTCTAGAAGTCTGGAAAGCTGTCTAGACGCCTATTGTTTGAAAATTGTCTGGTTTTTCCTCTAGACGTCTGGTTTTCTGTCTAGACGTCTGGCAAGCTGTCTAGACGTCTATTGTTTGAAAACTGTCTGGTTTTCCGTCTGGACGTCTTGTTTTCCGTCTAAACGTCTGGTTTTCTGTCTAGACGTATGGTGTTTTGTCAAGACTTTTGTTTAGCTGTATAAATGGTATTGTCTGAAAACTGTCTGGTTTTCCGTCAAGACGTATGGTTTCCTGTCAAGACGTTTGCTTAGCTGTATACACGACTATTATCTGAAAACTGTCTGGTTTTTAGTCTAGACGTCTGGTTTCTCGTCTAGACACTTGGCAAGCTGTCTAGACGTCTTTTGTCTGAAAATTGTCTGGTTTTTCGACAAGACACTTGGCAAACTGTCTAGACGCCTATTGTCTGAAAATTTCTGGTTTTTCGTCTAGACGTCTGGTTTCTCCTCTAGACACTTGGCAAGCTGTCTAGACGCCTATTGTCTGAAAATTATCTGGTTTTTCATCTAAATGTCTGGTTTTCTGTCTCGAAGTCTGGCAAGCTGTCTAGACGCCTATTGTTTGAAAATTGTCTGGTTTTTCGTCTAGACGTCTGGTTTTCTGTGTAGACATCTGGCAAGCTGTCTAGACGCCTATTGTTTAAAACTGACTGCTTTTCCGTCTGGACGTCTTGTTTTCTGTCTAAACGTCTGGTTTTCATTCTAGACGTATGGTTTTCTGTCAGGACGTTTGTTTAGCTGTATACATGCCTATTGTCTGAAAATTGTCTGGTTTTCCGTCTATACGTCTGGTTTTCTTCCTAGACGTCCGGCAAGCTGTCTAGACGCCTATTGTTTGAAAACTCTCTGCTTTTCTGTCTGGATGTCTGGTTTTCTGTCTAGAAGTCTGGAAAGCTGTCTAGACGCCTATTGTTTGAAAATTGTCTGGTTTTTACTCTAGACGTCTGGTTTTCTGTCTAGACGTCTGGCAAGCTGTCTAGACGTCTATTGTTTGAAAACTGTCTGGTTTTCCGTCTGGACGTCTTGTTTTCCGTCTAAACGTCTGGTTTTCTGTCTAGACGTATGGTGTTTTGTCAAGACTTTTGTTTAGCTGTATAAATGGTATTGTCTGAAAACTGTCTGGTTTTCCGTCAAGACGTATGGTTTCCTGTCAAGACGTTTGCTTAGCTGTATACACGACTATTATCTGAAAACTGTCTGGTTTTTAGTCTAGACGTCTGGTTTCTCGTCTAGACACTTGGCAAGCTGTCTAGACGTCTTTTGTCTGAAAATTGTCTGGTTTTTCGACAAGACACTTGGCAAACTGTCTAGACGCCTATTGTCTGAAAATTTCTGGTTTTTCGTCTAGACGTCTGGTTTCTCCTCTAGACACTTGGCAAGCTGTCTAGACGCCTATTGTCTGAAAATTATCTGGTTTTTCATCTAAATGTCTGGTTTTCTGTCTCCAAGTCTGGCAAGCTGTCTAGACGCCTATTGTTTGAAAATTGTCTGGTTTTTCGTCTAGACGTCTGGTTTTCTGTGTAGACATCTGGCAAGCTGTCTAGACGCCTATTGTTTGAAAATTTCTGGTTTTTCGTCTAGACGTCTGGTTTCTCGTCTAGACACTTGGCAAGCTGTCTAGACGCCTATTGTCTGAAAAATGTCTGGCTTTTCGTCGAGACGTCTGGATTTCTGTCTAGACGTCTTTTGTCTGAAAATTGTTTGGTTTTTCGCCTTGACGTCTGGCATACTGTCTAGACGTCTTTTTTCTAAAAATTTTCTGGTTTTTCGACAAGACACTTGGCAAGCTGTCTAGACGCCTATTGTCTGAAAATTTCTGGTTTTTCGTCTAGACGTCTGGTTTCTCGTCTAGACACTTGGCAAGCTGTCTAGACGCCTATTGTCTGAAAAATGTCTGGCTTTTCGTCGAGACGTCTGGTTTTCTGTCTAGACGTCTTTTGTCTGAAAATTGTCTGGTTTTTCGACAAGACACTTGGCAAGCTGTTTAGACGCCTATTGTCTGAATATTTCTGGTTTTTCGTCTAGACGTCCGGTTTCTCGTCTAGACACTTGGCAAGCTGTCTAGACGCCTATTGTCTGAAAATTATCTGGTTTTTCGTCTAAGTGTCTGGTTTTCTGTCTAGAAGTCTGGCAAGCTGTCTAGACGCCTATTGTTTGAAAATTGTCTGGTTTTTCGTCTAGACGTCTGGTTTTCTGTGTAGACGTCTGGCAAGCTGTCTAGACACCTATTGTTTGAAAACTGTCTGCATTTCCGTCTGGACGTCTGGTTTTCTGTCTAAACGTCTGGTTTTCATTCTAGACGTATGGTTTTCTGTCAGGACGTTTGTTTAGCTGTATACATGCCTATTGTCTGAAAACTGTCTGGTTTTCCCTCTAGACATTTGGCAACCTGTCTAGACGCCTATTGTCTGAAAACTGTCTGGTTTTCAGTCTAGACACTTGGCAAGCTGTCTAGACTCCTATTGTCTAAAAATTGTCTGGTTTTCCGTCTATACGTCTGGTTTTATGTCTAGACGTCTGGGAAGCTGTCTAGACGCCTATTGTCTGACAATTGTCTGGTTTTCGTCTAAACGTCTTGTTTTCTGTCTAGGAGTCTGGCAAGCTGTCTGGACGGCAAAGGTCTGAAAATTGTCTGTTTTTCGTGTAGAAGTCTTGTTTTCTGTGTAGACGTCTGGCAAGCTGTCTAGACGCCTATTGTTTGAAAACTGACTGCTTTTCCGTCTGGACGTCTGGTTTTCTGTCTAAACGTCTGGTTTTCATTCTAGACGTATGGTTTTCTGTCAGGACGTTTGTTTAGCTGTATACATGCCTATTGTCTGAAAACTGTCTGGTTTTCCGTCTAGACACTTGGCAAGCTGGTTAGACGCGTAATGTCTGAAAACTGTCTGGTTTTCCGTCTAGACACTTGGCAAGCTGTTTAGACGCCTAATGTCTGTAAACTGTCTGGTTTTCCGTCTAGACACTTGGCAACCTGTCTAGACGCCTATTGTCTGAAAACTGTCTGGTTTTCAGTCTAGACACTTGGCAAGCTGTCTAGACTCCTATTGTCTGAAAATTGTCTGGTTTTCCGTCTATACGTCTGGTTTTCTGTCTAGACGTCTGGCAAGCTGTCTAGACGCCTATTGTCTGAAAATTGTCTGGTTTTCGTCTAGAAGTTTTGTTTTCTGTCTAGACGTCTGGCTAGCTGTCTAGACGCTTATTGTCTGAAAATTGTCTGGTTTTCCGTCTATACGTCTGGTTTTCTTCCTAGACGTCTGGCAAGCTGTCTAGACGCCTATTGTTTGAAAACTCTCTGCTTTTCTGTCTGGATGTCTGGTTTTCTGTCTAGAAGTCTGGAAAGCTGTCTAGACGTCTATTGTTTGAAAACTGTCTGGTTTTCCGTCTAAACGTCTGGTTTTCTGTCTGAACGTATGGTTTTTTGTCAAGACTTTTGTTTAGCTGTATAAATGGTATTGTCTGAAAACTGTCTGGTTTTCCGTCAAGACGTATGGTTTCCTGTCAAGACGTTTGCTTAGCTGTATACACGACTATTATCTGAAAACTGTCTGGTTTTCCGTCTAGACGTCAGGTTTTTCGTCTAGACACTTGGCGAGCTGTTTAGACGCCTATTGTTTGAAAATTATCTGGTTTTTCGTCTAAATGTCTGGTTTTCTGTCTAGAAGTCTGGCAAGCTGTCTAGACGCCTATTGTATGAAAATTTCTGGTTTTTCGTCTAGACGTCTGGTTTCTCGTCTAGATACTTGGCAAGCTGTTTAGACGTCTTTTGTCTGAAAATTGTCTGGTTTTTCGACAAGACACTTGGCAAGCTGTCCAGACGCCTATTGTCTGAAAATTTCTGGTTTTTCGTCTGGACGTCTTGTTTTCTGTCTAAACGTCTGGTTTTCTGTCTAGATGTATGGTTTTTTGTCAAGACTTTTGTTTAGCTGTATAAATGGTATTGTCTGAAAACTGTCTGGTTTTCCGTCAAGACGTATGGTTTCCTGTCAAGACGTTTGCTTAGCTGTATACACGACTATTATCTGAAAACTGTCTGGTTTTCCGTCTAGACGTCAGGTTTTTCGTCTAGACACTTGGCAAGCTGTTTAGACGTCTTTTGTCTGAAAATTTCTGGTTTTTCGTCTGGACGTCTTGTTTTCCGTCTAAACGTCTGGTTTTCTGTCTAGATGTATGGTTTTTTGTCAAGACTTTTGTTTAGCTGTATAAATGGTATTGTCTGAAAACTGTCTGGTTTTCCGTCAAGACGTATGGTTTCCTGTCAAGACGTTTGCTTAGCTGTATACACGACTATTATCTGAAAACTGTCTGGTTTTCCGTCTAGACGTCAGGTTTTTCGTCTAGACACTTGGCAAGCTGTTTAGACGTCTTTTGTCTGAAAATTGTCTGGTTTTTCGACAAGACACTTGGCAAGCTGTCCAGACGCCTATTGTCTGAAAATTTCTGGTTTTTCGTCTAGACGTCTGGTTTCTCGTCTAGACACTTGGCAAGCTGTCTAGACGCCTATTGTCTGAAAATTATCTGGTTTTTCATCTAAATGTCTGGTTTTCTGTCTTGAAGTCTGGCAAGCTGTCAAGACGCCTATTGTTTGAAAACTGACTGCTTTTCCGTCTGGACGTCTGGTTTTCTGTCTAAACGTCTGGTTTTCATTCTAGACGTATGGTTTTCTGTCAGGACGTTTGTTTAGCTGTATACATGCCTATTGTCTGAAAACTGTCTGGTTTTCCGTCTAGACACTTGGCAAGCTGGTTAGACGCCTAATGTCTGAAAACTGTCTGGTTTTCCGTCTAGACACTTGGCAAGCTGTTTAGACGCCTAATGTCTGAAAACTGTCTGGTTTTCCGTCTAGACACTTGGCAACCTGTGTAGACGCCTATTGCCTGAAAACTGTCTGGTTTTCAGTCTAGACACTTGGCAAGCTGTCTAGACTCCTATTGTCTGAAAATTGTCTGGTTTTCCGTCTATACGTCTGGTTTTCCGTCTATACGTCTGGTTTTCTGTCTAGACGTCTGGCAAGCTGTCTAGACGCTTATTGTCTGACAATTGTCTGTTTTTCGCCTAGAAGTCTTGTTTTCTGTCTAGACGTCTGGCTAGCTGTCTAGACGCTAATGGTCTGAAAATTGTCTGGTTTTCCGTCTATACGTCTGGTTTTCTTCCTAGACGTCCGGCAAGCTGTCTAGACGCCTATTGTTTGAAAACTCTCTGCTTTTCTATCTGGATGTCTGGTTTTCTGTCTAGACGTCTGGCAAGCTGTCTAGGCGTCTTTTGTCTGAAAATTGTCTGGTTTTTTGTCTAGACGTCTGGTCTTTCCTGTAGACGTCTGGCAAGCTGTCTAGACGCCTATTGTCTGAAAATTGTCTGGTTTTCCTTGTATACGTCTTGTTTTCAGTCTAGACGTCTGGAAACCTGTCTAGACGCCTATTGTCTAGAAGTCTGGCAAAATGTCTAGACGCCTATTGTTTGAAAATTGTCTGGTTTTTCGTGTAGACGTCTGGTTTTCTGTCTAGACGTCTGGCACAGCTGTCTAGACACCTATTGTCTGAAAATTGTCGTGTTTTTTGTCTAGACGTCTGGCAAGCTGTCTAGACGCCTATTGTCTGAAAATTGTCTGGTTTTCCTTGTATACGTCTTGTTTTCAGTCTAGACGTCTGGAAACCTGTCTAGACTCCTATTGTCTGAAAATTGGCTGGTTTTTCGTCTAGACGTCTGGCAAGCTGTCTAGACGTCTTTTGTCTGAAAATTGTCTGGTTTTTCGACAAGACACTTGGCAAGCTGTCTAGACGCCTATTGTCTGAAAATTTCTGATTTTTCGTCTAGACGTCTGGTTTCTCGTCTAGACACTAGGCAAGCTGTGTAGACGCCTGTTGTCTGAAAAAAGTCTGGCTTTTGGTCCAGACGTCTGGTTTTCTGTCTAGACACCTTTTGTCTGAAAATTGTCGTGTGTTTTGTCTAGACGTCTGGTCTTTCCTCTAGACGTCTGGCAAGCTGTCTAGACGCCTATTTTCTGAAAATTGTCTGGTTTTCCTTGTATACGTCTTGTTTTCAGTCTAGACGTCTGGATACCTGTCTAGACGCCTATTGTCTGAAAATTGTCTGGTTTTTCGTCTACACTTCTGGCAAGCTGTCTAGACGTCTTTTGACTGAAAATTGGCTGGTTTTTCGACAAGACACTTGGCAAGCTGTCTAGACGCCTATTGTCTGAAAATTTCTGGTTTTTTGTCTAGACCTATGGTTTCTCGTCTAGACACTTGGCAAGATGTCTAGACGCCTATTGTCTGAAAAATGTCTGGCTTTTCGTCGAGACGTCTGGTTTTCTGTCTAGACGTCTTTTGTCTGAAAATTGTCTGGTTTTTCGTCTAGACACTAGGCAAGCTGTCTAGACGCTTATTGTGTGAAAATTGTTTGGTTTTACTTCTATACGACTGGTTTTCTGTCTAGACGTCTGGCAAGCTGTCTAGACGTCTTTTGTCTGAAAATTGTCTGGTTTTTCGTCTAGACCTCTGGCAAGCTGTCTAGACATCTTTTGTCTGAAAATTGTCTGGTTTTTCGACAAGACACTTGGAAAGCTATCTAGACACCTATTGTCTGAAAATTTCTGGTTTTTCGTCTAGACGTCTGGTTTTTCGTCTAGACACTTGGCAAGCTGTCTAGACGCCTATTGTCTGAAAATTATCTGGTTTTTCGTCTAAGTGTCTGGTTTTCTGTCTAGAAGTCTGGCAAGCTGTCTAGACGCCTATTGTTTGAAAATTGTCTGGTTTTTCGTCTAGACGTCTGGTTTTCTGTGTAGACATCTGGCAAGCTGTCTAGACGCCTATTGTTTGAAAATTTCTGGTTTTTCGTCTAGACGTCTGGTTTCTCGTCTAGACACTTGGCAAGCTGTCTAGACGCCTATTGTCTGAAAAATGTCTGGCTTTTCGTCGAGACGTCTGGATTTCTGTCTAGACGTCTTTTGTCTGAAAATTGTCTGGTTTTTCGCCTTGACGTCTGGCATACTGTCTAGACGTCTTTTTTCTGAAAATTTTCTGGTTTTTCGACAAGACACTTGGCAAGCTGTCTAGACGCCTATTGTCTGAAAATTTCTGGTTTTTCGTCTAGACGTCTGGTTTCTTGTCTAGACACTTGGCAAGCTGTCTAGACGCCTATTGTCTGAAAAATGTCTGGCTTTTCGTCGAGACGTCTGGTTTTCTGTCTAGACGTCTTTTGTCTGAAAATTGTCTGGTTTTTCGACAAGACACTTGGCAAGCTGTTTAGACGCCTATTGTCTGAATATTTCTGGTTTTTCGTCTAGACGTCTGGTTTCTCGTCTAGACACTTGGCAAGCTGTCTAGACGCCTATTGTCTGAAAATTATCTGGTTTTTCGTCTAAGTGTCTGGTTTTCTGTCTAGAAGTCTGGCAAGCTGTCTAGATGCCTATTGTTTGAAAATTGTCTGGTTTTTCGTCTAGACGTCTGGTTTTCTGTATAGACGTCTGGCAAGCTGTCTAGACACCTATTGTTTGAAAACTGTCTGCATTTCCGTCTGGACGTCTGGTTTTCTGTCTAAACGTCTGGTTTTCATTCTAGACGTATGGTTTTCTGTCAGGACGTTTGTTTAGCTGTATACATGCCTATTGTCTGAAAACTGTCTGGTTTTCCCTCTAGACATTTGGCAACCTGTCTAGACGCCTATTGTCTGAAAACTGTCTGGTTTTCAGTCTAGACACTTGGCAAGCTGTCTAGACTCCTATTGTCTAAAAATTGTCTGGTTTTCCGTCTATACGTCTGGTTTTATGTCTAGACGTCTGGGAAGCTGTCTAGACGCCTATTGTCTGACAATTGTCTGGTTTTCGTCTAAACGTCTTGTTTTCTGTCTAGGAGTCTGGTTTTCTGTCTAGACGTCTTTTGTCTGAAAATTGTCTGGTTTTTCGACAAGACACTTGGCAAGCTGTTTAGACGCCTATTGTCTGAATATTTCTGGTTTTTCGTCTAGACGTCTGGTTTCTCGTCTAGACACTTGGCAAGCTGTCTAGACGCCTATTGTCTGAAAATTATCTGGTTTTTCGTCTAAGTGTCTGGTTTTCTGTCTAGAAGTCTGGCAAGCTGTCTAGATGCCTATTGTTTGAAAATTGTCTGGTTTTTCGTCTAGACGTCTGGTTTTCTGTGTAGACGTCTGGCAAGCTGTCTAGACACCTATTGTTTGAAAACTGTCTGCATTTCCGTCTGGACGTCTGGTTTTCTGTCTAAACGTCTGGTTTTCATTCTAGACGTATGGTTTTCTGTCAGGACGTTTGTTTAGCTGTATACATGCCTATTGTCTGAAAACTGTCTGGTTTTCCCTCTAGACATTTGGCAACCTGTCTAGACGCCTATTGTCTGAAAACTGTCTGGTTTTCAGTCTAGACACTTGGCAAGCTGTCTAGACTCCTATTGTCTAAAAATTGTCTGGTTTTCCGTCTATACGTCTGGTTTTATGTCTAGACGTCTGGGAAGCTGTCTAGACGCCTATTGTCTGACAATTGTCTGGTTTTCGTCTAAACGTCTTGTTTTCTGTCTAGGAGTCTGGCAAGCTGTCTGGACGGCAAAGGTCTGAAAATTGTCTGTTTTTCGTGTAGAAGTCTTGTTTTCTGTGTAGACGTCTGGCAAGCTGTCTAGACGCCTATTGTTTGAAAACTGACTGCTTTTCCGTCTGGACGTCTGGTTTTCTGTCTAAACGTCTGGTTTTCATTCTAGACGTATGGTTTTCTGTCAGGACGTTTGTTTAGCTGTATACATGCCTATTGTCTGAAAACTGTCTGGTTTTCCGTCTAGACACTTGGCAAGCTGGTTAGACGCCTAATGTCTGAAAACTGTCTGGTTTTCCGTCTAGACACTTGGCAAGCTGTTTAGACGCCTAATGTCTGTAAACTGTCTGGTTTTCCGTCTAGACACTTGGCAACCTGTCTAGACGCCTATTGTCTGAAAACTGTCTGGTTTTCAGTCTAGACACTTGGCAAGCTGTCTAGACTCCTATTGTCTGAAAATTGTCTGGTTTTCCGTCTATACGTCTGGTTTTCTGTCTAGACGTCTGGCAAGCTGTCTAGACGCCTATTGTCTGAAAATTGTCTGGTTTTCGTCTAGAAGTCTTGTTTTCTGTCTAGACGTCTGGCTAGCTGTCTAGACGCTTATTGTCTGAAAATTGTCTGGTTTTCCGTCTATACGTCTGGTTTTCTTCCTAGACGTCTGGCAAGCTGTCTAGACGCCTATTGTTTGAAAACTCTCTGCTTTTCTGTCTGGATGTCTGGTTTTCTGTCTAGAAGTCTGGAAAGCTGTCTAGACGTCTATTGTTTGAAAACTGTCTGGTTTTCCGTCTAAACGTCTGGTTTTCTGTCTGAACGTATGGTTTTTTGTCAAGACTTTTGTTTAGCTGTATAAATGGTATTGTCTGAAAACTGTCTGGTTTTCCGTCAAGACGTATGGTTTCCTGTCAAGACGTTTGCTTAGCTGTATACACGACTATTATCTGAAAACTGTCTGGTTTTCCGTCTAGACGTCAGGTTTTTCGTCTAGACACTTGGCGAGCTGTTTAGACGCCTATTGTTTGAAAATTATCTGGTTTTTCGTCTAAATGTCTGGTTTTCTGTCTAGAAGTCTGGCAAGCTGTCTAGACGCCTATTGTATGAAAATTTCTGGTTTTTCGTCTAGACGTCTGGTTTCTCGTCTAGATACTTGGCAACCTGTTTAGACGTCTTTTGTCTGAAAATTGTCTGGTTTTTCGACAAGACACTTGGCAAGCTGTCCAGACGCCTATTGTCTGAAAATTTCTGGTTTTTCGTCTGGACGTCTTGTTTTCTGTCTAAACGTCTGGTTTTCTGTCTAGATGTATGGTTTTTTGTCAAGACTTTTGTTTAGCTGTATAAATGGTATTGTCTGAAAACTGTCTGGTTTTCCGTCAAGACGTATGGTTTCCTGTCAAGACGTTTGCTTAGCTGTATACACGACTATTATCTGAAAACTGTCTGGTTTTCCGTCTAGACGTCAGGTTTTTCGTCTAGACACTTGGCAAGCTGTTTAGACGTCTTTTGTCTGAAAATTTCTGGTTTTTCGTCTGGACGTCTTGTTTTCCGTCTAAACGTCTGGTTTTCTGTCTAGATGTATGGTTTTTTGTCAAGACTTTTGTTTAGCTGTATAAATGGTATTGTCTGAAAACTGTCTGGTTTTCCGTCAAGACGTATGGTTTCCTGTCAAGACGTTTGCTTAGCTGTATACACGACTATTATCTGAAAACTGTCTGGTTTTCCGTCTAGACGTCAGGTTTTTCGTCTAGACACTTGGCAAGCTGTTTAGACGTCTTTTGTCTGAAAATTGTCTGGTTTTTCGACAAGACACTTGGCAAGCTGTCCAGACGCCTATTGTCTGAAAATTTCTGGTTTTTCGTCTAGACGTCTGGTTTCTCGTCTAGACACTTGGCAAGCTGTCTAGACGCCTATTGTCTGAAAATTATCTGGTTTTTCATCTAAATGTCTGGTTTTCTGTCTTGAAGTCTGGCAAGCTGTCAAGACGCCTATTGTTTGAAAACTGACTGCTTTTCCGTCTGGACGTCTGGTTTTCTGTCTAAACGTCTGGTTTTCATTCTAGACGTATGGTTTTCTGTCAGGACGTTTGTTTAGCTGTATACATGCCTATTGTCTGAAAACTGTCTGGTTTTCCGTCTAGACACTTGGCAAGCTGGTTAGACGCCTAATGTCTGAAAACTGTCTGGTTTTCCGTCTAGACACTTGGCAAGCTGTTTAGACGCCTAATGTCTGAAAACTGTCTGGTTTTCCGTCTAGACACTTGGCAACCTGTCTAGACGCCTATTGCCTGAAAACTGTCTGGTTTTCAGTCTAGACACTTGGCAAGCTGTCTAGACTCCTATTGTCTGAAAATTGTCTGGTTTTCCGTCTATACGTCTGGTTTTCCGTCTATACGTCTGGTTTTCTGTCTAGACGTCTGGCAAGCTGTCTAGACGCTTATTGTCTGACAATTGTCTGTTTTTCGTCTAGAAGTCTTGTTTTCTGTCTAGACGTCTGGCTAGCTGTCTAGACGCTAATGGTCTGAAAATTGTCTGGTTTTCCGTCTATACGTCTGGTTTTCTTCCTAGACGTCCGGCAAGCTGTCTAGACGCCTATTGTTTGAAAACTCTCTGCTTTTCTATCTGGATGTCTGGTTTTCTGTCTAGACGTCTGGCAAGCTGTCTAGGCGTCTTTTGTCTGAAAATTGTCTGGTTTTTTGTCTAGACGTCTGGTCTTTCCTGTAGACGTCTGGCAAGCTGTCTAGACGCCTATTGTCTGAAAATTGTCTGGTTTTCCTTGTATACGTCTTGTTTTCAGTCTAGACGTCTGGAAACCTGTCTAGACGCCTATTGTCTAGAAGTCTGGCAAAATGTCTAGACGCCTATTGTTTGAAAATTGTCTGGTTTTTCGTGTAGACGTCTGGTTTTCTGTCTAGACGTCTGGCACAGCTGTCTAGACACCTATTGTCTGAAAATTGTCGTGTTTTTTGTCTAGACGTCTGGCAAGCTGTCTAGACGCCTATTGTCTGAAAATTGTCTGGTTTTCCTTGTATACGTCTTGTTTTCAGTCTAGACGTCTGGAAACCTGTCTAGACTCCTATTGTCTGAAAATTGGCTGGTTTTTCGTCTAGACGTCTGGCAAGCTGTCTAGACGTCTTTTGTCTGAAAATTGTCTGGTTTTTCGACAAGACACTTGGCAAGCTGTCTAGACGCCTATTGTCTGAAAATTTCTGATTTTTCGTCTAGACGTCTGGTTTCTCGTCTAGACACTAGGCAAGCTGTGTAGACGCCTGTTGTCTGAAAAAAGTCTGGCTTTTGGTCCAGACGTCTGGTTTTCTGTCTAGACACCTTTTGTCTGAAAATTGTCGTGTGTTTTGTCTAGACGTCTGGTCTTTCCTCTAGACGTCTGGCAAGCTGTCTAGACGCCTATTTTCTGAAAATTGTCTGGTTTTCCTTGTATACGCCTTGTTTTCAGTCTAGACGTCTGGATACCTGTCTAGACGCCTATTGTCTGAAAATTGTCTGGTTTTTCGTCTACACTTCTGGCAAGCTGTCTAGACGTCTTTTGACTGAAAATTGGCTGGTTTTTCGACAAGACACTTGGCAAGCTGTCTAGACGCCTATTGTCTGAAAATTTCTGGTTTTTTGTCTAGACGTATGGTTTCTCGTCTAGACACTTGGCAAGATGTCTAGACGCCTATTGTCTGAAAAATGTCTGGCTTTTCGTCGAGACGTCTGGTTTTCTGTCTAGACGTCTTTTGTCTGAAAATTGTCTGGTTTTTCGTCTAGACACTAGGCAAGCTGTCTAGACGCTTATTGTGTGAAAATTGTTTGGTTTTACTTCTATACGACTGGTTTTCTGTCTAGACGTCTGGCAAGCTGTCTAGACGTCTTTTGTCTGAAAATTGTCTGGTTTTTCGTCTAGACCTCTGGCAAGCTGTCTAGACATCTTTTGTCTGAAAATTGTCTGGTTTTTCGACAAGACACTTGGAAAGCTATCTAGACACCTATTGTCTGAAAATTTCTGGTTTTTCGTCTAGACGTCTGGTTTTTCGTCTAGACACTTGGCAAGCTGTCTAGACGCCTATTGTCTGAAAATTATCTGGTTTTTCGTCTAAGTGTCTGGTTTTCTGTCTAGAAGTCTGGCAAAATGTCTAGACGCCTATTGTTTGAAAATTGTCTGGTTTTTCGTCTAGACGTCTGGTTTTCTGTGTAGACGTCTGGCAAGCTGTCTAGACACCTATTGTTTGAAAACTGTCTGCATTTCCGTCTGGACGTCTGGTTTTCTGTCTAAACGTCTGGTTTTCATTCTAGACGTATGGTTTTCTGTCAGGACGCCTATTGTTTGAAAACTGTCTGCTTTTCTGTCTGGACGTCTGGTTTTCCGACGTCTGGGTTCTCGTCTAGACACTTGGCAAGCTGTCTAGACGCCTATTGTCTAAAAAATGTCTGGCTTTTTGTCTAGACGTATGGTTTTCTGTCTAGACGTCTGGCAAGCTGTCTAGACGTCTTTTGTCTGAAAATTGTCTGGTTTTTCGTCTAGACGTCTGGTTTTCTGTCTAGACGTCTAGGTTTCTGTCTAGACGTCTGGCACAGCTGTCTAGACACCTATTGTCTGAAAATTGTCGTGTTTTTTGTCTAGACGTCTGGCAAGCTGTCTAGACGCCTATTGTCTGAAAATTGTCTGGTTTTCCTTGTATACGTCTTGTTTTCAGTCTAGACGTCTGGAAACCTGTCTAGACTCCTATTGTCTGAAAATTGTCTGGTTTTTCGTCTAGACGTCTGGCAAGCTGTCTAGACGTCTTTTGTCTGAAAATTGTCTGGTTTTTCGACAAGACAATTGGCAAGCTGTCTAGACGCCTATTGTCTGAAAATTTCTGATTTTTCGTCTAGACGTCTGGTTTCTCGTCTAGACACTAGGCAAGCTGTGTAGACGCCTGTTGTCTGAAAAAAGTCTGGCTTTTGGTCCAGACGTCTGGTTTTCTGTCTAGACACCTTTTGTCTGAAAATTGTCGTGTGTTTTGTCTAGACGTCTGGCAAGCTGTCTAGACGCCTATTTTCTGAAAATTGTCTGGTTTTCCTTGTATACGTCTTGTTTTCAGTCTAGACGTCTGGATACCTGTCTAGACGCCTATTGTCTGAAAATTGTCTGGTTTTTCGTCTAAACGTCTTGTTTTCTGTCTAGGAGTCTGGCAAGCTGTCTGGACGGCAAAGGTCTGAAAATTGTCTGTTTTTCGTGTAGAAGTCTTGTTTTCTGTGTAGACGTCTGGCAAGCTGTCTAGACGCCTATTGTTTGAAAACTCTCTGCTTTTCTATCTGGATGTCTGGTTTTCTGTCTAGACGTCTGGCAAGCTGTCTAAGCGTCTTTTGTCTGAAAATTGTCTGGTTTTTCGTCTAGACGTCTGGTTTTCTGTCTAGACGCCTATTGTCTGAAAAATGTCTGGCTTTTCGTCTAGACACTTGGCAAGCTGTCTAGAAGCCTATTGTCTGAAAATTGTCTGGTTTTCCTTGTATACGTCTTGTTTTCAGTCTAGACGTCTGGAAACCTGTCTAGACGCCTATTGTCTGAAAATTGTCTGGTTTTTTGTCTAGACGTCTGGTCTTTCCTGTAGACGTCTGGCAAGCTGTCTAGACGCCTATTGTCTGAAAATTGTCTGGTTTTCGTCTAGAAGTCTTGTTTTCTGTCTAGACGTCTGGCTAGCTGTCTAGACGCTTATTGTCTGAAAATTGTCTGGTTTTCCGTCTATACGTCTGGTTTTCTTCCTAGACGTCCGGCAAGCTGTCTAGACGCCTATTGTTTGAAAACTCTCTGCTTTTCTGTCTGGATGTCTGGTTTTCTGTCTAGAAGTCTGGAAAGCTGTCTAGACGCCTATTGTTTGAAAATTGTCTGGTTTTTCCTCTAGACGTCTGGTTTTCTGTCTAGACGTCTGGCAAGCTGTCTAGACGTCTATTGTTTGAAAACTGTCTGGTTTTCCATCTGGACGTCTTGTTTTCCGTCTAAACGTCTGGTTTTCTGTCTAGACGTATGGTGTTTTGTCAAGACTTTTGTTTAGCTGTATAAATGGTATTGTCTGAAAACTGTCTGGTTTTCCGTCAAGACGTATGGTTTCCTGTCAAGACGTTTGCTTAGCTGTATACACGACTATTATCTGAAAACTGTCTGGTTTTTAGTCTAGACGTCTGGTTTCTCGTCTAGACACTTGGCAAGCTGTCTAGACGCCTATTGTCTGAAAAATGTCTGGCTTTTCGTCGAGACGTCTGGATTTCTGTCTAGACGTCTTTTGTCTGAAAATTGTCTGGTTTTTCGCCTTGACGTCTGGCATACTGTCTAGACGTCTTTTTTCTGAAAATTTTCTGGTTTTTCGACAAGACACTTGGCAAGCTGTCTAGACGCCTATTGTCTGAAAATTTCTGGTTTTTCGTCTAGACGTCTGGTTTCTCGTCTAGACACTTGGCAAGCTGTCTAGACGCCTATTGTCTGAAAAATGTCTGGCTTTTCGTCGAGACGTCTGGTTTTCTGTCTAGACGTCTTTTGTCTGAAAATTGTCTGGTTTTTCGACAAGACACTTGGCAAGCTGTTTAGACGCCTATTGTCTGAATATTTCTGGTTTTTCGTCTAGACGTCTGGTTTCTCGTCTAGACACTTGGCAAGCTGTCTAGACGCCTATTGTCTGAAAATTATCTGGTTTTTCGTCTAAATGTCTGGTTTTCTGTCTAGAAGTCTGGCAAGCTGTCTAGACGCCTATTGTTTGAAAATTGTCTGGTTTTCTGTCTAGACGTCTAGGTTTCTGTCTAGACGTCTGGCAAGCTGTCTAGACACCTATTGTTTGAAAACTGTCTGCATTTCCGTCTGGACGTCTGGTTTTCTGTCTAAACGTCTGGTTTTCATTCTAGACGTATGGTTTTCTGTCAGGACGTTTGTTTAGCTGTATACATGCCTATTGTCTGAAAACTGTCTGGTTTTCCCTCTAGACATTTGGCAACCTGTCTAGACGCCTATTGTCTGAAAACTGTCTGGTTTTCAGTCTAGACACTTGGCAAGCTGTCTAGACTCCTATTGTCTAAAAATTGTCTGGTTTTCCGTCTATACGTCTGGTTTTATGTCTAGACGTCTGGGAAGCTGTCTAGACGCCTATTGTCTGACAATTGTCTGGTTTTCGTCTAAACGTCTTGTTTTCTGTCTAGGAGTCTGGCAAGCTGTCTGGACGGCAAAGGTCTGAAAATTGTCTGTTTTTCGTGTAGAAGTCTTGTTTTCTGTGTAGACGTCTGGCAAGCTGTCTAGACGCCTATTGTTTGAAAACTGACTGCTTTTCCGTCTGGACGTCTGGTTTTCTGTCTAAACGTCTGGTTTTCATTCTAGACGTATGGTTTTCTGTCAGGACGTTTGTTTAGCTGTATACATGCCTATTGTCTGAAAACTGTCTGGTTTTCCGTCTAGACACTTGGCAAGCTGGTTAGACGCCTAATGTCTGAAAACTGTCTGGTTTTCCGTCTAGACACTTGGCAAGCTGTTTAGACGCCTAATGTCTGTAAACTGTCTGGTTTTCCGTCTAGACACTTGGCAACCTGTCTAGACGCCTATTGTCTGAAAACTGTCTGGTTTTCAGTCTAGACACTTGGCAAGCTGTCTAGACTCCTATTGTCTGAAAATTGTCTGGTTTTCCGTCTATACGTCTGGTTTTCTGTCTAGACGTCTGGCAAGCTGTCTAGACGCCTATTGTCTGAAAATTGTCTGGTTTTCGTCTAGAAGTCTGGTTTTCTGTCTAGACGTCTGGCTAGCTGTCTAGACGCTTATTGTCTGAAAATTGTCTGGTTTTCCGTCTATACGTCTGGTTTTCTTCCTAGACGTCTGGCAAGCTGTCTAGACGCCTATTGTTTGAAAACTCTCTGCTTTTCTGTCTGGATGTCTGGTTTTCTGTCTAGAAGTCTGGAAAGCTGTCTAGACGTCTATTGTTTGAAAACTGTCTGGTTTTCCGTCTAAACGTCTGGTTTTCTGTCTGAACGTATGGTTTTTTGTCAAGACTTTTGTTTAGCTGTATAAATGGTATTGTCTGAAAACTGTCTGGTTTTCCGTCAAGACGTATGGTTTCCTGTCAAGACGTTTGCTTAGCTGTATACACGACTATTAACTGAAAACTGTCTGGTTTTCAGTCTAGACGTCAGGTTTTTCGTCTAGACAGTTGGCGAGCTGTTTAGACGCCTATTGTTTGAAATTTATCTGGTTTTTCGTCTAAATGTCTGGTTTTCTGTCTAGAAGTCTGGCAAGCTGTCTAGACGCCTATTGTATGAAAATTTCTGGTTTTTCGTCTAGACGTCTGGTTTCTCGTCTAGACACTTGGCAAGCTGTTTAGACGTCTTTTGTCTGAAAATTGTCTGGTTTTTCGACAAGACACTTGGCAAGCTGTCCAGACGCCTATTGTCTGAAAATTTCTGGTTTTTCGTCTGGACGTCTTGTTTTCTGTCTAAACGTCTGGTTTTCTGTCTAGATGTATGGTTTTTTGTCAAGACTTTTGTTTAGCTGTATAAATGGTATTGTCTGAAAACTGTCTGGTTTTCCGTCAAGACGTATGGTTTCCTGTCAAGACGTTTGCTTAGCTGTATACACGACTATTATCTGAAAACTGTCTGGTTTTCCGTCTAGACGTCAGGTTTTTCGTCTAGACACTTGGCAAGCTGTTTAGACGTCTTTTGTCTGAAAATTTCTGGTTTTTCGTCTGGACGTCTTGTTTTCCGTCTAAACGTCTGGTTTTCTGTCTAGATGTATGGTTTTTTGTCAAGACTTTTGTTTAGCTGTATAAATGGTATTGTCTGAAAACTGTCTGGTTTTCCGTCAAGACGTATGGTTTCCTGTCAAGACGTTTGCTTAGCTGTATACACGACTATTATCTGAAAACTGTCTGGTTTTCCGTCTAGACGTCAGGTTTTTCGTCTAGACACTTGGCAAGCTGTTTAGACGTCTTTTGTCTGAAAATTGTCTGGTTTTTCGACAAGACACTTGGCAAGCTGTCCAGACGCCTATTGTCTGAAAATTTCTGGTTTTTCGTCTAGACGTCTGGTTTCTCGTCTAGACACTTGGCAAGCTGTCTAGACGCCTATTGTCTGAAAATTGTCTGGTTTTTCATCTAAACGTCTGGTTTTCTGTCTTGAAGTCTGGCAAGCTGTCAAGACGCCTATTGTTTGAAAACTGACTGCTTTTCCGTCTGGACGTCTGGTTTTCTGTCTAAACGTCTGGTTTTCATTCTAGACGTATGGTTTTCTGTCAGGACGTTTGTTTAGCTGTATACATGCCTATTGTCTGAAAACTGTCTGGTTTTCCGTCTAGACACTTGGCAAGCTGGTTAGACGCCTAATGTCTGAAAACTGTCTGGTTTTCCGTCTAGACACTTGGCAAGCTGTTTAGACGCCTAATGTCTGAAAACTGTCTGGTTTTCCGTCTAGACACTTGGCAACCTGTCTAGACGCCTATTGCCTGAAAACTGTCTGGTTTTCAGTCTAGACACTTGGCAAGCTGTCTAGACTCCTATTGTCTGAAAATTGTCTGGTTTTCCGTCTATACGTCTGGTTTTCCGTCTATACGTCTGGTTTTCTGTCTAGACGTCTGGCAAGCTGTCTAGACGCTTATTGTCTGACAATTGTCTGTTTTTCGTCTAGAAGTCTTGTTTTCTGTCTAGACGTCTGGCTAGCTGTCTAGACGCTAATGGTCTGAAAATTGTCTGGTTTTCCGTCTATACGTCTGGTTTTCTTCCTAGACGTCCGGCAAGCTGTCTAGACGCCTATTGTTTGAAAACTCTCTGCTTTTCTATCTGGATGTCTGGTTTTCTGTCTAGACGTCTGGCAAGCTGTCTAGGCGTCTTTTGTCTGAAAATTGTCTGGTTTTTCGTCTAGACGTCTGGTTTTCTGTCTAGACGCCTATTGTCTGAAAAATGTCTGGCTTTTCGTCTAGACACTTGGCAAGCTGTCTAGAAGCCTATTGTCTGAAAATTGTCTGGTTTTCCTTGTATACGTCTTGTTTTCAGTCTAGACGTCTGGAAACCTGTCTAGACGCCTATTGTCTGAAAATTGTCTGGTTTTTTGTCTAGACGTCTGGTCTTTCCTGTAGACGTCTGGCAAGCTGTCTAGACGCCTATTGTCTGAAAATTGTCTGGTTTTCCATGTATACGTCTTGTTTTCAGTCTAGACGTCTGGAAACCTGTCTAGACGCCTATTGTCTAGAAGTCTGGCAAAATGTCTAGACGCCTATTGTTTGAAAATTGTCTGGTTTTTCGTGTAGACGTCTGGTTTTCTGTCTAGACGTCTGGCACAGCTGTCTAGACACCTATTGTCTGAAAATTGTCTGGTTTTCCTTGTATACGTCTTGTTTTCAGTCTAGACGTCTGGAAACCTGTCTAGACTCCTATTGTCTGAAAATTGGCTGGTTTTTCGTCTAGACGTCTGGCAAGCTGTCTAGACGTCTTTTGTCTGAAAATTGTCTGGTTTTTCGACAAGACACTTGGCAAGCTGTCTAGACGCCTATTGTCTGAAAATTTCTGATTTTTCGTCTAGACGTCTGGTTTCTCGTCTAGACACTAGGCAAGCTGTGTAGACGCCTGTTGTCTGAAAAAAGTCTGGCTTTTGGTCCAGACGTCTGGTTTTCTGTCTAGACACCTTTTGTCTGAAAATTGTCGTGTGTTTTGTCTAGACGTCTGGTCTTTCCTCTAGACGTCTGGCAAGCTGTCTAGACGCCTATTTTCTGAAAATTGTCTGGTTTTCCTTGTATACGTCTTGTTTTCAGTCTAGACGTCTGGATACCTGTCTAGACGCCTATTGTCTGAAAATTGTCTGGTTTTTCGTCTACACTTCTGGCAAGCTGTCTAGACGTCTTTTGACTGAAAATTGGCTGGTTTTTCGACAAGACACTTGGCAAGCTGTCTAGACGCCTATTGTCTGAAAATTTCTGGTTTTTTGTCTAGACGTATGGTTTCTCGTCTAGACACTTGGCAAGATGTCTAGACGCCTATTGTCTGAAAAATGTCTGGCTTTTCGTCGAGACGTCTGCTTTTCTGTCTAGACGTCTTTTGTCTGAAAATTGTCTGGTTTTTCGTCTAGACACTAGGCAAGCTGTCTAGACGCTTATTGTGTGAAAATTGTTTGGTTTTACTTCTATACGACTGGTTTTCTGTCTAGACGTCTGGCAAGCTGTCTAGACGTCTTTTGTCTGAAAATTGTCTGGTTTTTCGTCTAGACCTCTGGCAAGCTGTCTAGACATCTTTTGTCTGAAAATTGTCTGGTTTTTCGACAAGACACTTGGAAAGCTATCTAGACACCTATTGTCTGAAAATTTCTGGTTTTTCGTCTAGACGTCTGGTTTTTCGTCTAGACACTTGGCAAGCTGTCTAGACGCCTATTGTCTGAAAATTATCTGGTTTTTCGTCTAAGTGTCTGGTTTTCTGTCTAGAAGTCTGGCAAAATGTCTAGACGCCTATTGTTTGAAAATTGTCTGGTTTTTCGTCTAGACGTCTGGTTTTCTGTGTAGACGTCTGGCAAGCTGTCTAGACACCTATTGTTTGAAAACTGTCTGCATTTCCGTCTGGACGTCTGGTTTTCTGTCTAAACGTCTGGTTTTCATTCTAGACGTATGGTTTTCTGTCAGGACGCCTATTGTTTGAAAACTGTCTGCTTTTCTGTCTGGACGTCTGGTTTTCCGACGTCTGGGTTCTCGTCTAGACACTTGGCAAGCTGTCTAGACGCCTATTGTCTAAAAAATGTCTGGTTTTCTGTCTAGACGTCTAGGTTTCTGTCTAGACGTCTGGCACAGCTGTCTAGACGCCTATTGTCTGAAAATTGTCTGGTTTTCCTTGTATACGTCTTGTTTTCAGTCTAGACGTCTGGAAACCTGTCTAGACTCCTATTGTCTGAAAATTGTCTGGTTTTTCGTCTAGACGTCTGGCAAGCTGTCTAGACGTCTTTTGTCTGAAAATTGTCTGGTTTTTCGACAAGACAATTGGCAAGCTGTCTAGACGCCTATTGTCTGAAAATTTCTGATTTTTCGTCTAGACGTCTGGTTTCTCGTCTAGACACTAGGCAAGCTGTGTAGACGCCTGTTGTCTGAAAAAAGTCTGGCTTTTGGTCCAGACGTCTGGTTTTCTGTCTAGACACCTTTTGTCTGAAAATTGTCGTGTGTTTTGTCTAGACGTCTGGCAAGCTGTCTAGACGCCTATTTTCTGAAAATTGTCTGGTTTTCCTTGTATACGTCTTGTTTTCAGTCTAGACGTCTGGATACCTGTCTAGACGCCTATTGTCTGAAAATTGTCTGGTTTTTCGTCTAAACGTCTTGTTTTCTGTCTAGGAGTCTGGCAAGCTGTCTGGACGGCAAAGGTCTGAAAATTGTCTGTTTTTCGTGTAGAAGTCTTGTTTTCTGTGTAGACGTCTGGCAAGCTGTCTAGACGCCTATTGTTTGAAAACTCTCTGCTTTTCTATCTGGATGTCTGGTTTTCTGTCTAGACGTCTGGCAAGCTGTCTAGGCGTCTTTTGTCTGAAAATTGTCTGGTTTTTCGTCTAGACGTCTGGTTTTCTGTCTAGACGCCTATTGTCTGAAAAATGTCTGGCTTTTCGTCTAGACACTTGGCAAGCTGTCTAGAAGCCTATTGTCTGAAAATTGTCTGGTTTTCCTTGTATACGTCTTGTTTTCAGTCTAGACGTCTGGAAACCTGTCTAGACGCCTATTGTCTGAAAATTGTCTGGTTTTCTGTCTAGACGTCTGGTCTTTCCTGTAGACGTCTGGCAAGCTGTCTAGACGCCTATTGTCTGAAAATTGTCTGGTTTTCCTTGTATACGTCTTGTTTTCAGTCTAGACGTCTGGAAACCTGTCTAGACGCCTATTGTCTAGAAGTCTGGCAAAATGTCTAGACGCCTATTGTTTGAAAATTGTCTGGTTTTTCGTGTAGACGTCTGGTTTTCTGTGTAGACGTCTGGCAAGCTGTCTAGACACCTATTGTTTGAAAACTGTCTGCATTTCCGTCTGGACGTCTGGTTTTCTGTCTAAACGTCTGGTTTTCATTCTAGACGTATGGTTTTCTGTCAGGACGCCTATTGTTTGAAAACTGTCTGCTTTTCTGTCTGGACGTCTGGTTTTCCGACGTCTGGGTTCTCGTCTAGACACTTGGCAAGCTGTCTAGACGCCTATTGTCTAAAAAATGTCTGGCTTTTTGTCTAGACGTCTGGTTTTCTGTCTAGACGTCTGGCAAGCTGTCTAGACGTCTTTTGTCTGAAAATTGTCTGGTTTTTCGTCTAGACGTCTGGTTTTCTGTCTAGACGTCTAGGTTTCTGTCTAGACGTCTGGCACAGCTGTCTAGACACCTATTGTCTGAAAATTGTCGTGTTTTTTGTCTAGACGTCTGGCAAGCTGTCTAGACGCCTATTGTCTGAAAATTGTCTGGTTTTCCTTGTATACGTCTTGTTTTCAGTCTAGACGTCTGGAAACCTGTCTAGACTCCTATTGTCTGAAAATTGGCTGGTTTTTCGTCTAGACGTCTGGCAAGCTGTCTAGACGTCTTTTGTCTGAAAATTGTCTGGTGTTTCGACAAGACACTTGGCAAGCTATCTAGACGCCTATTGTCTGAAAATTTCTGATTTTTCGTCTAGACGTCTGGTTTCTCGTCTAGACACTAGGCAAGCTGTGTAGACGCCTGTTGTCTGAAAAAAGTCTGGCTTTTGGTCCAGACGTCTGGTTTTCTGTCTAGACACCTTTTGTCTGAAAATTGTCGTGTGTTTTGTCTAGACGTCTGGTCTTTCCTCTAGACGTCTGGCAAGCTGTCTAGACGCCTATTTTCTGAAAATTGTCTGGTTTTCCTTGTATACGTCTTGTTTTCAGTCTAGACGTCTGGATACCTGTCTAGACGCCTATTGTCTGAAAATTGTCTGGTTTTTCGTCTTCACTTCTGGCAAGCTGTCTAGACGTCTTTTGACTGAAAATTGGCTGGTTTTTCGACAAGACACTTGGCAAGCTGTCTAGACGCCTATTGTCTGAAAATTTCTGGTTTTTTGTCTAAACGTCTTGTTTTCTGTCTAGGAGTCTGGCAAGCTGTCTGGACGGCAAAGGTCTGAAAATTGTCTGTTTTTCGTGTAGAAGTCTTGTTTTCTGTGTAGACGTCTGGCAAGCTGTCTAGACGCCTATTGTTTGAAAACTCTCTGCTTTTCTATCTGGATGTCTGGTTTTCTGTCTAGACGTCTGGCAAGCTGTCTAGGCGTCTTTTGTCTGAAAATTGTCTGGTTTTTCGTCTAGACGTCTGGTTTTCTGTCTAGACGCCTATTGTCTGAAAAATGTCTGGCTTTTCGTCTAGACACTTGGCAAGCTGTCTAGAAGCCTATTGTCTGAAAATTGTCTGGTTTTCCTTGTATACGTCTTGTTTTCAGTCTAGACGTCTGGAAACCTGTCTAGACGCCTATTGTCTGAAAATTGTCTGGTTTTTTGTCTAGACGTCTGGTCTTCCCTGTAGACGTCTGGCAAGCTGTCTAGACGCCTATTGTCTGAAAATTGTCTGGTTTTCCTTGTATACGTCTTGTTTTCAGTCTAGACGTCTGGAAACCTGTCTAGACGCCTATTGTCTAGAAGTCTGGCAAAATGTCTAGACGCCTATTGTTTGAAAATTGTCTGGTTTTTCGTGTAGACGTCTGGTTTTCTGTGTAGACGTCTGGCAAGCTGTCTATACACCTATTGTTTGAAAACTGTCTGCATTTCCGTCTGGACGTCTGGTTTTCTGTCTAAACGTCTGGTTTTCATTCTAGACGTATGGTTTTCTGTCAGGACGCCTATTGTTTGAAAACTGTCTGCTTTTCTGTCTGGACGTCTGGTTTTCCGACGTCTGGGTTCTCGTCTAGACACTTGGCAAGCTGTCTAGACGCCTATTGTCTAAAAAATGTCTGGCTTTTTGTCTAGACGTCTGGTTTTCTGTCTAGACGTCTGGCAAGCTGTCTAGACGTCTTTTGTCTGAAAATTGTCTGGTTTTTCGTCTAGACGTCTGGTTTTCTGTCTAGACGTCTAGGTTTCTGTCTAGACGTCTGGCACAGCTGTCTAGACACCTATTGTCTGAAAATTGTCGTGTTTTTTGTCTAGACGTCTGGCAAGCTGTCTAGACGCCTATTGTCTGAAAATTGTCTGGTTTTCCTTGTATACGTCTTGTTTTCAGTCTAGACGTCTGGAAACCTGTCTAGACTCCTATTGTCTGAAAATTGGCTGGTTTTTCGTCTAGACGTCTGGCAAGCTGTCTAGACGTCTTTTGTCTGAAAATTGTCTGGTTTTTCGACAAGACACTTGGCAAGCTATCTAGACGCCTATTGTCTGAAAATTTCTGATTTTTCGTCTAGACGTCTGGTTTCTCGTCTAGACACTAGGCAAGCTGTGTAGACGCCTGTTGTCTGAAAAAAGTCTGGCTTTTGGTCCAGACGTCTGGTTTTCTGTCTAGACACCTTTTGTCTGAAAATTGTCGTGTGTTTTGTCTAGACGTCTGGTCTTTCCTCTAGACGTCTGGCAAGCTGTCTAGACGCCTATTTTCTGAAAATTGTCTGGTTTTCCTTGTATACGTCTTGTTTTCAGTCTAGACGTCTGGATACCTGTCTAGACGCCTATTGTCTGAAAATTGTCTGGTTTTTCGTCTTCACTTCTGGCAAGCTGTCTAGACGTCTTTTGACTGAAAATTGGCTGGTTTTTCGACAAGACACTTGGCAAGCTGTCTAGACGCCTATTGTCTGAAAATTTCTGGTTTTTTGTCTAGACGTATGGTTTCTCGTCTAGACACTTGGCAAGATGTCTAGACGCCTATTGTCTGAAAAATGTCTGGCTTTTCGTCGAGACGTCTGGTTTTCTGTCTAGACGTCTTTTGTCTGAAAATTGTCTGGTTTTTCGTCTAGACACTAGGCAAGCTGTCTAGACGCTTATTGTGTGAAAATTGTTTGGTTTTACTTCTATACGACTGGTTTTCTGTCTAGACGTCTGGCAAGCTGTCTAGACGTCTTTTGTCTGAAAATTGTCTGGTATTTCGTCTAGACCTCTGGCAAGCTGTCTAGACATCTTTTGTCTGAAAATTGTCTGGTTTTTCGACAAGACACTTGGCAAGCTATCTAGACACCTATTGTCTGAAAATTTCTGGTTTTTCGTCTAGACGTCTGGTTTTTCGTCTAGACACTTGGCAAGCTGTCTAGACGCCTATTGTCTGAAAATTATCTGGTTTTTCGTCTAAGTGTCTGGTTTTCTGTCTAGAAGTCTGGCAAAATGTCTAGACGCCTATTGTTTGAAAATTGTCTGGTTTTTCGTGTAGACGTCTGGTTTTCTGTGTAGACGTCTGGCAAGCTGTCTAGACACCTATTGTTTGAAAACTGTCTGCATTTCCGTCTGGACGTCTGGTTTTCTGTCTAAACGTCTGGTTTTCATTCTAGACGTATGGTTTTCTGTCAGGACGCCTATTGTTTGAAAACTGTCTGCTTTTCTGTCTGGACGTCTGGTTTTCCGACGTCTGGGTTCTCGTCTAGACACTTGGCAAGCTGTCTAGACGCCTATTGTCTAAAAAATGTCTGGCTTTTTGTCTAGACGTCTGGTTTTCTGTCTAGACGTCTGGCAAGCTGTCTAGACGTCTTTTGTCTGAAAATTGTCTGGTTTTTCGTCTAGACGTCTGGTTTTCTGTCTAGACGTCTAGGTTTCTGTCTAGACGTCTGGCACAGCTTTCTAGACACCTATTGTCTGAAAATTGTCGTGTTTTTTGTCTAGACGTCTGGCAAGCTGTCTAGACGCCTATTGTCTGAAAATTGTCTGGTTTTCCTTGTATACGTCTTGTTTTCAGTCTAGACGTCTGGAAACCTGTCTAGACTCCTATTGTCTGAAAATTGTCTGGTTTTTCGTCTAGACGTCTGGCAAGCTGTCTAGACGTCTTTTGTCTGAAAATTGTCTGGTTTTTCGACAAGACACTTGGCAAGCTGTCTAGACGCCTATTGTCTGAAAATTTCTGATTTTTCGTCTAGACGTCTGGTTTCTCGTCTAGACACTAGGCAAGCTGTGTAGACGCCTGTTGTCTGAAAAAAGTCTGGCTTTTGGTCCAGACGTCTGGTTTTCTGTCTAGACACCTTTTGTCTGAAAATTGTCGTGTGTTTTGTCTAGACGTCTGGCAAGCTGTCTAGACGCCTATTTTCTGAAAATTGTCTGGTTTTCCTTGTATACGTCTTGTTTTCAGTCTAGACGTTTGGATACCTGTCTAGACGCCTATTGTCTGAAAATTGTCTGGTTTTTCGTCTAAACGTCTTGTTTTCTGTCTAGGAGTCTGGCAAGCTGTCTGGACGGCAAAGGTCTGAAAATTGTCTGTTTTTCGTGTAGAAGTCTTGTTTTCTGTGTAGACGTCTGGCAAGCTGTCTAGACGCCTATTGTTTGAAAACTGACTGCTTTTCCGTCTGGACGTCTGGTTTTCTGTCTAAACGTCTGGTTTTCATTCTAGACGTATGGTTTTCTGTCAGGACGTTTGTTTAGCTGTATACATGCCTATTGTCTGAAAACTGTCTGGTTTTCCGTCTAGACACTTGGCAAGCTGGTTAGACGCCTAATGTCTGAAAACTGTCTGGTTTTCCGTCTAGACACTTGGCAAGCTGTTTAGACGCCTAATGTCTGTAAACTGTCTGGTTTTCCGTCTAGACACTTGGCAACCTGTCTAGACGCCTATTGTCTGAAAACTGTCTGGTTTTCAGTCTAGACACTTGGCAAGCTGTCTAGACTCCTATTGTCTGAAAATTGTCTGGTTTTCCGTCTATACGTCTGGTTTTCTGTCTAGACGTCTGGCAAGCTGTCTAGACGCCTATTGTCTGAAAATTGTCTGGTTTTCGTCTAGAAGTCTTGTTTTCTGTCTAGACGTCTGGCTAGCTGTCTAGACGCTTATTGTCTGAAAATTGTCTGGTTTTCCGTCTATACGTCTGGTTTTCTTCCTAGACGTCTGGCAAGCTGTCTAGACGCCTATTGTTTGAAAACTCTCTGCTTTTCTGTCTGGATGTCTGGTTTTCTGTCTAGAAGTCTGGAAAGCTGTCTAGACGCCTATTGTTTGAAAATTGTCTGGTTTTTCCTCTAGACGTCTGGTTTTCTGTCTAGACGTCTGGCAAGCTGTCTAGACGTCTATTGTTTGAAAACTGTCTGGTTTTCCGTCTAAACGTCTGGTTTTCTGTCTAGACGTATGGTTTTTTGTCAAGACTTTTGTTTAGCTGTATAAATGGTATTGTCTGAAAACTGTCTGGTTTTCCGTCAAGACGTATGGTTTCCTGTCAAGACGTTTGCTTAGCTGTATACACGACTATTATCTGAAAACTGTCTGGTTTTCCGTCTAGACGTGAGGTTTTTCGTCTAGACACTTGGCGAGCTGTTTAGACGCCTATTGTTTGAAAATTATCTGGTTTTTCGTCTAAATGTCTGGTTTTCTTTCTAGAAGTCTGGCAAGCTGTCTAGACGCCTATTGTATGAAAATTTCTGGTTTTTCGTCTAGACGTCTGGTTTCTCGTCTAGACACTTGGCAAGCTGTTTAGACGTCTTTTGTCTGAAAATTGTCTGGTTTTTCGACAAGACACTTGGCAAGCTGTCCAGACGCCTATTGTCTGAAAATTTCTGGTTTTTCGTCTGGACGTCTTGTTTTCCGTCTAAACGTCTGGTTTTCTGTCTAGATGTATGGTTTTTTGTCAAGACTTTTGTTTAGCTGTATAAATGGTATTGTCTGAAAACTGTCTGGTTTTCCGTCAAGACGTATGGTTTCCTGTCAAGACGTTTGCTTAGCTGTATACACGACTATTATCTGAAAACTGTCTGGTTTTCCGTCTAGACGTCAGGTTTTTCGTCTAGACACTTGGCAAGCTGTTTAGACGTCTTTTGTCTGAAAATTGTCTGGTTTTTCGACAAGACACTTGGCAAGCTGTCCAGACGCCTATTGTCTGAAAATTTCTGGTTTTTCGTCTAGACGTCTGGTTTCTCGTCTAGACACTTGGCAAGCTGTCGAGACGCCTATTGTCTGAAAATTATCTGGTTTTTCATCTAAATGTCTGGTTTTCTGTCTTGAAGTCTGGCAAGCTGTCAAGACGCCTATTGTTTGAAAACTGACTGCTTTTCCGTCTGGACGTCTGGTTTTCTGTCTAAACGTCTGGTTTTCATTCTAGACGTATGGTTTTCTGTCAGGACGTTTGTTTAGCTGTATACATGCCTATTGTCTGAAAACTGTCTGGTTTTCCGTCTAGACACTTGGCAAGCTGGTTAGACGCCTAATGTCTGAAAACTGTCTGGTTTTCCGTCTAGACACTTGGCAAGCTGTTTAGACGCCTAATGTCTGAAAACTGTCTGGTTTTCCGTCTAGACACTTGGCAACCTGTCTAGACTCCTATTGTCTGAAAATTGTCTGGTTTTCCGTCTATACGTCTGGTTTTCTGTCTAGACGTCTGGCAAGCTGTCTAGACGCTTATTGTCTGACAATTGTCTGTTTTTCGTCTAGAAGTCTTGTTTTCTGTCTAGACGTCTGGCTAGCTGTCTAGACGCTAATGGTCTGAAAATTGTCTGGTTTTCCGTCTATACGTCTGGTTTTCTTCCTAGACGTCCGGCAAGCTGTCTAGACGCCTATTGTTTGAAAACTCTCTGCTTTTCTATCTGGATGTCTGGTTTTCTGTCTAGACGTCTGGCAAGCTGTCTAGGCGTCTTTTGTCTGAAAATTGTCTGGTTTTTCGTCTAGACGTCTGGTTTTCTGTCTAGACGCCTATTGTCTGAAAAATGTCTGGCTTTTCGTCTAGACACTTGGCAAGCTGTCTAGAAGCCTATTGTCTGAAAATTGTCTGGTTTTCCTTGTATACGTCTTGTTTTCAGTCTAGACGTCTGGAAACCTGTCTAGACGCCTATTGTCTGAAAATTGTCTGGTTTTTTGTCTAGACGTCTGGTCTTTCCTGTAGACGTCTGGCAAGCTGTCTAGACGCCTATTGTCTGAAAATTGTCTGGTTTTCCTTGTATACGTCTTGTTTTCAGTCTAGACGTCTGGAAACCTGTCTAGACGCCTATTGTCTAGAAGTCTGGCAAAATGTCTAGACGCCTATTGTTTGAAAATTGTCTGGTTTTTCGTGTAGACGTCTGGTTTTCTGTGTAGACGTCTGGCAAGCTGTCTAGACACCTATTGTTTGAAAACTGTCTGCATTTCCGTCTGGACGTCTGGTTTTCTGTCTAAACGTCTGGTTTTCATTCTAGACGTATGGTTTTCTGTCAGGACGCCTATTGTTTGAAAACTGTCTGCTTTTCTGTCTGGACGTCTGGTTTTCCGACGTCTGGGTTCTCGTCTAGACACTTGGCAAGCTGTCTAGACGCCTATTGTCTAAAAAATGTCTGGCTTTTTGTCTAGACGTCTGGTTTTCTGTCTAGACGTCTGGCAAGCTGTCTAGACGTCTTTTGTCTGAAAATTGTCTGGTTTTTCGTCTAGACGTCTGGTTTTCTGTCTAGACGTCTAGGTTTCTGTCTAGACGTCTAGGTTTCTGTCTAGACGTCTGGCACAGCTGTCTAGACACCTATTGTCTGAAAATTGTCGTGTTTTTTGTCTAGACGTCTGGCAAGCTGTCTAGACGCCTATTGTCTGAAAATTGTCTGGTTTTCCTTGTATACGTCTTGTTTTCAGTCTAGACGTCTGGAAACCTGTCTAGACTCCTATTGTCTGAAAATTGGCTGGTTTTTCGTCTAGACGTCTGGCAAGCTGTCTAGACGTCTTTTGTCTGAAAATTGTCTGGTTTTTCGACAAGACACTTGGCAAGCTGTCTAGACGCCTATTGTCTGAAAATTTCTGATTTTTCGTCTAGACGTCTGGTTTCTCGTCTAGACACTAGGCAAGCTGTGTAGACGCCTGTTGTCTGAAAAAAGTCTGGCTTTTGGTCCAGACGTCTGGTTTTCTGTCTAGACACCTTTTGTCTGAAAATTGTCGTGTGTTTTGTCTAGACGTCTGGTCTTTCCTCTAGACGTCTGGCAAGCTGTCTAGACGCCTATTTTCTGAAAATTGTCTGGTTTTCCTTGTATACGTCTTGTTTTCAGTCTAGACGTCTGGATACCTGTCTAGACGCCTATTGTCTGAAAATTGTCTGGTTTTTCGTCTACACTTCTGGCAAGCTGTCTAGACGTCTTTTGACTGAAAATTGGCTGGTTTTTCGACAAGACACTTGGCAAGCTGTCTAGACGCCTATTGTCTGAAAATTTCTGGTTTTTTGTCTAGACGTATGGTTTCTCGTCTAGACACTTGGCAAGATGTCTAGACGCCTATTGTCTGAAAAATGTCTGGCTTTTCGTCGAGACGTCTGGTTTTCTGTCTAGACGTCTTTTGTCTGAAAATTGTCTGGTTTTTCGTCTAGACACTAGGCAAGCTGTCTAGACGCTTATTGTGTGAAAATTGTTTGGTTTTACTTCTATACGACTGGTTTTCTGTCTAGACGTCTGGCAAGCTGTCTAGACGTCTTTTGTCTGAAAATTGTCTGGTTTTTCGTCTAGACCTCTAGCAAGCTGTCTAGACATCTTTTGTCTGAAAATTGTCTGGTTTTTCGACAAGACACTTGGCAAGCTATCTAGACACCTATTGTCTGAAAATTTCTGGTTTTTCGTCTAGACGTCTGGTTTCTCGTCTAGACACTTGGCAAGCTGTCTAGACGCCTATTGTCTGAAAATTATCTGGTTTTTCGTCTAAGTGTCTGGTTTTCTGTCTAGAACTCTGGCAAAATGTCTAGACGCCTATTGTTTGAAAATTGTCTGGTTTTTCGTCTAGACGTCTGGTTTTCTGTGTAGACGTCTGGCAAGCTGTCTAGACACCTATTGTTTGAAAACTGTCTGCATTTCCGTCTGGACGTCTGGTTTTCTGTCTAAACGTCTGGTTTTCATTCTAGACGTATGGTTTTCTGTCAGGACGCCTATTGTTTGAAAACTGTCTGCTTTTCTGTCTGGACGTCTGGTTTTCCGACGTCTGGGTTCTCGTCTAGACACTTGGCAAGCTGTCTAGACGCCTATTGTCTAAAAAATGTCTGGCTTTTTGTCTAGACGTCTGGTTTTCTGTCTAGACGTCTGGCAAGCTGTCTAGACGTCTTTTGTTTGAAAATTGTCTGGTTTTTCGTCTAGACGTCTGGTTTTCTGTCTAGACGTCTAGGTTTCTGTCTAGACGTCTGGCACAGCTGTCTAGACACCTATTGTCTGAAAATTGTCGTGTTTTTTGTCTAGACGTCTGGCAAGCTGTCTAGACGCCTATTGTCTGAAAATTGTCTGGTTTTCCTTGTATACGTCTTGTTTTCAGTCTAGACGTCTGGAAACCTGTCTAGACTCCTATTGTCTGAAAATTGTCTGGTTTTTCGTCTAGACGTCTGGCAAGCTGTCTAGACGTCTTTTGTCTGAAAATTGTCTGGCTTTTCGACAAGACACTTGGCAAGCTGTCTAGACGCCTATTGTCTGAAAATTTCTGATTTTTCGTCTAGACGTCTGGTTTCTCGTCTAGACACTAGGCAAGCTGTGTAGACGCCTGTTGTCTGAAAAAAGTCTGGCTTTTGGTCCAGACGTCTGGTTTTCTGTCTAGACACCTTTTGTCTGAAAATTGTCGTGTGTTTTGTCTAGACGTCTGGCAAGCTGTCTAGACGCCTATTTTCTGAAAATTGTCTGGTTTTCCTTGTATACGTCTTGTTTTCAGTCTAGACGTCTGGATACCTGTCTAGAC
Source organism: Haliclystus octoradiatus (assembly GCA_916610825.1). Taxonomy (NCBI): domain Eukaryota; kingdom Metazoa; phylum Cnidaria; class Staurozoa; order Stauromedusae; family Haliclystidae; genus Haliclystus; species Haliclystus octoradiatus. The sequence continues at coordinate 11,074,852 of OU744453.1, forward strand.
GCCTATTGTCTGAAAATTGTCTGGTTTTTCGTCTAGACCTCTGGCAAGGTGTCTAGACATCTTTTGTCTGAAAATTGTCTGGTTTTTCGACAAGACACTTGGCAAGCTATCTAGACACCTATTGTCTGAAAATTTCTGGTTTTTCGTCTAGACGTCTGGTTTCTCGTCTAGACACTTGGCAAGCTGTCTAGACGCCTATTGTCTGAAAATTATCTGGTTTTTCGTCTAAGTGTCTGGTTTTCTGTCTAGAAGTCTGGCAAGCTGTCTAGACGCCTATTGTTTGAAAATTGTCTGGTTTTTCGTCTAGACGTCTGGTTTTCTGTGTAGACGTCTGGCAAGCTGTCTAGACACCTATGGTTTGAAAACTGTCTGCATTTCCGTCTGGACGTCTGGTTTTCTGTCTAAACGTCTGGTTTTCATTCTAGACGTATGGTTTTCTGTCAGGACGTTTGTTTAGCTGTATACATGCCCATTGTCTGAAAACTGTCTGGTTTTCCCTCTAGACATTTGGCAACCTGTCTAGACGCCTATTGTCTGAAAACTGTCTGGTTTTCAGTCTAGACACTTGGCAAGTTGTCTAGACTCCTATTGTCTGAAAATTGTCTGGTTTTCCGTCTATACGTCTGGTTTTCTGTCTAGATGTCTGGCAAGCTGTCTAGACGCCTATTGTCTGACAATTGTCTGGTTTTCGTCTAAAGGTCTTGTTTTCTGTCTAGGAGTCTGGCAAGCTGTCTGGACGGTAAAGGTCTGAAAATTGTCTGTTTTTCGTCTAGAAGTCTTGTTTTCTGTCTAGACGTCTGGCTAGCTGTCTAGACGCTTATTGTCTGAAAATTGTCTGGTTTTCCGTCTATACGTCTGGTTCTCTTCCTAGACGTCCGGCAAGCTGTCTAGACGCCTATTGTTTGAAAACTGTCTGCTTTTCTGTCTGGACGTCTGGTTTTCCGACGTCTGGGTTCTCGTCTAGACACTTGGCAAGCTGTCTAGACGCCTATTGTCTAAAAAATGTCTAGCTTTTTGTCTAGACGTCTGGTTTTCTGTCTAGACGTCTGGCAAGCTGTCTAGACGTCTTTTGTCTGAAAATTGTCTCGTTTTTCGTCTAGACGTCTGGTTTTCTGTCTAAACGTCTAGGTTTCTGTCTAGACGTCTGGCACAGCTGTCTAGACACCTATTGTCTGAAAATTGTCGTGTTTTTTGTCTAGACGTCTGGTCTTTCCTCTAGACGTCTGGCAAGCTTTCTAGACGTCTTTTGTCTGAAAATTGTCTGGTTTTTCGACAAGACACTTGGCAAGCTGTCTAGACGCCTATTGTCTGAAAATTGTCTGATTTTCCTTCTATACGTCTGGTTTTCTGTCTAAACGTCTGGCAAGCTGTCTAGACGTCTTTTGTCTGAAAATTGTCTGGTTTTTCGTTAGACGTCTGGTTTTCTGTCTAGACGTCTAGGTTTCTGTCTAGACGTCTGGCACAGCTGTCTAGACACCTATTGTCTGAAAATTGTCGTGTGTTTTGTCTAGACGTCTGGTCTTTCCTCTAGACGTCTGGCAAGCTGTCTAGACGCCTATTGTCTGAAAATTGTCTGGTTTTCCTTGTATACGTCTTGTTTTCAGTCTAGACGTCTGGATACCTGTCTAGACGCCTATTGTCTGAAAATTGTCTGGTTTTTCGTCTAGACCTCTGGCAAGCTGTTTAGACGTCTTTTGTCTGAAAATTGTCTGGTTTTTCGACAAGACACTTGGCAAGCTGTCTAGACGCCTATTGTCTGAAAATTTCTGGTTTTTCGTCTAGACGTCTGGTTTCTCGTCTAGACACTTGGCAAGATGTTTAGACGCCTATTGTCTGAAAAATGTCTGGTTTTTCGTCTAGACACTTGGCAAGCTGTCTAGACGCTTATTGTTTGAAAATTGTTTGGCTTTTCGTCCAGACGTCTGGTTTTCTGTCTAGACGCCTTTTGTCTGAAAATTGTCTGGTTTTTCGTCTGGACACTTGGCAAGCTGTCTAGACGCCTATTGTCTGAAAATTGACTGATTTTCCTTCTATACGTCTGGTTTTCTGTCTAAACGTCTG